>APFE031621982.1:92494-116027 GCA_000404065.3 Pinus taeda
TTCAAAATTATGTTTTTTTATCAAAAAACTAAATATTTAATGTATTTTTTACAACGACCGAGTCATTGAAAACGAGTCAGCCGAGTCATTACCGAGTCGGAGTCGGAGTCGGAGTCATTGCTCGGCCGAGTCGGAGTCTTAAAACATTGGTTTAACCTGGAGGAAAAACTTTACCGATTATCTGTGTTTAGAAACACACATAATTCGGTGAGGTTAAAAAACCACCTAGGATGAAATTTGTCGCCAAAATCCAAGGCTTACCTAGGTGTTGTTACAAAAATTAAACGATCATACTATCATCATTTACAACCTAACTTGCAGAAATTGAAAATAGAATGATATAACAATTGGTTGGCTGATGATTCTGATCTTTGAAACACTTTTGTACACTACTTCCTTGGACTTGTGACAAAATGGGTACAACAGCACCTACCTAAAGCCTTTCCCACTCTGCAATCATCATTATCACATATACCTATGGATTGATGGGCTAACCTGAGACATGTCACTACATTTGGGCACTGGAAACACCCAATTGGGTTGTTGACCTAACTATCCCTAATGTAAGTGAGGTAACTTGTTTACATGTCCTAATCTAGTTAGACATTTGAAGGTGAGTTTTGTGTGAAGTATTTTTGTGCCCCTGACATTAAGGTATGGTCCACTATGATGCATTTATGATTATTGTCCCTAATGATTGTTGATTTCACTTGATCTTGAGAGGTTTTTGTTAAGTGATGCTATCACAACAACAGAGACCCATTGAGAGTTGATCTCCATCCTATTCAACAGCACTCCAAAAGGTCAATGTACCGAGTGTAGAGAGCAATTCTGAATTTAATGATGCAGTGTTGCCCCTCCAGAGATGAGTGTCACGTTTTGAGATGTTTCCACATGGTACTAGACTCACATGAGTACCCCCATACGCTAAAACGTTGATCCACTGATGGTTTGGTGTTGGATTTATTGATGATGTGCCCAGATGGACCTAGGATGCCCCCAGGCTGGCCTTGACACTGTTGATGAGTATTGCTTGTTCAAAAGCCCGAATGATGATTGGCTATCCTTGAGATGACATGGGAGAGCTAGCACATCACTTGTAGACCTCAACGCTTGAGCATGTGGGTGCCACATCATTTCTTGTAAGATACCCTTCCAGAATACCTTAGGAAAACCCACAAAAATCTGACTTTACTTGTCTTTGTTTACTATGGTATTTTGACAAACAGTTGGTATACAGTCTACTGTAGATATGCTTCCTTGTTTGGGCTCATATGGATGTATAATGCGAATATAAATGATTATAAATTACTCCAAAATAACATCACAAGGATTCTTCTCAAGCGCAACAAAAGATAAACATGACTGATATAATAGTGACAACCATTAATGACGCCATTCTTTACTGAGTTGTAACCCCAGAAATTCCACAACAGCTCTATAAAAGCTCATGGCCATTTCATTTCAATAATAAATAACAAAACAATATACAGTGAACAAAGGAACCTGGGTTATACGCTATCCAAGAGATCCTTCACTCACAATCAGCTTCAGCCTTAAATACACAGGGATTCAAGCCAGCTATAGGAATCCCCTTTCTCAAGTGCGAACCCAATAGAAGATATCTGGCATATATCAGCTCACGAATGCTGTCTGTAACAGTAACAGCAGATAAAACTCAGCTCTTTCCAGCATACAAAGTTCAGCCTTTAAAGGAACTTGGTCAGCAATGATATAAACTTATAAAGATTCTGGCCCAAATAAGTGACCCACCACATTCAATAATGAGGCTGTAAACTCGTTTCTCAAAACAGAATGATCTCACTCCCTTGGACAATGGAAATCTCAGCCTTTAGACATTGAGATCCTCTGCTGATAGTTTATAGTAGCTCGACCCAATATACCCATCAAACTTGGCCCTCAAGCTGATGTAACATGGCCTCTTCTCCACTATTAAATTCAGCCAAGAAATGAAGGGTTCGAACAACAGTATTAATGAGAGAAACTAGTGCTCCTTTTGGTACAGACTTCGACCTCCTTTAATTCACTTACAAAATGGCAAGCGAATGTCTAGAGATGAATGTAATTTTGCTTATGTATTTTTCTTGGTGAAGAGTGACCCCTGGTTTGGATAAGCTTGGACTCCGTTTTCTTAATGGCTCAATCTGAATAAGGAATAATTTAAACGCCTTGCTCTCCTTCAGATCTGAAAAAATTCGTCCTCTCCTTTTGCAATCTCAACCCTGAAAGAATATAACTTCAAACCCCTGCAAAATGACCAAGGTGTTGGAAATTGCCTGCAAAATAGACAATTAGATCTTCATTAATCTCTGGAAATTAATCCAAATAGGGTGGCAAAGATCGTCCACCAAAATTGGAGGAGCAACTAGCTAGGGTGGCAATGAGATCCACCGAAACTAGGGTGAGGATTTCACTTGAAACCCTCGATTTGAAATTCGCTTTAGTTTCTCTTCAATAACAATGAGAGATGATCATATAGAATGAGTAGCCATTGATCCCCAACCTCCTTTTATAAGATGTCAATGAGTTTTCTCCAAGCTTCTAGACTCCCTTTTTAATATTATTTTATTGGGTGGGGGCCACTTTCCACTAAGTGACTTTGCCGCCCTTTTCTAATAAAATAATATTTTCCACCCTTTTCTAATAAAATAATATTTGCCACCCTTTTTCTAATAAAATAATACTTGCCCCTTTTTATTAATATCATCAAAATTGGGCAAACTCCTTAGTAACTTCCGCACTCTCAAAATCAGGTACGGTACATTTTTTTTGCCCAGTAACTTCCGCACTCTCAAAATCAGGTACAGTACATTTTTTTTGCCCATAAAAGTGTTGTAAAGTGTAACTAGGTTCGGTCTTCACAATGACATGTGATTATGATTTTATGTAAGAGATGTAAAGAAGAAAAATAAAATTATTGTAATGCTTGCATCATGGGTTTCATGAGCAAGAGTTTTATTTTTTGGTATAGGCTCCCATTGAGGGCCCTTAGGAATTTTGTCATATAGTCATAAAAGTATGAAGAGTCATTGTCATGTAATGAAGACATGTTACACATTGTAAAGAGTCAAACTTATCTATGTAAAGTCATCCTCCAAGACCTTGTCACTAGCCCTCATGAATTCAGCCTACAAAGAAAAAAGAAACAAGTAAATGATGTCGACCTATTCCTAAGATCATGTTGGCCTAAAATACATGGGAAAACGTATATATATATATATATATATACAAGTACTCGGCCTCACTTGGAGATATATTATTCGGTCAAGAAAGTCTACAAGGAAGTGCGAAAACATATGACAAGAAGCCTCTATCTTAGCAAGACAAGAAGAAAGGGAAGTGAAGT
The DNA here is from genome assembly GCA_000404065.3 of Pinus taeda. NCBI lineage: Eukaryota > Viridiplantae > Streptophyta > Pinopsida > Pinales > Pinaceae > Pinus > Pinus taeda. The sequence continues at coordinate 95,862 of APFE031621982.1, forward strand.
TAATTTGTGAACTGTTCTGGGTATTACATCCTCCCACGTGCGAAGGCAGAAGATATGAAGACACCAAAAGTAGGTCAAAGAGATTGTAGCCGCATCAAAGTTATCATAAGCCGAGAAAAAGGAGACCTAGTTTCTCAAGGACGCCGAGAAGAAGGAGACCTAGTTTCTCAAGGAAGTCGAAGAAGAAGAAGCAGTTCAAGAAAGAGGCTAGTGACTTGGTCTTGGGAGGACTCTAGTGTCTAGGGTCACTGTCATGATCTTGTAAGTCATCAATTAAAGATCTATAAGAAGAATTTCGTTCGGGTTTACCTCTCAAAAGAGTGAGAGGTTTTGGCCATGGCTAACAAGCCTTTATATTGTGTCTCTTGTCTCTCTATTTGTTCATGATATGGTAATTATCTTGATGAAAAGAACGCAATAATAAGTATAAGGAAAAGGGAAGATTCTAATTAAGATCCAAAATATCAAAAGCGGTTAACATAAGCAGAGAAATCACTTAACCATTGATGCCCTTGATTTCTCAATATGGTATCAGAGCTAAGGTGTTAAAATCAAGAAGGGGCATCTAATCAAGAAGACACAGAAAGATCGAGTTTCAAGAAAGAAAGACCAAAACCTTAGAAGCATTTCTGAAATCTTCACTCATCCATCATCTGAGGAGTGGAAGCTTTTCAAAACTAAGGAAGGCTAGATCAAAGAATATTGTCTTCATCTTCAAAAGGGTTCGTAAAGCAATCTATCTCTCATCATTCTTTTGAGGAATAGTCCTCTACAAGCTACATCAACATCAAACTCAAGGAGGAAGCAAGAAGAAGAAGCAGCATTAACTCAAGTAAGTATATGACTTCTTCTGAAACTACCAAAATGTCCTTTTTCAAGGAAAGCAGTAAACTAGTTGGGGCTTCAAATTTCCTTGCATGGAAGAAAAGAACAGACCTAAACCTTATTGAGAATGAGGTCATGGATCACATCAAGGGATCTATAACCAAACCTTCCAAAGAAGATACTCAAGCACATGCTGAGTACATGAAAGGGGAAGTGAGGGCCCAAAGAATTCTCATAGAATCCATCAAGGACTCTCTCATCCCATATGTATCAAAATTAGACACATCAAAAGAAATATATGACAAACTGGTAGAGTTATTCTCTACAAGTACTGCAGGAACAGTTATCTCTCTAAGACAAGAACTCTACAAATTGAAGATCTTGAAAGACTAAGGAATAGCCTCATACTTTATGAGGATTTCAGAAATAAGAGATCAACTTCAGGATTTGGGTGAAATATTTAATAATGTCTGACAAAGAAATGCCCACTGTAGTATTGAATGCACTACCAGAGGAATGGGGCTACTTCACTTCAAGTATTTATGGGAAGAAAGAAGCCACCCCTTTCCAAGATCTATGGTCATTGTGCAAAATCGAAGAAACCAGACTAAAGGCAAAAACAAATGTAGGATCAAGTGAACAAAATCAAGCATATGTTGCTATGTCAAAAGGAAAAGGGAAATTTGGAAAATTTGGTCCTCAAAAGAAAAGGAAGAATTTGGCTAAGGTGTTTAGCTTTGGTTGTCAAGAATATGGGCACTATAAAAAAGATTGTCCTAAAACTAAAAGGAACAATAAAATCAAGGAAGAAGCTCATATTACCAAAGTGGAAAAACATGAAACAAAGAAGATGAAGGAGGAAGTAAGAGATCTCTACTATGAATAAGATGATCTCCTTCTATATAGGTAGGAAACTTTAGATAGGATGCATCATAGTAGAAAATGGCATCATGGTAAAAGCATTAAGAACTCATGATATAAGTAACATATAAAATGTCTGGGATAAAAATCTACAAGATATAGCTCTTGAAAACCTCATCGAAAGATGCTTATGAAAAAGGGAGAGGTCATCTAGGACAGACTCATCATACATCAGCCTAAAGATAACATCTCCAGAATAGGATATGAAAGATCCTCAAGATTCTCTGATAGAATCTTCATTGTAAGGTTCACCGATCATGAGGAGAAGCAAGTGTTTCATCAAGAGTTTCAAACTTGTGGAATTCAAGGTATGATGGTATGATGACATAACAATGAAGCAGCTCAAGGGGATAAAGCTCCTTCAAAATAAGTTGTTACGGGAAGTTTGGATGACCCAAAGGAAAGACGAGGTATGTGTATATTGTAAAAGTTTTGACATATGGCTGCAGACAACGTAGATCATTGCTCTATCTTAAGAGGCGTGATCAAAGAAAGGATCTCCTACCACGAAGGGATGCAAGAATGCATGTGTCACATATTTAGATGAAATCAACATAATATGTCCTCATATGGTGTATGAGGTGATTGACCACAAAAAAACTTTGAATCTCCTGGGAATGAAATGTGTGAAGAAAGGAAGGAAGAGATTGTGAGATATGAAACCATGGTAAAGGCAATCAACGTCTGAAAGACCAAGAAGATTTGACTAAGAAATCCCCTGGAAAGATATGAAGACTCTGATGGAAGTCTGAAAAAGATGGAAACCCTTAACAATGGATATCTTTGGGAGATGTGTCAACATGTATGCAAGGTGCTGATACCTACAGGAAGATGTCATGATGAAAGACCATCACGGAGGTAATTTTAATTTAAGTGTTCATTACTTGTTTATGAACTAGTATCTGGATGGGCTTATGCAGGACTACCAAAGGGAAGAACTATGGAAATCTTCCTAGATAACCACATTGAAAGATAAAAGACCTTTATGAAAAGGAAAGCACGATGAAGGTAGCATAACATGAAGCAATACCAAATATAGACCAATAGTTCACTTTCTAATGAGAAGGATGATGACCTGACTAACTCATGGATGAAAGTGATAGATGGTTTGTGCCCTATGTAGAAGCCCCCAAAGCAAGAAGACTCCTTGAGCAAAGGAAAATACATGACATCGAAGGAAGGAGTTCTTATAACAGTGGAGTTGTTGTAGGTCCCTAATTGAGAGGGAGAGATAGACACGTTATTCTTGTCTTCACTTGAGAAGACAATATAGAGGATTGGGTAATCATTTGGCATTCGATACTCTTTGATGATGTGATAGGGCATCTAAAATAAGAGGAGTCGTGGGGGATCAATATTCTTTGAGGGTTGGGGAACCCAAGATAAGAATAGTCCTCATGGAACACACCCTAAGAACCCAGGTGAGGTATGTTCTGAGAAAGACAATGATGATGAGAGTGTCTATAAATCATTGGGTCTCGCCAGCATTGTGCTCGGATCTCGTGAAGCGGTATAGTTGTTAGTCAAGGCCTTGTTATGTGACAATGTTGGTTGATATGATGTTAAACAAAATGGTTACCAATATGATTCTTCTTATCTGAAATTCTTCAGATTGAGAATGACCAAGTACCAGTATGAATACCTCCCTAGTTAAGAGGAAGTGTTGAAAAGTGTAACTAGGCTTGGTCTTCATAATGACATATAATTATGATTTTATGTAAGAGATGTAAGGAAGAGAAATAAAATTATTGTAATGCTTGCATCATGGGTTTCATGAGCAAGAGATTTTATTTTTTAGTATAGTCTCCCATTGAATGCCCTTAGGAATTTTGTCATCTAGTCATTGTCATGTAATGAAAACATGTTACACATTGTAAAGAGTCAAACTTATCTATGTAAAGTCATCCTCCAAGACCTTGTCACTAGCCCTCATGAATTCAGCCTACAAAGAAGGAAGAATAAAGTAGATGATATCAACTCTCTCCAAGGAAAAATAGGCCTATTCCTGAGGTCATGTCAGCCTAAAAGACATGGGCAAACGTATATATATATATATACAAGTACTCGACCTCACTTGGAGATATATTATTTGGTCAAGAAAGTCTACAAAGAAGTGTGAAAACATATGACAAGAAGCCTCTATCTTAGCAAGACAAGAAGAAAGAGAAGCGAAGTTAATTTGTGAATTGTTATGGGTATTACATCCTCCCACATGTGAAGGCAGAAGATGCGAAGACACCAAAAGTAGGTCAAAGAGATTGTAGCCGCATCAAAGTAATCATAAGCTAAGAAAAAGGAGACCTAGTCTCTCAAGGAAGCCGAGAACGAGACCGAGTTTCTCAAGGAAGCCGAAGAAGAAGTAGTTCAAGAAAGAGGCTAGTGACTTGGTCTTGGGAGGACTCCAGTATCTAGGATCACTGTCATGGTCTTCGTATTCGTCAATTGAAGATCTATAAGAAGAATTTCGTTAGGGTTTCCCTCTCAAAGAGTGAGAGGTTTTGGCCCTGGCTAACAAGCCTAGATACTGTGTCCCTTGTCTCTCTAATTGTTCATGATATGGTAATTGTCTTAATGAAAAAAACACAATAATAAGTACAAGGAAAAGGGAAGATTCTAATTAAGATCCAAAATACTATCACAAGTAGTTATCATAAGCAAAGAAATCACTTAACCATTGATGCCCTTGATTTCTCAACAAAAAGGGTGACATAGGGAACCTTGGTGATGATGTCATGGTTTTGGAGGCACTTTTGGAAGCATACCTATTGCACTTTGTTAAATTTTGTTAACAATGGTATGTTCTATGCTTAGCACAATTACTTCAATGCACTTTAGCACCCCAATGACAATTTCCAATTTAGTTTCCAATAGCAATCACATTAACCATTAATCACATTGACAGTAAAAGTAGATAGAACATGAAACAAAATGCAGAAGACAAGCCAAGAGAAGAGAACACCAGATTTGGTGAATGCCAGGGAAAAATCCCAATGTGGGGAAAACCCTTTGATCAATTCTTCTTATTATTATATCAAATGTTCAACTGCGAGAGAGTACAAAAAGTCAAAGTTGACTTGCCAAATCAAAGTCAAAACAATCCTATCAAATCTGCAGTCAAATTCAACCCTAACTAGAAAGTCAACAGTGGTCAAAACAACAGCAAAATGTCTCCTTTGAAGCTCGCTCAAACCCAGTCAAACTCGGCCTAAACAGAAGGTCAAAATCATCCCAAAATAGTCCCAAAGTCAGGGGTCAAACTTGGTCAAATTTCTGCCAGTCTACGGTCAACCTGCAATTTTTTGCTAGAGTCAAAGTGCCCAAAATGCCTCCATTTCTATGCCAAGGTGTACGGCCTACCCAAACAGAATTCTGTGCAAAAAATCGAAGTCAAAATCTGCTTGGAAAGTCAGTTAACGTTGGTCAACACTAGTCAAATTGCAAGAAAATCTAAAATTTTTGGCCCCGTAATTTTGTCTGAAATTCATCCTCCTTTGCCACACATATGAGTGAGAGAATATGCCCAATAGTTGTACGAACCAATGAGAGAGGGAGAGAGAAAAACGTGTGAGTGATGATGATACCAAATGAGGTGAGAGGACACCTGTATTTATACACGTCATTGAGGGTGAAGAGATATGTCTATTGGGCTTCATGAGCCTACATGATGATGTGGTCGACCTGAACAATTTGCACATGTGTGGGCATAAATTCAAAAACACACTTCTGCTTGTCCAAATTAGATGATCTTTAGATCAATTTTGGTCCTCTCGAAAAGAGGATTCAATACAACCATCATCTCCATCAAATGAGTTGTCCAAAGTGGAATTTGGCCCTAGTTTCCAATTTTAACACTCCCTCTCAACTAGGGAGAATTCCACCTGCCAATCCATCCATCATCATCAATCATCAAGCCATCATATCGTCATGTACCATCTTTGTATCTCATCTCATCTCTGCTCTGTTGAACATTGATATGAATAATGAAGAAGAACCGATCGAGAGTGAGTCATAAGACCTTACCACTCTCCACTAACAAAAGTCAGCCCAAAGGTAGAACCTCAATCAATCTTGATCCCAGATCAAGTTGTTGAACACCCTACATCCTAGACATAGAGAGTACGGCAATACACGATGCATCCATCGCTAGTGTTATGGTCTCTATCCACTTTTCCCAACTCATTAGCCAGATAAGAGGTACTTACCATGAGTCCCAGACTACATGGGTAGGATGTATGCTGGGGCATCAGCCGGAGAAGGTGAACCACTCATCCTATGCATATGTCAATCATAGGGGAAGGTGAACCACTCACCCTACACATATGTCAACCATCATGGGGATCACAGAGGAAGGTGAACCACTCACCCTGTACACAGCGCACCAACAGGGGAAGGTGAACCACTCACCCTATGGTCGCTCATAGCTCCAAGAAGTACCCCAAGCCCCCAAGAGCTCCCAGTGCTCAATGTCCAACTCAAGCGGGACCCTCATGGGAGGGTCTTTCCATGACTCAAAGTCTCTCTCAAAAGGCTAAGAATTTGACCTTCCCTAAGGGCTTCGTGAGAATGTTTGCGACTTGCTCATCAGCCCTAATGTGTTGGAGCCTTATTGCTCCCCGATGTACCATATTTCGGATAAAGTGGTACCTGATATCAATGTGCTTAGAGCGATCATGGAACACAGGATTCTTTGAAAGGCAAATCCCACTCTGGTTGTCACTGAAAATCACACTAGTATCCAGCGTATGCTTAAATAGCTCACTAAAGAGCTTCCTCAACCAAACAGCCTTACAACAGGCCATCCTAGTTGCAATGTACTCAGCCTTGGTGGTGCTTAAAGCAACCAATTTATGCTTTTTGTTCATCCAAGAAACTGAAGCAAACCCTAATGAGAAATAAAATCCAGATGTGCTTTTTCGATCCACCACACTGCCAGCCCAGTCAGCATTAGTGTATCCATGTAGCCTCAAATTCCCGGTAGTGTATCTCAGTCCATAGTTGATTGTGCCACGAAGATATCTCAAGAGATTCTTAGCAGCAATCCAATGTATGTGATGAGACTTAACCATAAATTGACTCAACGTATTCACAACGAAGCATATGTCTAAATGAGAGTTTACCAAGAACATTAGGGCCCCCACAAGTTGTCTATATGTATAAGTGTTTGCCAATTCGGGCCCATCAGCGCTTCCACATAGCTTCTTGAAGTTGAGTTCCATCGAAGTAGACACAGACTTGCAATCCACCATCCCACATCTCTCGAGCAGCTTCACAATGTATTTTCCTTAAGAAAGGAAAATCTCACCTGGCTTTTGCCAGACCTACAGGCCTAGTAAGTAGTGCATCAATCCTAGGTCCTTCATCTCAAACTCGAAAGCCAATTCCCTCTTGAATTGATAAATGAGAGGGTCTACACCTATCAAAAAAGGATCATCTACATAAAGGACCAAAATGAGAGGCATGTCCTTTTCAACCTTGAAGTATAGGTTAGGATTAGCATCGCTCCTTGTAAATCCCAACTTCATAAGAAAGTTATCAATCCTCTCATACCAAGCCCTCGAGGCTTGCTTCAACCCATAAAAGGCTTTCTTCACCCTGCATACATGTGCCCTTCGATCTTGTACTCCAAACCCCTGAGGTTGTTCCAAGTAGACTTCCTCCTTAAGCGATCCATGCAAGGAAGTAGTTTTAACGTCCATTTGATGTAGGCTCTATCCTTGAGTGGCAACAAGAGCAATAATAGATCGGATAGTGGTATATTGGGCAACCGATGCAAATATCTCGTCATAGTCCACTCCTTTTTGAGAGAAGCCTCGAGCAATGAACTAGGCCTTATACTTTTCAACACTCCTGTCAACTCCATGTTTTATTTTGTAAATCCATTTAAAGGTGACCACGGACTTGTCCTTGGGTCTAGGCATCACATCCCAGACATCATTCTTCATGATAGATTCATATTCCTCATTCATCGCATCCTTCCAGACTTGGTGCTTTATGGCTTCATCGAACATACATGGCTTAGTTTAAACAATAGTACTCATAGCAACTAAGTACCCTTGATACATGTTTGGCTTCTTACTTTTGCAAAAATGTCCCTCTTGGAGCAATATGTTTTTCAGCATCTTCGAGAGTATCTTTGAGCCACAAAGGTCTTTTTCTTGAGGTAGAGGGATCATCGGGAGGTAGATCAATGGGATCCATCGGGCCTTCAACATCAAGCATAGGCTCGATTCTGGGAATCAACTTGCCTGCCCAAGCCTCGAGCTCTGTGATATAATGGTGGAACGAAGTGGGGTAACAGGGGAAGGCTCCAAGCCACATACCACTATACAAGGGTAGCCATAATAGGGGAAGCCCACACTTGGGTGTATGAATGTAGGAGGGAACTATTGTGGTACATGAGTGCCCCGCCCTTTGTTTTTCCAACCTTCTTCACATGTATTTTGCCTTTTATTGCTTTTTCTTTTATAACTACTCGGGGCTGGAGGAGATGAGAGCATGATGTGTAAGATATAGTAGTGGATACCCCTTTAAGGTGGGGCAATTCATCACCCACCAGGGGTAGGGACAATTATGGGTTCCTTAGCAGTGAAAGGATTCAATATGAGGGGTTGTAGGAACTAGGGTGATGGCTATGATGATGGGGGTAGAGTCCACGTGCTAAATTTCTATGTCCCAACCATCTTTTGCATTTTATGGTATATTCCCTGTTGAGAGTGGCCAAATTATGTTTTTTCTTTTCTTTCGTTGCATCGACCTTCGAGGCATCATTCCAGGCTCAACCCAAGATGTGGACAAGGGGAAGGGGAGGCTAACTCCTTTTGGACCAAATGGACAAATGTGGACCCAGATGGGAAATATGGTGAATGGGGTTATAATGAGCGGAGGGGAGTGATGTTTATGGTTTCAAGAAGCGGGACCAAGCAACCAAAATTAGGTTTTCCCATGATGATAGGGGTAGAGCTCATGTTTGGCTTTTGCCCACGTGCTAAATTTGTATGTCCCGGCCATCTTTTGCATTTTATGGTACATTTCCTGTTGAGAGTGGTCAAATTATGTTTTTTCTTTTCTTTAGCTGCATCAACCTTCGGGACATCATTCCAGGCCCGACCCAAGATGTGGACAAGGGGAGGGGGAGGCTAACTCCTTGTGGACCAAATGGACAAATGTGGACCCAAATGGGAAATATGGTGAATGGGGTTATAATCTATGTCACACGGTTCGGGTTCGAGTTCGGGTTTGACAATGATTAGGTTCGGTTTGTGTTCGAATTTTATGATGAAGTTCGAATGAGGTTCGCCATTAGGTTCGTATATATAGGATAAAATAGTAAGAAATCAACATCATTAAACATAAAAAATGTTATCACGGACATGGAAACTATAAGGATAATTTATAAGCTTAAGTTGTGACATGAGGTTATGAGTTTTGATCTATGCACTTGGTCAATGGCTATGAGGTTCGATAAGGTTCGCCAAACCTCAAAATTTTTTTAAGGTTCGCCAAAATTCGAACCTCAAGGTTAAAGTTCAGCGAACCTTGTGACATAGGTTATAATGAGCGGAGGGGAGTGATGTATATGGTGTCAAGAAGCAGGACCAAGCAACCAAAATTAGGGTTTCCCATGTAGTGCCACCCCTAAAGCTAGTAGCCAATAAAGGAGATCCCACAAGACTAGGATACGAGGTTAACCATCAAATTGGACAGAGGAGACCAGAGTACAAACCAAGCCCACTCTTTCTGTCGAATCCCCCCACTAATCTATGTCCAAAAGTATCCATGATAAGTAAACAAAAATACCCAACTACACAATGAAAAGTCCAATGTTGCACTAATTGTTATCGGGATAATATCGGCGCGAGGAAAAAATCGGAAAAAATCATAATAATCGGGAAAAAATCATTTGGTACAAAAATATTCTTTTTCTTCAATTTTTTTAATATCTAAACCATCTACAACATAAAATAAATACATTGACACATAAACATGATAAAAGAACTAATATATAAGATGTTTAATATCATTTCTAGTGCTAAAATCACACGCAACGGTGAATCATGTCCTCAATAGTAAGTCCCAACTCAACCTCAAAATATAAACAAAAAAATATAATAATGTATCTCATATCATGAGTCATAATGTCATATACAATGAAATGAACCAAATAACTAAAGTCTAATACTACTGATTTCCTTTGTCCCTCTAGATGTAGATATCGATGGAGTTGGCAGGCCGCAATAGACTATGGAGTCTGTTGTGCTCTAGAAGCTGAAGAACTAGGAGCTACAGGAGGTAGACCACGTCCTCTACTTGTGACAAGGGTAGCTTGGGTCACATCCTCCTCAGAAACAAACAAACAAAAATTTGCCCCTCACGATTTTTCCCAAAAAATCTCGATTTTTTCGAAAAAATCACCTACAAAAAAAAGTTTGAGTACTACTCGCGATATTATCTTTTTGCTGAAAAAAATCGCGAAAAAAAGATAATATTGCAATTTTAACAACACTGGAAAAGTCATACCTTTGAGGTTGGAAAGCCCATCTTCAAACATATGATCATAACAGATTGGCGAGGGAGCATATGGCTGGCTCAGATAGCAAAGATAGTGCGCAACGAGCTATCTAGAGGCTACAAGGGGTTGTTGGCTACCGGCTAAGGACCATCTAGGAGAAAAAGCTTCTTCTATGGATACTACCCACAAGTGGTGACTAACACGGCTTATTCTTTTTTTTTTAACAAAAAAAAAACTAACAATTCATAAGCTAGCCTACTTGCTTACTCTCCTTCAAAGAGCTTAGGAATTGTCTCCTATCTAAAGGACTTAATGAATCCAAGCCTTCTTCTTCCCTCTCCAAAGAGGGATTAAATAATTATTCATTTGAGAACTACCTCATCATGTCAAGGAGAAAATTGCAATGATATGTAGCTTTTGTACCAATGCTACATAATTCTCACATTTGTATTAGTTTCCTATTACAAATAAAAATGGGAAATACAATAATATATGTGCACCTAAGCTCAAACTTTACTCATGCCATTTTATCTTTTCACCACTTTGCCCAAAACTTCAATAATCCATATCTTTCGCTTATGAAGTCATGTTCACCTTGTTCAAACTACATTGGAAAGCTTCTTACAAGCTCTTTGTTGTGCAAAGAACTTTGGAAGAAATTGAGACCACCTTGAAATTGTCGATTGTGAAGATACTCCAGAATCATAGAACCACACATTTCTAGAGAAATCATTTATAAATGTTACAAAATGTGATGGTCCTCCAAAAGAATCTGTAGGCATGCCCCCAAAATATTTGAATGGATATAATCCAAAACACTTTTACTAGTACAAGTTCCTACTTTAAACTTCTATCTACATTGCTTTCCAAAAATATAATGTTTACATAAATTCAAATTTGTAGATTTTAAATTTGGAAGTAATTTATAGTTTCGCAGTACCTGTAGCCCTTTCTCACTCATTTGACCTAGTTGTTGATGCCATGAATGAGTAGATTCGTTTGCCTCCTCAAATCCCATCATTGCTTCATTGATTTGAGTACTACCTTCTACCTTGTAAAAGTTTCCAATATTTGTAGCCTTCACCTTCACTGCTCTACCTTCACATATAAATATGTAACCTCCAAAATTCAAAGCTCCCAAAAAAAAAAAAAAAATCTTTAGTTCAAGCACATGTCTAAACTTTGTGAATGTCCTTATAATACCATCCAACATTTTAATCTTGATGTTTCAACCCCAATAATCTTACAAGAAACATTATTTCCCATAAGAACAATACCACCATCAATGACTTGATACGAAGAGAACCAACTTTTAAGTGGACACATGATGAGAAGAATCAGAATCTAACAACCATTCTCCATAGTGTTCAGGAAGATTATAAATAGATAAAACTTCATTAGTCATACCTAGACTTAATCCAATCATGTTTACTTCTTTTTTGGAGTCCTCCTTGGATTCCTGCCTCTTCCAACAATCTTTCATGAGATGCCCTGATTTGTTATGCTACTAACATTTTTGTTTGCCTTTCTTGCTCTTTTGACTTAAGTACGGATGTACCTCTCGAATTTTCTCCTTTTCCTCTGAATCAACCCATCACCACCATTGTTTCTAGAGTGGAGGTTTCTATATTGGATTTCCTCCACACCTCCTCAAAAAATAGTGCTCCCACAACAGAATCATAGTCAAGAGTATCAATTGTACTAAAGTTAACGGAAGTGACCAAATGATCCCAAGATTCAAGCAATGAACACAATAATGTAACAATCTTATCTTCCTCGTCGAATTTAACATCCATACTAATCAACTGAAGAGCATTAAAAACATTTAAATAATCAACAATTTTGTACCTTCCTTCATTTTTAGACCATATAATTGTCTCTTCAAATAGATTTCATTTGTCTAGGATTTAGTAATATAAGGGCTCTCCATCCTACTCCATAAGCCTGTTGTTTTTCTTCTCCAATAATATTAAACAGAACATCATGTACATGACATAGCATAATGGTGCTGAGAGCTCTTGCATCTAGGTCTTACCATTCCTCATCAGTCATACTCTCAAGTTTCTTCCTCATGCCATCTAATGCCTTATGCAGTCCTTATTGCACAAACAAATATCGCATCTTGAGCTTCCATTATTCAAATTTATTTTTACCATTAAACTTCTCCATCTCGAACTTTGCATTTGTTATCTTCGTCGTTACTCTCTACAAAAAACCAGACAATGTGGCTTCCACCAGATTCTGCCTTTAAAAAAATAAATGAGTAGCTCTTGGCCCTTTTTCTTTCAGTGCACTACCCTCGTCTTCACCAGCTCCACCAGAGAAAGTCTCCACTATTTAAACTCCCACGAGTTTTCTCACTGCAGAAACCTTGAATCCAGCCAACCTTCTCCTTCATGATGAAGGCATATAAGTTTCAAATTCGTGGACTTTATTCAAATGATACTACTAGATTCCTACTCAGTAACTTGGGTTTGTTGGACTCTTCTTTGTGGCTTCTAATTACAGTGGCAGGTCTCTCCTTTAATGTGACTAATCCTCCGTGCTTTGGCCATTCACTGCGTGTAGCTCAATCAAAAATGTGATCCACCTCTGCATTTGACTGGCCAATGAACTGAACTCATACACCGACACAATTACCACTTCAGTGAGGGCTGACTCCACTTCTATGGGTCACTCGACCTTTGCAACAATTAGAACCATGAGCTAGGGTTTCACTCTAAATCGTGCAGACAAACTCTAAATGATGTCTTCCTCTATGTTGTAGACAGTAGCAAACAGACCCTCCATATGGATCTGCCCAGCCTTACACATCCCCATTATCCTTCACTCTGATACCACTTGTTGGTATTTTAGAGCCTGAATAAACTATAATTGTTAAAACGTACTGATACAAGATAACAAACGAAGCTCTCACAAAACACAAAAATTTATTCTTGGTGGTGCAATGTATGTTTGATAAAAAATGGCAATGTTTGTATTAATGAAAATAAAACCCACTGGTCAGCTCTACGAAAGAGAATCTGAACCAGGAGAGTCTGGCTCTGCAGAACGCTCTACATTGTTCATCACCATTACACATTAAATAGAATACATGGTTTTAGGGAAGTTAGAACAACATCCTAAGAAATAGAAACTAATTCCTATCCTGAAGCTACATGAACCAAATCTACCTATTCTAGGATATTCTCCATTATCTTCAACACTGCCCCTTAATGGAGAATGGGTTCACATATATGCCTAACATCTCCCTAAACATTTGAAACTTAACCTTTCCAAGGGGCTTAGTGAAAATGTCCGCAATATTATCACATGTATTACAATATTCTAGATGAATTTCTTTAGTTTGCACTTTCTCCCTTACAAAAGGGAATTGAGTATCAATATGTTTTGTGTTTTTGTGAAACACCGGATTGTTGGCCAGCTTGATTGAACTTTGATTGTCGCATCTAATTGTTGTTGCAACTGTTTGTTCTTCCCCAACATCCTGGAGAAGTCTCCGCAACCAAACCGCTTCGCACATTGCTGCACACATGCCTTGATACTCTGCTTCTGTTGAGGACAAGGAAACTGTGTTCTGCTTCTTGCTGCTCCAAGTGATCACCCTGGATCCAAGACTGAATGCATAACCTATTATAGATCTGCGATCATCTACATTTCCTGCCCAATATGAACCTGCAAATCCTACCAATCTAACAACAGAAGAGTCAGTGTAAATAATTCCATAATCTAAAGTACCTTGTAGATACCTCAAAACATTCTTCGCTGCATTCCAATGGCTTTCGAGTGGCTTAGACATAAATTGGCTTAACACGCTGACTGCATAAGCCAAATCAGGTCTAGTGGTGGTTAGGTAGATCAGATTCCCAACCAGTTGTCTGTAAAGTGTTGCATCCACCGCTTTTGAGCCATCCTCACACTACAATTTGATATTATGCTATAATGGTACTGGTGCAGACTTACACTGATCCATTCTAAACTTCTCTAACAGGCCTTTGACATACTTAGATTGAGACAGAAATGTTTGACCTGAATCTCTCCAAATCTCGAGACCTAAACAGTATATGAGTTCACCGAGATGCTTCATCTCAAACATCTGTGACATCTGCTGCTTGATTTCATCAATTAGATATATAGCATCACCTGTAATTATCAAATCATCTACATATAATGAAATCAACACTACACACCCTTGTTCATCTTTCATGGTGTAAAGATTAGGGTCATTCTTGCTTCTATTACAGCCAGCTTATAGAAAAAATGAATCAATTTTCTCATACCATGACCTGGGAGCTTATTTTAGTCCATAAAGTGCTTTCTTCAACCTACAGACTAAATGTTCTTTTCCCTTCTGGACAAACCCTTCCGGTTGCTCTAAATAAACCTCTTCTTTCAGTTCTCCATTCAGAAATGCAGACTTTACATCTAGTTGGTGCATCATCCAATGTTTCTTAGTAGCTAAAGCAATTAACATTCTGATGGTATTCAATTTAGCTACAGAGGCGAAGGTTTCTTCATAATCTATCCCTTCTTTTTGTGTATACCCCTTTGCAACCAACCTAGCTTTCAGTTTTTCTATAGTTCCATCTGCATTAATTTTTGGTTTATATAACCATTTGCAACCTATGACCTGTTTTCCTCTAGGGAGTTCTACCAATTCCCAAGTGTTATTTCTGATTATTGAATCATATACCTGTTCCATGGCTATTTTCCATTCATTGCTTTCATTTGCTTCTTTATAACTAGATGGTTTAACAACATTCATAATACTAGTTATAAATGCATTTTCCCTATATCTTGTAGGCATATGAGTTTTCCTACCTGATCTCCTGAGTGGTGGGGTGGTGGTTTCAAACCTTATTTCTTCATGTTGTTGCTGCTGCTGTCGTTGTTGTTGTTGTTGCTGCTGTTGCTGATGTTGCTATTGATGTTGCTGTTGTTGTTGTTGTTGTAGTTGTTGTTGTTGTTGTTCATCCTCTGCCTTTGTTTGCTGCTCATCTTGATTGTTCTCTGCATTCTCTTCTTCAAAGTACGGAATGTCCAATCCATCATAGTGCTCATCAGTTTCTTCACCATCCTGCTCATGGTATTTAACATCTCTACTAACAAAGATCTTGTGAGTAGAGGGATTAAATAATTTGTATGCTTTATATGACGAACAATACCCTATAAAAGTACATTTGATGGCTTTTGAGTCTAATTTTCTTCTATCTTCCTTTGGTATGTGGGCAAATGCTTTACATCCAAATATTCTTAAGTGTTTTACTGCAGGCTTATATCCATATAAAGCTTCAAAAGGAGTTTTAAACTCAAGACTTCTTGTAGGACTCCTATTTTTTAAATAAACTACAGTATTCACTGCTTTAGCCCAAAAAACATTTGAAAGATTCTTAACTTTCAGCATACTTTTCGCACATTCCACTAGAGTTCTATTCTTCCTTTCTGTTACTCCATTTTGCTGTGGAGTATGGGGTACTGTGAACTGCTGCAAAATTCCATGATCTTTACAATATCTGATAAGCTCTTCTTTCCTGTATTCTCCCCCTTGATTAGAACAGAGAATTTTTATTTGTTTTCCTGTTTGTCTTTCAATCATATTTTTAAACTGCTTAAAGTATTCGAATGTATGACTCTTCTTACTTAAGAAATACACCCAAGAAAACTTCGTACAGTCATCAATAAACAGTAGGAAATACACTACACCTCCTAATGATTTTGTCTGCATGGGACCACAAAGCTCTGTGTGCACTAACTCCAGTATATCCCTCTGTTTCTTTTCTACTCTAACATGGAATTCTTCTCTATGCATTTTTCCTAAAGTACAAGCATCGCAATCATTATGTACTTGCTTTAGCATAGGAAGATCTCTTACCATTTCATTCCTATGTAGTAATAGCAAATCATTGTAATTGATGTGGCAGAATCTCTAGTGCCAAAGCTCTTCTGTAGTCAAGCTCGCCGCTGTTAATGCTCGAACCGGTGCAGGTCTCACATCCAACTTGTACAATCCTCCTGTCTGAATTCCTATAGCAATTGTCTTCATACCATCTAGCAGATCCTTAATGTAACAGTTAGATTTAAAGAATTCAACTTTCAAATCTTGATCTGTAAAATTGATACAGAAATCAAGTTCTTTGTTATGCCAGGCACAAACATTACATTATAAATTTGTTTGATATACCATCAGGTAGAATAACAGAAACTTTCCCACATCCTTTGATTTGATGGCTTCTGTCATCTCCTAGGTAAATCTGTGCGCCTTCATTGATCTCTTTAAAATCCTCCAACTAGTGCTTGTTCCCTGTCATGTGCGTTGACGCTCCTGAATATACATACTAAATGTCTGCATCAACATTTTCATCACGATCTGCCATGAACAACCTCAAATTCTACACCTGATCACTGTTCGCGAGATGACCTGCATGTCTCTTTGACTTCTGTTGTTCTTCATGATACTTCTTTTTCCTACATTCCCTGGCAATATGACCCAATTTTCCACAATAAAAACATTTTGATTCAGAGTAGTTTTTATTCGGATGCATACCTTGAGTCAGATTTGGTCGTTTATGTGAACTTGCTCCGTTTTGCTATTGTGGACCTCCTTTCCCTTTGTAGAAGTTTTTCCTCACCACCAATGCAAGATCGGCACTCTAGGGCTTCAAAGTCGATCTCCTCTCTTCTTCCTACATCAGTATACCTGTCAACTCTTCAAAATGCGAGATCTTCTCTCTAGCATTGATCCCAGTGATGAACATCTGATAATCATCAGTGACACCATTCATTGTAATGGTCACAAGATCTGTATCGTCCATTGTATGACCAATATATGATAATTTGGTTTTCAGATCCTTAATCTTTGCTACGAATGAAGCAATCGTTTCATTCTCCTCCATCTTCATGGGCAAAATCTTACTCTTGAGAAACAAAAGACGATTTGAATTTATGATCTCGTACAATTCCTTCAAAATTCCCTAGATCTCGTTAGTTGACTTACCTTTTCTGATGTGCGGTATAATACAATCTTTCACTGACATTTTTAACATTGACCTTGCTCTGCTTTCTCGTTTCTCCCAATCTAGGACTATTGCAGATCCAGCCACGAGCTTCAGCTCATCCCCATTCACAATCTGGCAAGCACTTTGCGCTTCTAACAGAGTCTACATCTTAAACTTCCAATTTGCATAATTGGAACCATCGAGCTTGTTATGCTCGTTCATGCATGCTTCAAATATGTTGTTATTCACCTTGGCAATTTAGAAAAATAAAATAAAATAAAATAAAATAAAATTATTGACAGGTAAACGATGTTAAATTTACCCCATATCTGTGACAGAGACAAATCACTGTTGTTTGATCTCGCAACACACGCGCAGATCTTCGTGGCTTCCTTCTCAGCCTCCAGACAACCTCTTGTTGTCAACTACAGCCTTGTTCTTGGCTTCCCGACTCAGCTTCTCTGGGCAGCTACAGCCTTGTTCTTGGCTTCCTTTGCAATTTCTTTGATTTACACGATCGTCACTGATATTTGCCAAATATCCAAGACTGTCGCTGAAAGACACCAATTTTCCGAGACTAGTCATTGAAATAAGTCCAATTTCAGAGACCGTTGCTACTGTACACTTGAAAAGTGCGACGATTGGAAAATAAAAAATTCCAGAAGTGTAATAGTGATCGTTGCGGCTATACACTCAAAACCTGCGACAATTTCGTTTCAAAAAACCAACCACCAGCCAGCGTACAGGTTCCTCAACCCTGACGCTCTGATACCATGATAAAAAATGGCAATGTTTGTATTGATGAAAATAAAACTCACTGGTCAGCTCTACGAAAGAGAGTTTGAACCAGGAGAGTCTGGCTCTGCAGAACGCTCTACATTGTTCATCACCATTACACATTAAATAGAATACATGGTTTTAGGGAAGTTACAACAACATCCTAAGAAATAGAAACTAATTCCTATCCTCAGGCTACATGAACCAAATCTATCTATTCTAAGATATTCTCCATTATCTCCAACAATGTTATATTATTGCTCAAAACAAATGTTACATTACTACCATTTCATTTTCATTTTCATTTTATTGTTGTCCTGAACTCTAACAATATCATGTTGTCGCTAAATCGGAAAACTGAAAATACTGATAGGGCATTGGTTCATTTGTGAGCTTGAGAGAAAATTAAGCCGCCCATCAATGCTCTATTCTCGCTGTGGTATGCCCTACTCAAACAGCGTGCATTTCAAATGGATCACACCTGGTGCAAACCCTGGCAACCTGGCACCTAAACCAGAGGAAATCCGCTCGACGCACCCTCGTGGTAAGTTTCTTTAAGCACTTCCAATCAATAAAACATAAGAGAACGAAACAGAACCAAAATCAAGTTTTCTATTTTTTCCTGAACAATATGTATAAACCATACCAAGAGAAAACCTTCAGACCCTGCATTATTTCTTCTGTAAATCCAGTTTGACATAGTTGGAAGAAAATCAGATTTGTAAAGCATAAGTAGCCAGTGGGAAGATAACTCATTAACATTCCTGGTAGAATCTAAACCCAACAAAGAGGAAAATGTACTGAACAATGGCGGTGAAGAGAAACTTACATGGAAAGCTGTTCATCAGAAACTGCAACCAATATCCAAAGAGAAATCAAAGAGTTCAGAAATCAGAGCAGCAACAAAACCGACATGAATAATCTAAATGAATAATTCGAAAATAAATTGTGATAAAATTGAAAAGAAATACTCATGAAAAAACCTGAATTAGATGCCTTAATGCTTCTGAAAACTGCGTCTCCTGCTGCAGAGGCTGCCATTGTTTAACGTATGTGCCTCTTCAAACTGTGTATTTAACATATTTTTATTTTTATGGTTTGAATTTTATTTTTTTAATAACATTTTTGTCAGTTATAGGTTTTGATTTTATTTATTTTTAAAAATGGTTTTATTTAAATTAATTTTATTAAGTTGTAATTAAAAAATTCGAGGCATGTGTATCGAATAAAAATAAATATATTAAATTGTTTATAAAAACTTGCAAACGTGTAATAGGAATAAGTGAATTGAAATGGGAAAGTAATATTGTGGGTACAGGTTTAGAGGTTAGTTATGGAGATAGGATTTCAGTTAGGGGTTAGGGTTTATTGTGGATGATAGATATATAATTTGTCTTATAGAAATACATGAGTATGAAGGGTGTAAGACACTTTTGTTTGAAGGATATTAGAAATGGAAGTTTGGAACAAGGCAATAGGGAATGGCAAAGGACATGGGGTATTATGGTATTAGTGAAAAAACAATTCATTTGGTTTAAAATATCAGAAATGGGAATCATATCAAAATTACAGCACGCTATTTTGTGCTGCAAGTTTCAAAAATCTACAAAAGTAGAGGGCTTGACCACAAATATCTATTTGTAGCTTTAAAGCAGATATTGCAACATATTCTCAGCTAGGTGAAGTCCTTATAGTGGTGATTTCAATGCTAGGACTACAAGTGAGCAAGCTAGCGTTCTTTGTTGTAAAGAAGACTGTAACCCTATTCAGCTTACAGGAGAAAGTAATCATCAGTGGAAAATAATTTCAGAGGACAAGGGCTACAATCTCTTTGATGAACAATTGCTTACTCTATGTGGAGCTTTCAGTTTAGTCATTTGTAATGGTTTGACTAGATGGGCAAAGTCTGCTAATTTCACTTGCAATACTTACAATGGAGCAAATGTAATAGATTATGTAATTTGCTCGCATGGGTTGTGTGAGAAAATGTAGGAAGTTTTGATTGGAGATTAGTTTTGGGACTTAAAATCATATCACAAGCCAATTTATTAAGTTTCTCTTGGACTGGAAAGAAGCAATTAGAGTAAAAAACTCATTGTGTTCAACAAAATTTCCCAATGGGCAGGATTCTTTTGACTC
>APFE031621982.1:116992-133568 GCA_000404065.3 Pinus taeda
TTCACATTTTCAGTTACCTCTTCATTACGACACCGATACAGAGCTCTTGACCACATTTCATCAATCCTCTGCCACCCGTATTTCCGACCATGTCCAGGAATGGCGTAGAAGGAGGAGCATGTGTCATGATCCTTCCTTAGAAGACCGTGTCTACCTCGATTGGTTTCTTAGGACTCTTTAAGCGCCCATTTCCAAAGATGTCACATCTCACTTTCCTCAGACAGAGGAAGAAGCTCTCCAAACTGCTCTGAGATATGACTTGATTTATGCTCAATCCAGTTATGTCTATATCGTTATACCAGAACTCCCTCATCCTGGTGGTGCCAATGCACTAGGGACATCTCACACCACCGACAGTATCATTGGAGCTATTTCACATCTTTCGCAGTATACTTAGCAGAGTTATGGCTATTTGCAGGGGGGCACCAGTTCCTCCAACACTTATGTCCCTCCTGTCAGCAACATGTATTCAAGACAAAGCACATCTTATGCATTCACCCAACCACATCAGCAGATGTCAAGGCTAGCTAGTACTCAACCTGTCTACCAAACCATTGCCCCCTCACCATCTTACACCTATGTAGCGCCGAGCGCTCCAACCCCTTAGTCATTATTGTCACAGCCTCCCATGCATCCTCAACACCAGCAGCCACCGCCCCCTCAAGGTCAAGTGTATGCACAGAAGAGTGCAACTAATCCCCATAATTCAAAGAAAAATAATAAGGAGAAGGGTAAGCAGGGTAAGTAGGGTAATAAACCTAATCAACCCCAGGGGAACCAACCTAACACCAACAACTAGCAATAGGGCAACCAACCCAAGCAGAACAAGGTTGTTTATACAAACAAAACTTGTGCATGTTGTGGTGTACATGGTCATTGTACTCATGAGTGTCCCCTCTTACGTTAGATGCGCCAAATGTGGCAAGCCTAAGCAGCTTCTAAAGGTCAACCACCCATGCAGAAACCACCTCAAAGTCCTACGCCATCTCAACCAATTGTGCTTACAAATCCTTTCCCTCAGTAAGGATATGTTGTTTCTCAACCTCAGCAAGGTCAAGCAGCCCACCCTCCCCAACCTTCTAGTCCTGATGACTACCAAATTACCATGATGAATTTTGAGGGGGTCAGTACCTCTGATATCAACTTGCAAACTCGGTCGTGTCAATACGACAAGCCATCGACTTTGTCTGCAACACCCAAAACCAAAGAATCTACTGAATCCCTTATGACACCAAATGGTTCCTTATAGATCCCTCAGCCCAAGGTTGAGTCAATTCTCAAGATCCCCAAATGGCCATTATGTCGTAATGCAACTTCTAACCGAGCTGCCCACACGTACAGTATATTGGTCAACTTGGCACAATCACCTGCCACCATGTCGATGCTGGAGGTCCTCTAGTCGTGCCCATCTTAGAAGAAATCTCTACTAACTTTTTTGGGTGTAGTAGATCCTTCAGACGATCATTTGATTGTCTTTCCTGTTGATGCGCAGAACATCCTCCATTACCACCATTCGTTTCTTTCCAGATACCAGTTCGAGATGCCATCATCTCTCGATGAATTATTGACGAAGGTGCATCCACTTGCATTATGTCTATTGCCATTTGGAAGCAACTCAAGTCACATGAACTATCCCCAAACACCATCAATTTACGTGTTTGGGAGGGTCACTCCTCCCAACCTCTTGGCATGTTTCGTAATTGTCCAGTGACTCTTGCAAGCAAGACTGTTTCTGTAGACATTGAGGTTATCGATACCCCTCTAGATTACAAAATTATATTGGTTCGTAGTTACACTTATGCCATGTCAGCTATTGCATCTATGGTTTTACGTAAGATGTGCTTGCCCCATGAAGGGAAGATCATCATTATCGATCAGTTGACATACTACGAGCCGTCATCCTTGACCTCCCCTGAGTCCATTATATCATCGATGTCCGAAAAACAGTTTGCCACCCCTCTCACCGGTGTTTTCTCGGAGTCTAAAAAGATTCCACCTTGTTGGGTGCTTTCCCTGGTCCTCCCCCTCCCACCTCTGAGCCTAGTTCATTGAGTGTTTGCATGTTACAAGTGTCACCGGTTGCTCAAAATCAGCCTAGTACCTCTGGTCAACATTTAGCTCCACAACATCCTACTGTTGCGACTTCAGCAGAGCCATCTGGATCCACCCCTCTAGGACCTCCTCCTTTTGTGAGTGCCTCTCCTTTGTTCCCACCAAGAACACTTCCTCCAGGTCTTAACCATCCAGGAACTGTTCCGCCAGGACATTATCCTATAGGACATACACATTCCTTATTTCCTCCTCCTGGAATCTTTTATGTCCTTATCATGGCTTCGTTGAGTCTCCGTGATATGATTTTGGGGATCCCAGTCTGGTACATTGATCCCCCAACGAGCACTCCGCCTGGTCAACTCAGACCATATCATGCTTTGACCCTGGTTCAACCGATCCCTATGACCCATGTTGCTGCTCCAGTTCCACCACAACTTCAATAGGAACCCACTCCTATTGCGAAAGCACCCGAATAGGGGGGAAAGCGAAGAAGAAGGAACATAAGGACAAGGCTCCCCAAGCACCTCCAGCTCCCAAGGCTCCAAAGTTGACACCTCCGTGTGCTTTGTGTAATGTTGTTGGGCATGCCACCAATAACTGTCCCAAGCTTCCTCATCTCAAACCATTAGTCAATGATACATTTCCTGAGTCTAGCATACCTGAGGTCCAAGTTACCTTACCCTATTAAGCCAAGAGACTTAAATTATTGCGCAAGAATCACCCTTGTACTTTGTGCGATCATTATGGTCACTATTCCCATTGTTTCCCTCATCTTGACGAATTTCGCGACTGCCTCCATGTGCTTCGTGAATTCGAGGCCACTCGTAGTGGATCATATACTCCTCTACCTATGGATTTTGGTACCACTAGTACACCAACATAGAGGGACTCTAGTCCCACCATTGTGATCCCTACCCACGATGTCAAGATGACAGACTTCACAGTCCATATCCTTTACCTATCATCATCCTTGAGATCTTCACAGGAAAACCTCTTTGAGGTTCCCGCACACGCTTTTGTCGAACCTCCCTCGTTGGAAACCTGGGTCTCAACATTGGCAGATCTTCAATCTACTAGCTCGTCATCTACCACCTTAGATGATGCGTTTGTGAACCTTGTTTCTCAAGAAGATGCACCAGGTAGTTCTACCACATCATGTAGTCAATCTTCCTCCCGTCCCCTCATCTTCCATTCCGATGAGGACATCATAGAAGCCATGTCTACCCCTGATTACCCCTGGGATGATATGCACCATCATGCACACTTCCTGCTGCAACAGACTCATGACCAATATGTTATGGAATTTAAATACTTCATTCATGGTGAAGTCAACTGGTTGAGAAATCCCATCCCTCCACTAGACACTTTCGAAGAAGAGAATATGGCCAATATATCTCCTGCTATCGAAATCAACATTTCTGATAAACCAGGGATCGAAGAAAACATTAACTTGGGGGCACAGTCCACCCTGAAGAAATTGAGGCTTACGTCAAGTTCTTCAAAGAATTCCATGATTTTTTCACCTAGTCTTACTCATAGATGCCTGAACTTGATCCCGCCATTGTTGAACACCATATGAACACATGGCCCAATGCCACTCCTTTCTGTCAGAAGTTGAGACCCATTCACCCTTCTCATCGTGAGGCCATCAAAGCCGAGATCGAGGAGCTCAAGCAGGCTGGTTTCATCTATTCCATCGAGTATACCACATGGGTATCCAACCCAATTTCTGTTCTCAAGAAGCAAGGCACCATTTGTGTCTACACAGATTTTCGCGACCTGAACAAAGTTTGCCCCAAAGACAACTTTCCCACACCCTTTATTGATCAGATCATTGATGAGTGTGTGGGGAAAAAGGTTCTATACTTTATGGATGGATTCTCCTAGTACAACCAGATCAGTATCTAACGTGCCAATTAATTAAAAACTACGTTCATTAGTCCGTGGGGAACCTTTGCATATAGGGTCACGCCATTCGGTTTGAAGAATGTTGGAACCACATTTTAGTGGGCCATGCCATACTGTTTTCATGACTTGGCGCATATTATCCTTGCTTACCTTGACGATCTCACTGCTCGCTCTAGGTCTCGAGCGCAACATATTCATGATTTGCGCACCATTTTCGTTCAATGTTGCAAGTATAACATCCATCTTAATTCATTGAAATGCGTCTTTTGTATTCCTGTCGGTTGTCTATTAGGCTTCATTGTGTCAAAAGGCAGTATCACACTTGACCCTCTTAAAGTTCAAGCCATTCTTGAGCTGCCACCTCCTCGTACCTTGTGCTAGTTACAAAGCCTCTAAGACAAAGCCAACTTCCTTCGCAAGTTCGTCCCTGACTGTGCAACCGTTGCACATGGCTTTCGTAGGCTCCTTCACTATATCATTCCATTTGTTTAGGATGATTACACTCAATAGTCTTTTGATGCCCTAAAGCATGCTCTCACTTTCGCTCCCTTGATTAGTCCCCCTAAATCCACGAGGGATTTCATCCTGTACATTTCAGCTTCCGCCTATTCGGTAGTTGGGCTCTTTATTTAGGAAGATGATAATCAGAATGAGCACGTTATCTACTATGTCAATAAGAATCTTGTAGGTCCCCCCATGAACTACCCTCATGAAGAGAAGTTGTTGTTCATTGTCGTGTTCTCGGTCTAGAAGCTTCGTCATTATATCCTTACGTGTACCACCAAGGTCGTGACAAACTCCAACCCATGACTTTCCTATTGAGTAGACGAATAATTAATGGGAAGTATGCATGTTGGATCGGTATCCTCCAGGAGTTCAATCTTGAGTTTGTTACACCTAAGAGTAAGAAAGGTTTGGCGCTTGCCGAATTCATTTCTGAATTTCCCACTGGTGCGCATGATCTGCCAACCAATGATGATCTCCTCGATGAACACTTGTTCGCTCTCACTTTAGATGATCCTTGGTACAGGGATATTCTCACATATTTGCGAACCCATATGTTTTCCCCCCATCTCACTCTTGATGATTGACGATGAATTTGATACCAGGCCCCTCGCTACCTTCTCATCAGTGATGACCTTTATTGTCGCGGTGTTGATACTATCCTTCATTGTTGTCTTACCCAACCTGAAGCAGAGCAAGTGCTCAATGCCTATCACAGTGGCACTTGTGGTGGTCACCTCTCCAGTATGGCCAAGTTCTGCCCATAAAATCATACGCGCTAGTTACTTTTGGCCTTCTCTCTTGAGTGACTGCATTGAGGCAGTCAAGCATTGTCCCAATTTCCAACATTTTTCCCCAAAGGCAAGAGCCCCACCGGCTCCCCTCCATACTGTCATCGCAGTCGGTCCTTTCTACAAATGGGCCATTGATTTTATGGAGTGTCGACCACTGTCTGTTAATAACCATAAGTATATTATCGTGGCAGTTGACTATTTTAGCAAATGGGCTGAGGCCATGCCTACGTTCAACAACATGGTGGCTACCACGACCCTTTTCTTTTTTAACCATGCTATTGCTCGATTCGGGGTTCCAAAACAATTGGTCTTTGACCATGACCGACATTTTGATGAGGTATGACGTGAGCTATCCTCGTTGTTGGGCTTCCAACACCAATATTCATTGTCTTATTACCCCCAAGGTAATGGACAAGTTGAAGCAATCAACAAGATTCTCAAAACAATGCTTGAGCAGATGATGAATAAGCAGAACACCAACTGGCATCTTATGCTCTTCCCAACTTTGTGGGCCTATAGAACTTCTGTTAAAATCGCCACCGGGTTTACTCCTTTTCACCATTTTTGGGGGGAGGATGCAGTCTTACCAATTGAGTGTGAGATCCCTTCCCTTCACCTAGTGGTCGAACTTCTCCCCGACACCCAACCATTAGAACAACGACTTATCATGCTTGAGCTTGCCTTTGAAGACCGTCATGTTGCTTTACAAACCATTGAAGCAGCCAAAAAGCACACCAAAGCCCAATTCGACCGAAAAGTCCGCCCTCGTGCCTTCCACAAGGTGATCTTGTTCTAATGTATGACCAGACCCATGATACCCTGGGACATGGGAAGTTCAAATCGTTATGGATAGGACCTTACATCATTCATAAGGACTTAGGCAAGGGGGCATATATTCTGGAGGATTTCGAAGGCCAACTTCTTCCTAATCCTTGCAATGCACTCTACCTTAAGAAATTTTACCCATAACATATCCCATTGATTTGCGTGTATTTATTTCGATTATGCATTTAGGTAGGTTGCATCATCTCATTTTTTGTCTTTTACACCTTTTAGATGGATCCATCATCCACACTATACATTGGTTATGTCGACGATGCGAGTCATTTCTCCAGGAATATAACCTCGACAGCATGGGCCATTTTCACCCCCTTGCATACATTAGTCCATTCGAACGGCATGTGCATTGAATCTGCCACAAATGGGACGCAATGATAGGTTTTTTAGTCGATTCCCTTGCTCATCACATCCTTCATCTTCAAGTTCATTTAGATTCCTTGTTGCTTGCCATGCAATTGAATGGTGTGTATCATGTGCATAACCAAGTCCTATTTAGATAATATCTACGAGTTAAGTATTTGGTACGTGAATTTGAAACCATTACTTTTAGTCATGTTCCTAGAGCCCAAAATAACTTTGTAGATACCATTGTAAATAACATTCTAGATTGGAATTTATCACATGTATACCACAAAAGACAACCATAAACACAACATATGGCGAACCATCATCGTCATATAAAAGATGCATAATCACATTATGTATCACATAAAACATATAAGTGTTTGGAGCCCATAGCTCTAAATACATTCGACATGCCCATAACATGTTACAAAAATCAAAACAAAGGGACCCACATGACCCCATCCATACTCACTGTCTGGTAGAACCCGCGCTAAAGGCTCTACTCCACCTGCCCGTAGATCACGTACTGCCTGACCGACCATTGCCATGAGCCGCATGATCCCTCGCCACTCTGAGGGAAGACCTGTACACTCATCTGCGTACTGATTGTCTAGCTCATGCCCCCCATGCTCAGAAACTCCAACCAGGAGCACATCACATTACAACGTATGTCAGCGAGCAGAGCATTGTCGTCCGGACCCTGGCGTGACAATGATGTTCCCTAATCTGCAACCCTAGGCGCTGCAACTCGACCTGCATATCTTGTCGGCTTCATTGGTGCTATATTTGCATACCACATATTTTGCACTCAGTACCATATACATGTTATAAAAATATGAAATGCACCATAAAAATAACAACTTAACACTTACCGTTTGGTCCCCATGTACGAGTGGAAGCGGTACATTAGGATCACCTTGGTATTTCATCCCACTATAGGGATAATCATCTATGTATAGAGGTATTTGATCCCAATGTGTGAAAAATTTGGGTTAGAACACATGCCTGACCCTCCCTCCTATCCCTCTTTGCAGTAGATGCCCCCAATGGCGCATCCTGGGCTCTTGTGGGCCCCCATCCTAGATCTGTACATGAAGGCATATGGTGGGTATCCTATCAAAGAGGAAAGCATATAAAATTGTACCAAATACAAAGTCATAGTTAACGTGTCTCCTACATAGACTCAGTTGTCGTTTCACTGACAAAAAAATCATTTGGGCCCACCCATAGTAGGTCCCTGCCAATACACTCTCGATAAGCATCATCTGCTCACTAGTGATGTGGTGGAAGGCCTGGTTGTCTAGAATCCATAGCACTGTTGCACAAACAACCCGTGTCTCTAACCTATCTAGATCAATGATCGGGATGGTCACACCCTTCACACAAACACCCTGTGGACAATGGTGATCCACAAACTCTATAATGTTCCTCCCATGAAGCAACATTGGATGTGTATTCCCCACCACCCCCAGGGGGGGGGAGTCCGGTCAATAAATAAATTTCTTGGAAAGTGAACTCGATCCTATGCCCCTGCACCATAAAGACCTCATGGTCGAGATCCCAATAGCTCACGATCCTCCATAACAAGGGCTCACCTACCCTCATCAATGGATTCTCTAACAATTTGAGAACCTCGTAGCAAGATAACGACCCTCAAACCACCTGATCCCCATGAATCTCGGACCGAAGGGTGTCCAAATATCGTTCGTGCCAATTGATTTTCAACTCTGCCATACCTGCAAAACACCACATCTATTGTTAGTTTAGAGATGAAAACACTGGTCTTGATTTTTTAGCCTCCAACCCCCACCAGACCAGCAGATCACCTTCCCTCTCAGGTCCAGCTCGTAGCTTTCATTCAGAGAAGTGTGAGCTCACAGGTTTTTGACCAATTCTTGCGAGCCAAATCGCACTTCAGACCCAAAAAAGAGTGAGCCGGCTGTGAGGAGCCACATGTGTCTCCCTGGGAGCTGTGCGACACCAAAATCGGCAAGTAAACCACTGAAATTGAAAATATGAGTAAGGCCACCTACCTGAAAGTTGCAGATCCTGATTCCGACGGTCGGTTTATCTGCTACGATCTTCACAATATTTAGGGCCTTCTCCTCCTCTTCAAATTCACCACAACTCACTTAGCAAATGAATTAAATTGGAGGGAAAAAGCCCTTTTCTAGAAAAACCCATAGTTTTTCTGTTGCCCATTGTGACCAAATTGTAGCTCGGTTTGGTGAACCGCTAGTATTGTTGGAAAGCTCTAACTACGCACTATAACAAGTCTCTCTTCATTTTTTACGATTTGACACTTCATCGGAAAGCCATTTTTCCAAGAAGGGTCACTTCATCGCCTCTTAAAGTCGAATTTCTTCATATGCGATGCTTGTACTTTGGGGACCACCTTCCCTTAGCGCTTTTCATCTCACGCATCGATTTTTGTTGTGGGAAACCATCATTTGCTCATGTTTTCATGGTCCCCACCGGACCTATTATGTGTGGCAACATCATCATGTCACCCTTGTTCAGAGCATCTGTGATGAGTCATCTTTGCATACATGGAGTCTGTTTCACATCCCATTATATCATGTCACATTATTCCATCCATCTTTGCATACCATTCATCTCGTGTTACCCATTTTGGCCTTTAGTCATATTATCCACCATCCCCTCCGGAGTCGATTCAGTCACTGCCAGGTCAACCATGCACTTTATGCTTTGACAAGGGAAGTCATCTATTTGTCCCCCAGTCCCATTTTCCCCATTTTCCCCAGTGTCAGTCCACCAGTCATGTTATTATTTTCCCTCGTGCCTTAGTTGAGGATCCTCATTTCCTCACCTATGTTGAGCCATATTATGTCGACATTAACACATCTATTCCAGAAGAACGGCCTAAAGGGCAGTGTATCTTGGCTCCAGCTTCCACTCTTGTTTGGTGCCTCAAATCAAGCAAAGGGAATCATCATTTCCCTTTGACTTGGTGGTTCCATGCTCATGATTCACACACTTGATGGTCCAGTGATGCAGCGGATTCTATTAGTGATTCCCTGGTGTGTGTGAGATGTTTCAGACCTCTTAAGGGGGTGGCCCTTTAGGTAGCCCCCCAAATTCCAAGATGACTTCATATTATGCCACAACTCAGATGCAGCTCCACATATTTGATGGGTTCAGTTCCTGTCACTTGAAACACTCATAGCATGCATGTCTCCTTCAGACGATCCATTCAGTTTTGCAGAGCCCTTTCCTATTCAGCAGGGCTTCTTTGGTTGTTATACCCTCCCTCCCACCCATTTTTAGAGGGAAGGGCCATTATGTCTCATGTACTAAGATGTTATTGTATTCAGTCCTGGCTCATGTTTTTCTAGGCACATTAGCTATATGGGATACATTGTATTATTTTTTGGCTCATTTATGCGAGCATGTCTTGCACTATTCAGCATGTACTTTAGTGCTTAGTTTCATTTTTTTGGGCGCATTATTATTTTTTGTACTGAGTTATCTTGGTGGGTATAGGTATGCCTCCCCTGACTCACTGAAATCATGTACCACATCATAAAAGGAGACTTAGATTAGTTAGTTGGTCTTGCTCCCTCAGTCACTATCCTCTTTCAATTAAGATCCATTGGTCTCTCTTTCTCTCTCTGACTCCCCTTTAGTGTCTAGTGTTTGTGTCCTTACAACGTACTTCGGTCATACATTTTTCTCCTAACACTCGTAGATTGGGGGGCAATCTGTTATCACCAAAAAATAATCATCTAGCCATAACTTACTAGATGGATCGAAGTACACCATGTAGGACCAATTTTGCCATAGTAAAATTGCTTTCACTGTAAGAAATTACTTATTAAATCACATTTATTAAGTTATTTATGGTTAAACCCATGAAGAATAATTAAATAAATCATTATTTATTTAAATATCTTTTAGGAATAATTAATTAAACCATTTTTTAACTAATATTCCTTGTCATATTTGACCCATTCATGAGAAATAAATAGATAAATCATTATTTTTCTTATTTTTCTCTAGGAATAGTTAATTAATCATTATTTAGTTATTATTCCTTGTCAAGTTTGACTAAATCCCCTAGGAATACTTAAATAAATCATTATTTGTTTATTATTTCTTAACCACATTCCTTGAGATGATAGATAAATTATTTATTTATTTATTATTTCTAAATAAAAGTATTTAACCAATATAAATACTTTTTCCCTCCAACCAAATACAATAAAATATTTCAAATGGTTAATTCTAGAATTTGATTAATAATATTTTATTGTTTTCCATTATTTGAGAATAACCTAATATTTTGTTATAAATTGAAAGGTTTTACATTCATTCTTCAATTTTGATCATTTTCATTGTTGCACTCACTTTTGCAGCTCTGATTATCATCATTGTCACTCACCTTTTGCCTTTTTCTTTTGAGTTCCCATTGAGCTCAAACATTTTGTTTGTTGGGTTTACACATTGTGGAGAAGAGAGAGACTCTACAAAGTTGAAGACATTGAGGATATCCAAGAACCCATCCCACAGAGGGGGACTGGTAACATTATTTGTTCCCTTCACAGGTGTCATCTAATAAAACATATTCTTTATATTTGGTTTCCATTGGATTATTGGAGTTATTTGCGCTTATTTTACTATTCCATTTTGTTGTTTAACTATTTCTATTGCATGGATCAGGACTTTGGCAAATTTTGTTTCTATCATTTGCTGTAGATCCACATTGTTTTACAACCATTTTTACTGTTAAGGTTGTTTGTCATCCATAGTCTAAAGTGGTTTCTTTCATACACCTTCGAGAAGAAATCTACATAACATTGACAGTAAGCATCTTGGGAAATGAAGCATCCTTATTAAATACTTGATGAAGTATTGAAGTACAAGACATTGTGGAGCTACCTGTTGAAGTGCACTTGAAGATCCTTAAAGAGTAGTCTTATGGGCCCTTGAAGAAGCCTCTTTGAGCTATTTGAAGAGCACCATTATGAAGTAGTCCTTGAACCCTTGAACGGGTATTGAAGAGATCTTTGAAGACCATCTAGCAGGTAATTTTTTAGCTGATGAAAAAATCTTAGAGACACTTCCATAGAGCCATATTGAAGCTAGAACTTGTGAATTATTGAGGACATATTGAAGACCTTTAGGAATTATTCTTGAGGACATGTTGAAGAATTGTTGAAGATTGTAGATGCATCATTTGGCGCAGATTGTAGAAGTAAATTGAACTAATCTCATTGAATATCCTTTGTGTATACACTATTATTCATTTCTTAGAGTAGCATTGTTTAATATCTAATGAAGTAGTGTAGAAGAAAATTGTTTTATGCAGACATGAATATTTCTGAAGATGCATACTAGACATTTGATGAACTAGAACTTGGTAAAACATTGTTGAAGCAACAACACTCTTAGGGAATTCCTTCAAGGCTTGATGTAGAAGATATTGGAAGCCTTAAAGAACCATAGTAACTATCTTGAATAATTGAAGCATATTAAGAGGGTTTGAGCCCTAGAGGATTGGGTTCCTCACACAAGGTTGTTGCCTTGTGGAAAACTAGGTTGAAGCTTGAATTATTGAGAGGATTAGAGTCCTCAAGAAGATAAAGTTGGAGCTTGGGTTTATAGTACATGGTGGAGCTTAGTTGATTTGAAGATTGGAGTCTTCATCTAGGGTTGGAGCCATGACGTATCATTGTACCTGATTTGTTGTAAAGAAGACTAGAGTGCTCATTATTCTTTTTAATAAAATTATTCTTTCATTTTGGTGTTCTGGTTTATTAGGTGGTCTTAACTCGCATAAAATAATAATTGTTAAAGAAATAGTGATTCACCCCCCTAGTATTTCCAATAGGGATTGACTATTTATGAGACTACAACCATATAAATAGATGTGCCTCAAGCACCAAAAGGAGGACAATAAATTAGCACTAAGGTATTATGGCCCCTATAAGGTGTTGTAGAGGAATGAAATTATGGTTTACAAATTGGAGTTGCCTCCATATTCATGTGTACATATAGTCTTCCATGTTTTTTTCTTAAACAAGGTAAACAATGACAAGATCCTAGTCCAACATATTTTACTTGATACTAATGAAGAAAGGAAAATCATACTAGAACAAAAGAAAATCATGGAAACAAGGACTAAGCAGCTGGGAAATTGAGAGATCATTGAGTACTTCCATTATTGAATATTGGGAGTACTTAGCAGTGGAAGAAGTGACATGGAAAGATGAGTTCTTCATGAAAAAACACCCACAGATAATAGTGTTGAGGAAAACACTTTTTGAAGGGGAGAGGAATCTTAATTCCTCTATAAGCCCCATGTTAACCCTAGAACCCCTTATTAAGTCCTAGATATTCAATAGGCTAGAACCTTTCATAGTCCCATTTTATTATAATTATACCCTTTTTCTCCTATATATATACTAAGTAGACCTAGTCTCAAGGTCATAAAACATTGTCTTGTACATTGCATTCATTGTAAAAGGAGGTTTCCTTCTCAAAGAGGAGTGTAATTATCAGTTTCTTAGCTTTTTTAAGGTGTAAGGTTCATAACACATTGGTTTACTAATTGAGTTTTTCACAACCCATAAGGTGTTACTCTATAAATATTCTCTCTCGTAGGTATCATGGTGACCATGAAATCATTAAATTAACTAGCTCTCTTGGCCCATTGATTATTTATTGTTAATCACCACCTCACAACATGCATTCAACGCATTAGTTATAAGTATAACATCACTATCTTATATAAAAAAATTCCATGTTCTAATTATTGCATGCCATCATGAAGACACAACATTGTCATCACAAAATATAGAATAATAATGCACCACATGCTCATGCATACCATTACAATATGCCATCACATCATGAAATGTGTCATAAGAAATATAACCTCATTATATCTTTATCAAATCTATAACATTACATTAATATAAATGAATGGAATGACATGTTAACATAACATCATATGTGAATACCACATGCTCTTAAGACAATATAACATCATCTCAAAAAATAACACAAATAAAACAACAATACATCTTCAACATTCTTATCATGATTCCTCAACAAAACTAAAATAATTAGTATGCAAAATGATTACCATCTACCACATCTAATGGAAGGAAGACTATAAATTACCATCTAGTACATGCATATTCTTTAACTAAGTTTGTTAGCCTAGAACAACTCTATAAAAGATCATCAATACTATGAGTATGATGTGATATAATCAAGATATTATTCATGTTTTGATTATCATTTCTCATCTTATAACAAAAAGTTTATAATTTACAAGTGTAGGTATAATTGGCACATCAATCAAAGGCTAGAATTCCTCTTATATTTTCTCATCCAAGTATACTATTAAACTTTCAACTAAGGCCCCATCATCTAGTGCCATAATCTCTAAGCATGTATATATTTGGTTACATTTGGTAATAAACTATTACTAGCCTCACTAACATGCCTTAATAATATAGGTGGATATTAGTGGCCACCAACCTCTTCCACTAACTCAATAGTTCTCTATCCTCTTTTCACCCCTGAAAGCCCTCCCCCATGTCAAAGATTGGTGGGAAGGTTACTAGGAAAGATAAAACGAATTTGAGCTACGATCTTCAATGTAAGACCTAATTGGGAAGCTTTTGTTGATGCCCTTAAGAAGGAAATCTACCTTGTAGGGAACTATGATGGCTAGTACCAGAGATGGACAATCCTATAATAAGAGAGAGACTAGATAGTGGTAGAGTACACCAATATTTTCCATACCTTGTTCTCAAAGTTATTTATCAGTGACTTCAAGCGATACCTAGTTTTGAAGTATCGTAGTGGTCTATGTTGAAATTTGGGAAACTTTGGGATGAATTACCCCAAGCAAAAGCCCATCTACCCCAAGGAGAAACCACTTTGCCCTAAAAGAAAGAATGCAATTTGGATTAAGGAAAAAACATTATTATTATTCAAATTAGCTTGACACCTCTTTTATGATGTGTCACATATTAATCTTTACAAGCAATCATGTATGCAAGTCAACCTCTCCTCTAAGCAACAAAATAATAATTGTTCTTCTATTAACCCTAACTCTTCTAGTGATTATTTTACTTCTAACCATTCTTCTTCCATTAACCTTAATTCCCCTAACCCTAACCCTGACTTGAATGCTTTTCCTCCAAGCATTTTACCCCAATCTTGTAGAAGAAAAGTGGTCAATCTTTCGAGCTTTGTCATTATTATTCTATCTATTGTCTTCTTGAGAAAGGGCTAAATTTTGTCATTTCTCCTCGCAAAATTCTAGTGGAAGACATTATGTGTAGCATTGAATATGGTCTTAAGGATGTTCTTGATGACCTCAAAGAAGTTATTAGACAAGATTGTTCCATTATTTTATAAAATGCGAAATTTCCCAAATGTAATATCTCTTAGCAATAATTTCTTTCAGTTAAATATCATAATAATAATCAACATATTGTCGTTCTTAAAGCTGGCAAATATAAAATGCTTGACCATATCACCAACAGTGGTAGATATAAAGGCTTAGCAAAAATCCTCTTTTAAAAATTCCCAAGTAGGTCTTTAATGCTATCATGTCTAATAGTGACACTTGCACTATAATTAAAAGGCTTATCAAAAGTAACCCACTCACTTCGTGGATCTATGGCCTTCCTAGAATCCATAAAGAGGGTGCTTCACTGAGGCCTATTATGAATACAATCGATGGACCTACTTATATTCTTGCTAAACACTTAGCCATGGAGCTTAAGCCCTTGGTTGGCAATACTAACTCCTTTGTTAAGGACCCTTCCTCTTTCATCAATGAAATTAAAGGTTTTAAGCTTAAGCCCAATGATATTTTGGTCAATTTTGATTTTATCTCCATTTTTACTAAGATCCCGAATAATGAGCCATTGACATCATTAATAATATCAATGATCCTAATACAATGAAATTAGTCAACACTTGCTTAAAATCTACTTTCTTTAGCTTTCAAGATGTTATTTATGAGAGGACTTGTGGAGTTGTTATGGGCTCCCCTCTATCCCTGATTGTGGAAAATATTTTTATGAAGTATTTTGAATCTAAAGCCCTTGTTTCTTCTCTTTTTCACCCTCAACTTTGGAAAAGGTATGTTGGCGATACCTTTATCATTTGGTCCCATGGTTGTGAAAAGATTGAAATATTTAACATTATCTTAATATCTAATCAGAATTTATTAAATTCACTATGGAGACCGAAGTGGATGGTAACATTATGTTTCTTGATGCTTTCATTACTAATAAGGAGGATGGCTCCATCTCCCATCAAGTTTTTCGTAAGAAGACTCACACCAACCAATATCTCCATGCTAATTCTCATCATCACCCGACCCAAACATTTAGTGTTTTACACACACTTGCGACCAGAGCCCTTAGGATTTATGATGATCTTCATATTAGTGATGATAAATCTCATCTTTTAGAGGTTTTATGAACAATGGTTATAGTAAGCATCAAGGCCTGAAAGCCTTCCAAAAAGCATTGAAAGGACCTAGAGCTAAGGCTAATTCTAGCAATCCTATTGCCACTGTCCCTCTTCCTTTTATTCAAGGAATATCTGACAAGTTGGCCTGTATCCTTAAGAAGAGTAATATCTCTACGACCTTTAAACCACTTAACACTATTCAGTCTTCCCTTAGGTCAATCAAGGGTCAGATTGACCCCTCTACATTAAAGGGGTTTAAATGATCCCATGTTCATCTGGGAAGCCTTATATAGGTGAGAAAGGTCGTTCTATCAAGCATAGACTTCAAGAGCACGCAACATGCATTAGGCACAATCAATCTCGTTCTTCGGCTCTTGCTGGGCATTCAACCAAAGCTGAGCATCATATTTGTATTGATGATTCTTCAGTCCTTGCTAAGATTTCTCATTATCACCACAAAAATTTCAGGAAAGCAATTGAGATAAAAAAGTGAGCCACCAACAATCTTAATAAAAATGATGGTTGGAGAATTAATAAAAATTGGATGACCACTCCTCTAAACATTCCTCTTCTTAATTCATTTTTGGTTTTTAACACATATTTCGCTAAATTTAGAAATATTTTATTACAAGGACAATGACTAGAATTGAGATTTTTGGTTATTTTGA
>APFE031621982.1:136541-216408 GCA_000404065.3 Pinus taeda
TCCCCCCCCCCCCCGTCAGATACAAGGTGAGATTATGGAAAAAACTCAACTGCAAGACTGTTCAATACTCTAGAACAAGTTTAGACATATGACTAAAATATCTTCTTGGTTGTTGATTCCCATCGCTAAGAAGCAATCCATCCAAGATGAATCTTTGTTCTTGCAGGAGGTTTGTTTTTGAAGCATCTGCTTGAAGAATGACTGGTTTTATGATAGTGTACATGGATGAAGATCAAACCAATGATCTTTCATATGGCCAACTCAGCCATAGTGTTGGCATTTAACAACTTGTTGTGGCTATTGTGGAAGAGGATCAGAATCTGAAACATCTGAAGATGAACTGCCATAAAGGAATCGAACACTTTGAAATTGAATGGGCTTTGAGTAATCTGGAACATGAAAGGAAACCTCCTTGTCATATCTAAGACCTTCTCTATGCTTGTTATGGACAAGCTCTTCCTAAGGTCTGATGATGGGCTTGGGAAGTGCAAACTGAACTTCTTCATCTGCATGTACAACTGTTGCTTCATTGGGTACTAAATCTGAATGAAATTCAACAATATTGACTTGCTGCTGATGGGTGGCTATCTCAATGTTCTGAACAAAAACAGGTCCAGAATGATGTCTATTTTGATGTAGCTCTTCTTGCTGGAATTGAGATTCGAGATGCAAAAAATCAATTTTCTCATGTGCATTTTGCAAACAAATTTTAATATCAAAAAGTGTATGAGACCTAGTTTTTACCATTCCATCAACAATGGAATGAATTAGGATATTTAACAATTCTAATGTATCATTAATTCTAGCCATTGTCTCAACAAACAAAGGAAGGCTCAATACTCCCAATGGAGATTGTAGCAAGGCTAGAGAAACCCCAACTATTGAAGATTTCAAAAGTGAAGAATACCAGTTGTGCATCAAACCATCATTGAATATACAATGTAGGCACAAATGTCTCTTGAATCATTTAGTGATGCCACTCATAGAATTTCCTTATTCAGACCTATGCATGAAATAGTTTGGATCGCTCGACCAACGCGAGATTCACTACGTTAGTTGATAACTTCAGTCAGGCCCAAATTTCAGACCAGACTTCCAGAGGTGATAGAAAATCCAACCAACAGTCAACAAAGGATACAATGATTTGTTATAAACACAATAAATGAATCATAGCTCCTTCCATTTCACCAACAATGGCCCAGAACTCCAAGCAGTTAGCACAAGATCCAAAATCAAGCCTCTATAAGGTGATATACAACCTCAATGCACATGAATAATTGCGGCCTTCGAATAGACTATAAATCAGCCCAAAAATATCCAGCACTAGTCTAGACTTGGCAGTGAGGAGATTTGACCCTCTTTCCTCGGAATCACACCAAAATTGTGATAATCGACCAACTTTAATTGAGGAAAACCCTGTGATGTTTAATCTTCAAGAAATCGTTCTGCTATCTTCAGGAATGCTCGGCTAGGGTCATTAAAATTGTATTGTCCATTAACTAGTCTAAGCATACATGTCTATGGCGAGAATCATTAGTGAAAATGACAATTACCTCACACATGGTGAAGGCTTCTTAAGATCATAATCATCTTCTCCACATGTGTGAGGGTTCCGAAATTGATCTACTACCTGGTTCGTTCAATTTCGTTTCTCTGCCTTTGACAACCACTGGTGCTGCGGAGCCCCCTCGGAGTTCGAACCAACGACCTGGTGAATTTCAATCATCGACCACGCAAACGATTCACGTCCAGGAATTAAAGGGACAGATTCACCTCCCACTGTGGTCGCCAAATGTTTGAAGCTTCCAGGGAAGAAGTTGAACGCAAAAGAATGCTTAATGAGAAATAAAATTTCAGGCATAAGCAGATAATGTTTGAAGCTTATGACCAGCGGTGTAATGCTCTAATTTAGAATCCAATTTCTTTATACCACACACATGCAAGTTCGTGGTCACAAGGCTCCATCAATTTTCAAGAAGTTCCACTATGATGTATACATTTAATGGGATTCTGCTCAACGCTGGCAATACATTCATTCGACCAAATCATTGAAAAAGCAAAGATTGAATGTAGGTGTCAATACAAATAATCCAACGCACACTAGAGAAACTGACTAGTTGGATTAGTGTGCATATGACTAGTCTTTAATATAGCTTATAACTATTCTCTCAGGTATACAAATTTCTAACCAAAGCATATAAAATGAACCAATAAGTTCGTCGAATTCAAAGATTTAAAAGCATGAAGACGCCTTTCAATGCTGTATGTTGTCACCTCAAATACTCAAGGAGGCCAAGAAGATGCCATGGGAAGAGCGCCTCACACACAAGAATTGGAAGGTCCAGAACGATGGAAATATTGATCTCACAGCACTCTGCGACAACATTATCGATCCCAAGGATCCACATCTCAGAGAAATTGGTCCATTTTTCAAGATGGCAGTATCTGACTCAAATGCACCAGTCCAAGAAAAGGTGCTGGATGCATTGATTGCATATTTACGTGCAGGACATGCAGATATTGGAAGGTATGCAATGAGCAAAATGCCTCCCAATGAGGGGAGGCACAATAATCCCTAAAACTTCTGCAAAGATCTAGAAGGTCGGTGACTCTCTAGTCAGGTCAGGGAGCAGCAGTGGGTGTAGAATGGCTCACAATGAGGGGAGGAGCAATAACCACCGTAAGAGTTAACACAATAACGGAGGGAGCGTTATCTAATATTCAACAATCACATGATAGAGGCAGACTTATGATTGTTGGGCGGTAATATAGACGTATATGTGGTAGTTATATATATATATATATATATATATATATATATATTATATTAATATATATATATATATTAAAATGTAGTTAACAAACCACATCTATTAGATGACATAATGGGAGGAATTTTGGATGCACTCGGCGTTAATAACACATCGTGGAGGTATGCCAACATTATATGTAGGAGCAGAGTTGAGTGTAGTCAATGGTAATACCACAATTGAACTTACATTCATGCACAAGGAATCACCAATGTTCAGATCCAATATGCTGCTTAGTCTCTTCTACGCATCAGTCTCATAGTAGTGAGGTCGAGAGTGTAGGCTTGAGCACAAGAATAAACATCTGACAAGATAGGAACGTCAGAGTCATGAGCAGGTCTGAGTAGGAAGGGGCGTTAACTTCAAGTTGCCAGAAGTCACAGAATGAACGAACCCTCTTAAAATAAACAGGTAATCAGACCATATCAGCAGGCCACAAAACCAGTGGCTCATAATAAATAGGCAGAGCAGGAATACACCTGCAGCTCTGATACCATGTTAAACACATACATGGCAGAAACAAAAGATGAATGATAAACATGAGAGAGTATCTATTATTAACAAATGATATACATTTATAGTACATTCATATGACCTTTGGTTTCGTATTCCAAGGTCTCTTGGACTTCCTTAGACTATTCAACTTTCCACACCAACCCTTAGAGGACTAGGTGTCCAATAGTTCTCTACATTGCTACCCTTATTTAATCTAGTGTGAGATTTGATTTTCCATCTTGTCCTGATGATGAACCACACTAGATGGTTCAAAATGCATCGAAAATTGTTTGTGATGTGGCTATTACGGAAAGATTTCTCAACGTTTAAATTGTAATGATTTAAAAACACTATTAATTACTATTTATCACATCATCAAAATATATTAAAAAATAATAATTTATAATTAAAAAATTTATTATTTTTAAAATAAAAAAATACATTTTTGTTTTTCCTGATTAACTTGTTACGAAGTACTATGTAAACCATGAGATTCAAATCCATGTGGGCACATTCTTAATTCATAAAATTCATATATTTCATTTCTTAGACGCGTTAATTAAGCAAGCAAGTTTTGGATTCATTATATTGAAAAATTGTTCTCACTTTCGATATGTATGAATTAATGATACATGTTATAATTATTAGAATAATGTTTTTAACAATGCTTTTGATTTATGTGTTAAAAGTATAATTATTAAAAAAAAAAAAACAATTTAGTTAGTTACTAAATATTTATATTTATAGTATTTTTGTGAACAATAGTGTGGAAAGATGTTTTATTCATTAATTTTTTTTATTCAATCAATATATTATATATATAATATATATATATATTAATATAATATATATATTATATATATATATATATATATATATATAATTATTTAATATTACAAAAATAAAATAAATATAATAATGCTTAAATTTGAGATTATATATAGTTGTAAATCAAATTGATATATAATATTCTTGTATTCCCAAAAAACAATGATATTTTTCATAAGAATTTCACTAAAAACAATTTGAGCAAATGTATAAAACCACTTTATTATAGAATAAGAAATTACACTAAGTTTCCTACCCTAACAAAATGGAGTTTTTAATACTCAAAATGAAGTCGATACTTTGACAAGAGTATAGTAAGAAGAAGCAAAGCATATATGGATAAATATACACACACACACACACACACACACACACACACATATATATATATATATATTATAATATATATATATATATATATATATATAAGGTTGTATGTGATCTAGAGACCTTAAAGGATGGGAAGATTCCTAGTGTTAAAGGAATTATAGTAGGTAAATGATCTTGGTAAAAGTCAAAGTATTATCTTGGTTTTGATTATCACAATGGATTATATTTAAATGAATGACTATAACTAATACTCGTTGAAACAACATTATAAATATCCTCATAACTAGAATTGACGTATGCATATTTAATAGGAGAGATAATTTGTTCTTTTATTAATTTCACATTAATTACACGCTGAAACTCAATAAGTATTAACTAGAGAGACAAGTAATATAAGAAATTGAAAATTTGTACATAAGTTGTAGGAATATGATACAATATTATCCAAAACAATGAGTACACTAAAACATGGATACTATATAAATATTAATAAAAATATATATAGGAATTGTAGAAAAGGTCTATGAGGACACAAAGACTTCACGATCCTGTAGATGCATAGGCACTTAGCCTTATTGGTCCTCAGGCCTATAGATTCAAAAGGAGAGAACAACTCATGTTCATAATAATATAAACTAGAAAAGAAATGTCGATGTCATGTCTTTGCCAAGGAAATACAATCAAGGCCTCTCAGTCATAATTAAGACATGCAGTGTGTAGACTAGTGCGTCAATATCTATAGAAATATGGTTGATACCATCCTTATTCGACATACGAAATATCTAGAAGTGAATTACGTCAGAGTGTACAAGCTTTATTGTCAATATATCTACAACAAAGGGAGACTAAAAGTTAAGTAAGACAAAAACTAATATATACATAAACAAAAAAATGGTCAATAATGAAAGTTAAGAAAGAGAATGGGTATTTATACTCGACGATGGTAGTGTGATGCCTTAATCGAGCTAGCTGTGATTCCAAGAAGATTTTATAGTTAGCATAGTACTCTAAGAAGGGAAAATACACTATAAATAAATAAAATGCAAAACCAGTCTAAGAAATATTATGTAATTAGATTCCATGCCTTAGCCATGAATAGTCGTCACTGGAAGAAGCAACAGGGAACCAAAATGGATCGTACTATGGTTTTAGTTTATAAACCCTAGGTCGACAGGGAAAAACTCC
This sequence comes from Pinus taeda, assembly GCA_000404065.3. Taxonomy (NCBI): domain Eukaryota; kingdom Viridiplantae; phylum Streptophyta; class Pinopsida; order Pinales; family Pinaceae; genus Pinus; species Pinus taeda. The sequence continues at coordinate 142,190 of APFE031621982.1, forward strand.
TAGGCATGAATAATGTACAGACGAAAAGGGACAAGAAATTAAATATAAAAGGGATTTCTAGCAATTTGGCTTGCCGCCATAGTATATACAACCTTAGAAAAAAAAGCAAGTCGAAGACACACTGTTAGGGTCCCAAACATTGACCCAAGATAGAAACACGACATAACCTTAAAAATGAGCAAGGAAGGGTAAATTTTAAATTTAAGAGGAGAACTTACGAAAGTTAAGATGGAGTTTTAACCCCATATGGTTCCATAACTCTTGCAAACTATAAAGGAGAATGATTAAAAAAAACCCCTTAAAAACCTCATGTGAGAATCCCTTAGAAACTGGGGAAAATATTATACTAAGAAAACTTACCGAAGTGGAAGCACTAATTAAAGTTGTTGTAGGAATTCTCTAAAATTGCAGGTCTCAGTTTCATCCACCAAAAAATTCATAATTCCCGCAATTCACACCAGAGACATACAATAGGATTAGCAGAATAAAACAAAAACAAAATAAATTATAGTATAAATGATTAGTGTGAACTTACAAGCAAAAAGGGTTTACCATTATGCCAATGAAATTGACAAGCGTCCCCTCATTATGCAAGTTTACCAATGTCTAGTAAGTACCAATATTCATACATGGAGGAACAAAGGTAAGTGGCAGTAGAAAACCCTACATACGTAGCAATGGAGAACACTGCTTTGGATGCATAAGACAAAAATCCAATAAACTAAATGAATCATGAGATTAGGGTTGCTTTCCCTTTTGAGAACCCTTGAGAAATCATCATCGTTAGATTAATTTTATGAATCTCAGTCGTTAATAGTGTGCCTAGAATATAAACCATGTGAATGCACATGGGAAGTCACATACGTGGCCTATCAAATACGATGCCATGTGTAATAGTGATTCACATTATAACTCATGTGCCATATGAAATGGAGGGCGTAAACTATATATAAATAAAAGCCTTAGATGATGGTATCCAACTTACTTTCTTTTTCTGCACGAAACTTGAAATGCAATACCACCTCCATTGAATGCATTGACGACCGACGATGATAGTGAAAAGTACAATGATGGAACAATAAGACTCTAACCAATAGAAATGCAAATAAATAAATTAAATTACCAATAAACAAAAATAAAATCAAATACTCTAATGTTAATTTTGCCAAATCTTGTTTAATTTTTGGTCAGTTGGCAAACTAATTGAAGGTCAACGCAAAATTGAATGCGTTAACACCTACCTGCGTCAAGGATAATAATGATTAGTATAAAAGAGGCATGTCTCTAAGGACATGGCCATTCATAAAAATGCACCTGCCTAGGTATATAAGTGGGCACTCGTTTGTATCATATCTCATATCTCTTGTGTATTCAAACATTCAATATATATATATATATATATAAATGAATGTTTACATATTCCAGATATTTTAAATATTTCATTACGCATATGAACCCTGCTTGTGACATAATACTTCACTTACACTCAATTGGCTTGACATATGGGCCATAAAATGATGGTGCCTATTGCCACAAATTATAGCAGGGCCCTAAGAGGGGGAAAAACCATGGGACAACTACTAGACTAAGTGACAACAATGGGATTATGGCCCACTGTCACCAAAACCAAGGTCCCCAACCATTTACGGACTTTCACAGATGGGAGGAGTCCTGGTATGATTATGATCACCTATAATAGATATTTTAGGCTTGAAGGTTAAAGATGATGGAGCTAGAGCTCATTCGAAGAGAGGCTCAATAAAGGTACGGGGCTTCAAAGAAGTGAACCACTCTCGAAGAAAAACCCTAGAAAAGAAGGCACAAGACCTAGGGTTTTGAGGTTTCTCAATGGTAATTGGTATTCACAAGGTCAAGGCCCGAGACAAGAAATTGATTCTTATGATTTATATACTAAGTTTATACAATCCTCAAAGAAGTCCTCAAGGTGAGAAAGAAAGACCTATGTTTTCCCTCTTGGAGTATCACCTAAGGAAAAATATTTTATGAATGAAAATCAAGTGGATCGCCACCCAACATGGAACGTAGGTAGCCTAGATCCTGAACTTGATGTATGGACCTTGGAATTCTCGAAAAATAATCTCCCGAAAATTTTGCTACAAGCCCTAGATTTCCTCCATACCTTTAGGGGACTAAAATTTAGGAGGAGAAAATATGGAGAAAGAGAAGCTTGATCACCAAAATCCTTGGACTAGTTCCTAGTCCTTTGAGCAATGGAGTCTTGAGATGCTTAAGACAAGATAAAACATCTTCTAAGGAGGCTTAAAATCGACACCCTAGGTACCAACTTCGAACATTTACCCTCTACAAGATATAATGGAGTTTCATGAAGAATTCAAAGACATTCATTCTCTAGGAACATTCATTACGTGCCTTGCATTGGATAACATATGCAATACTCTACTAGAAAATATTTCCAAATTTAATCTTCAACAATTAGGGCACAAATTCGCATATTCTAGAGCAACAATTCCATACATTAAACAACTTTCAAAGAAAAATCCCATCAACATTAAGCACTTACAAAGATAAATGCAATATATTGATCCATCATTCAAGAAGAAGCTCCAAATAAGAAAAGTGAATCATCTTCCACACATTAAAATGCATCAAAAGAGTCTCCAATAACTCCAAAGAAAAAGTTCAAGATCTTTTACAAGAGAGCTAATCCAAGTGTGATAATGATATCTCACAAATGAGAGTGAGTTTTATTTATATGAGTCTCACTAAGTCGAATTAGCCTAACACAACAACAAAACCCTGTGTTTAACGTCCCTTTTTGCTTCCTTTTGTGCGTCTAGAGCACATTTTTGGTGCTATTTGCATCCATTTATCAAATATGGTGCAAAAATTGATTGAAAATTTACGCCAAGTTTTGCACCAAGTCTTACACCAAGTTTAGCACCAGGTATCGCAATATGTTTTGCACCAGGTTCTATGCCAAGTTTTGTGCCATCCTTTACACTGGGTTTTGTTCCAGGTTTTGCATCAAGTTTGGCACCTAATTTTGTTTCACCTAATTTTGCATCCTCTGTTGCATCCAAGTTTTGCGCCTACACTTGCATGAACTTTTGCATCATTTTTTGCATCCCCTTTGCGCCAAGTTTCATATCGAGGTTTTTGTCTAGTTTTTCATCTACATTTGCATCCACTTTTGTTACATATACTTTGCATCTTGTTTTTCATCCATATTTACAACCTCTTATGCATCTATTATTGTTCCCATTTTTGCATCCAATTTTGTTGTGCCATAATTTGTGCCTAGTTTGGCACCTCCCATTGCACCCACTTTTGCTTCTAATTTTTCATCCACATTTGCATCCTCATTTACATCTAGGTTTTCATTGACTTTTACATCTATTTTTGCATCCCTTTTTTGTATCCACTTTGCGTCAAGATTTGCATTGGGTTTTGTGTCTCGATTTGCATCTACTTTTGCATCGACTTCTGTTGCATCCACTTTTGCACCCATTTTTTTACGTCCACTTTTGCATCTTCATTTGCATCAAAGTTTGCTTCTTTCTTTGCATCTATCATTACATCCACTTTTGTTGTGACACAATTTGCACCATGTTTTTCACTTAATGTTGTACCCACAATTGCTTCCAATTTTTCATTCATATTCTCATCCTCTTTTGCATCCAATATTTGCATCAAATACTGCGACTCCTTTTGCATCCAATTTTGTGTCAGGTTTATGCATTGGGTTTTTCATCTACTTCCATTGCATTCAATTTTGTTTTGTCCATTGCACCCATGTTTGCGTCCACTTTACATCCCTTTTTGCATCTTGTTTTGCATGTAAGTTTGCATCTTTTTATGTGTCTGTTGTTACATCCACTTTTGTTGCACACAATTTGTGCCATATCTTGTGCCTACCATTTCAACCCACATTTGCATCCTCTTTTATGTCCAAGTTTACATCGAATATTGTACTATATGTTTTTGCATCCCCTACTGCATCCACTTTTATGTCAAGTTTTGCATCTCATTTTGCATCCACTTATGTTTCCTCCACTTTTGCATCTAATTTTGTGTCCACTCTTGCACCCATGTTTGTGTGCATGTTTACATCCCCTTTTCATCTTATTTTGCATCTAAGTTTGCCTACCTTTTTCATCCAAGTTTGTGTCCTTTTCAACCTCTGTTGTTGCATCCACATTTTTTTCACCACAATTTGTGCCAATTTCTTATGCCTACTATTGCACCCATGCTTTCTTCCACTTTTTCATCCTATTTTGTGTCCAAGATTTCATTGAATATTGCATTTGATTTTGCGTCCACTTTAGTGTCAGGTTTTGTGTCTTGTTTTGCATCTACTTATGTTGCATCCACTTTTCATATAGTTTTATGTATATTGTTTCCCCCATTTTTGTGTTCGCTTTTGCATCCCTTTAACAACACTCATCATATTTTTCTGCATTGATGATATTTCTTATGACATTGACAATTATGAACTGATGACAATGTCCATAATCACAACAATGATGATAATGAAGATGATGATGATGACAAGAATTGTGATTATGATGATAATGAAAATGATGACGGTGGTTACAATAACAATGATGATAATGATGACAATGATTATGTCTGTATTCAAGCTTCTGTGGTCCATAATGAATTAAACAAAGTCTTTCGGTAGAAATCACATGAGAGAACTTTTTGGTCGATGCATTTTGAACCAACAAGTGTGGTTCATCATCAGGACTAGAAGAAGAGGCAGACAATGGTAAAGGCTTAAATAGAGAGCAATGTAGAGACATAATTTCAAATGATTATGATGATGACGATGCTAATGAACTTGGCAAATCTTCCCAATTTCTAAATGTTGTCATTGTCATAATCATAATCATTATCTCCAGTGTCGTAATCCAAGTCATCATCATCTAATCATCTTATCATCATTATCATCTAGGTCATCATCAACAACAATAACGACATGAATGATGCCAATGATGATGATTTCCAAGACGAAAATGACAACAATGATGATAGAAATTACATTAACAACAATGACGAAAATGATAATCATGATGGTAATGGTGGTGATTATGATCATCATTGATCATCTCTCGAAAATAGAGTTGTTATTTCTTTTGAAAATATCATATGTTTCCTAAAAAACCCTTTTCTAGCACTCGTCACATTTTTTGGTTTGATGATACTTCTTACGACACCTATAATTATGAACGATTGATGACAATGTCCATAATCATGATGATGACGATGACGATGATGCTGATAATGATGATGGCATGAATGTTGATTATGATGATAATGCAATGCTAGCAATAATGATGACATTGATGGCGATGATGATGATGATGATAATGAATATGATGACAATGATTATGATGATACCAATGACCTTACAATTTTATGGATTCATGAACTTACTAGTTTCAAGACCATCTTTTGCATATGCATTACTATCAAATTTTTTACATTTTTCGTTTCTCTTGGGATATCTTACTATAATGGTCGTGTCAACACTAGAAAGATATCTTGTTGTAATGATGGTTCTAATGTTAACACTAGAATTTTTTTTATAAAATTTTGATCCTAATGGAGGAATTTCTATTTAAAACATATTTTATATATTCAACTTCCAACTCATAATTACTCTCTTTTCTTCTTGCAAGTCCTTTTCTCTAAATTTACCAATAACCTCCTATCTATATGATAACATGTTTAGAGTTACAAACATTATAAATTTACATACAAAATAAAATAATTTACTTTTCCATTCTTTACTGCGTGCATAAAAATGTGATTGTAACTCTTATTTAACTGAAGCACACCTACTATTGGTACACTCAATATATTTTCTTTCTACTTATATCGTAACAACTTCTTCAAGGAATATAAAAACTTCATAACATAAAATTGAACTCAATAGTAAATTCCTTTTTGCTATATATTGTTTAATTTGACATATTGCTACAACACACATGCAATGAATCCATGGTCTTCCTAAGAGAAAATTGCCATCAAATTCCATATTAATCACAAATAAAGAGGTCATGAGAGTGATATGCCCAATAGTTATCGACAAATGGATAATACCTACAGGCATTATTTGATTAGAGCCATAGCATTTATAAGTGCTTCGTATAAATTTCATGTCCATGTTATTATAATGCATGATAATTAACACATCATATGACACTACATTCAGGTTACAATTCTAGTTTACAAAGTAACACTCAACATAACAAGGCCCTACAGTACACTCTATTTACAAAGTGGGGTCATCCACTATGATCATTTCCTCATAAATTTGTGCCTTCAGAGGGTCAAAGATGAAATGATCATAAGACAATGGATATACAAGTTATGGGTATGGTTTCCTAGAAGGAGGTCGAGGGGTAGTAACGACATGGTTGAACTAAGAGGGTTCAATTGTATTGAATATAGGTGTATAAACTCCTATGGCTAAGTACATTTCCCCTACTAAAGAGTCACATAAGGTGGGACAAATTCACATCAACTTCATAATAGAGATGTTAGCAGGACATATTTTCTACTATAGAAAGAATAGGGGAAAGAACCTTGAATGGGAGGTCCTCCCATAGGTTTTTGATAATTTTCTTATAAGGAGCTAGAGGGATAGTGGTCTTGGTTTCCTATTGGTATAAAAGTGGGATCTTGTTGGGTTACTGTAGCTTTAGCCCAACTGAGAGCATGTAACTCCATCATATTGTCGAGCTCTTGTGGTAACATTGACATCAAATTATACTACCTTCTTTATAAATTCAACAATGAAGCAAGCTCTTGAATTTCCAACTAGATTGAGTGAGAGAAGTAGGTGGATGACTATAAAAAGTCTCTTGGGAAGAAGTGGAGGGTTTTGAAGGATGACTAGATGAAGATGGATGTCGAGGGAATCAATTACAAAAGATTCCCAGCTAGGCATTTTAGGGGGAATAAGACCCCTTTGAAGTGACTATTCTTATTTTAAGTGCTTCATTATTTGGTATGCAACACATTCTTCCATAGAATGCCTCAGTCTCTTATGATGATTGTAATACTTTGTAATGGCCCCTGTCATTCTCAAGTGTGTAGATATTGTACTTTGATAATTGTGTACTTGTATAGATAATAACCTTAGTTATGATATACGTAGTCGGTGTGTTGATTTTCCAAACCATTGATAGTGTAAGTGGTGTCCTGATGACCTTAAACTTGCATAATTGTTGTAAATTGTTCCATGATTAAATTGTAGTGGTGTAAATATTGGCCACCTTGACAACCTTTATTTATATATATTGATGTTAATTAATATATTAATGATAAGAATTTATGAATTGTTTGCATGTTTTGAAAATCATGATGAAGTTGTGTATTCCAGCCATGTAGGTGTTTCCCCCTCCCTTTTTATTATATTTGTCCAAATATTCATGGTATATTGAAGGTTTCATTGTTAAAACAATAGCTAAGCCTTAGACTTGATAAATTGAGGCCTTAGGTTGAATATAATTTGTATGCCAATTATATGATCCAAAAGAGCAACAAAAGTAGGGGGGACAAATTTTTTCACATATGAATTTATCATAGACTATGAAGCTCCCAGTCATCGAAGTACATATATCAGAATGTTGCTAACTGACATATTTTTGGATTCCCATTCAATTATGAAGCTCACTTGTAATGAAAACCGCTAGACCTTATCCAAGTCATTATACACTACCTGTTAATTAGGGAAGGGCCCTAACTAACCTTGGGTATAATATAGGGATACAAAGAATAATCACGTTGAAAAAGGGGGAAGGAGGCAAAAGGAAGAAAAGGGTGAGTGAATGGGGAGATCAGGGAGGAAGGGAGGGTTTGGAAGAAGGAAAGAAAGAACTAGGAGTGTTCTGGTAGCAGAATATTGAAAGCATAAGACATCATGACACTAGACAATAGAGCATATTCCTCAAGGTAATTCTTAACCTCGTTCTGGATTACTCATCAAAATTCTGTGGCATTGTTCAAATATATGTGAATGGATATCTTGCTCCAAATAGGGTAAGGTAAGTTACAAGTTTAACTACTCAACCATTTTTTAAAAGCTTAGCATGACCCTGTTTGAGTATTGAAGGAGAAGAGCACTTCCATACATTTTGTAGCCACTGTGGGAGCAATCTCTAACCCATTAATGAAGTATAGAAACTTTCAAGTTGTACTCCCTTCCTACTGTGCTGATGTGAAACATTTGAGAAAATGATACCATATATAGTTTATAATTTTTAGAAGCTTGAGTAGAGTGCTTTAGTGTATTATGTTAACTAATGTCTTACCTTGAAATATCCCATTGACAAGTCAGTACTGGCCCTTTGCTGCTCTAAACAAATTCTCCTTGCTGGAATGTTTAAGAATACAATATACTCTAGAATCCTTGCATTGCGTGGAGTTACTGTAACAATAACCTTAGGGTGGAGTTACGGTAAAAATAACCAATAACCATCTTCCCCTTAATTCATACCTTTACATTCTTGGATTGTGTAATTGTGGGACATTTCCTTCCATAATTACGATATATGAAGTGGCGGTTTCCAAATCATGTATTGACGGTATCCAAACCAATATTGATCATCACTTTGAGTTTTTCACCTTCTAATGTAAACACAGTCTACTAAACTATGATATTTCATAGATATTTATATAGTACATGCATGCATATTCTCAACATGGTGGTAAGATACATTCTTTTGGCACATTGCATAACAAAACAAAAGTAATAGGCATTCTGAACTATTGAATAGTGTAGAATTCACCCTTCTGGAGCCTTAAAGGCTTATCTTTGGCCCTGAGATCTCTTATAAATCGGGTGAACATGAGGACAAAGGGCTTCAATGGAGGACAATGCAATTTACCAACCATTGATGAGGTGTTGCATAAAGGGATTTAATGGAGGACAATGCGATTTACCAACCATTGATGAGGTGTTGCATAAAGGTATTCAATGGAGGACAATGCGATTTAACAACTATTGATGAGGTGTTGCATAAAGGGCTTCAATGGAGGAAAATGCGATTTACGAATGTGATAGACTGTGTGTTTTGTCCCTAGCAAGGCAACATTATTGATAAATGCATTGAGTATATGTGAACACCTGATGAAGGAGGGACATGATCTTCATTGACTATTGCATGTTGGATTATATATCTACATTAACTACATTATGATCTACATTAAGTAGTTGGTTGTTAAAGTATGCTTGGCTCTGGGTAGGTGACAATAAATTGCCCATGGTTGGGTGGCGATGATGCAATGTCATCTATGGTGAACCAAGCACTTTGACATTCGACACGATTGAAGGTTCCTAGCTTGGGTTTGGTTAGGATATGTTAGTTAGGTGTATTTAGGTAATATGAATAGTTGATGGTCATTCCCAAGTGATAAGGTCATGCAAGTATTATGCAGTGACCAATATTCTTTAGCATTACAATATGCTCAAGTAGAATAAAACATTTAGCCTCATGACAAATGGTATCAAAGTCACATTTGAATTTGGAAATTGTAGGAGGGTCTCTTCACCACTAACACTTGTTTTATCGAAGGAATTGATGGGATTGTGTCGATGATGATGTTGACAATTCAAGCATGGAAGAATGTACACACCCTAAATTGAGTTTCCATTGGCAATGACATGAAATATGGTGTGCCAAGCATTGTTGAAAAGTTGCACTATGAGTCCATATGATTTGGTAGCCTTCATGACCAACCATGATGGTTTGTGAGATAGTTAGGATGGTGTACTAGCATGTAGGCTAGGAGAACCATGGATGTCTTATTAAGTAGGATTGAAAACTAACAAGGTGCTTCACAAAAAGCTTCGACAAAACACAACATGACTTGACAATGTGATCAATTATGTTCTTTGTTTGTGGTAAGGCAATATTATTGATAAGTGCATGAAAGATATGTGAATGTTTAATGAAGGAGGAGCATGATCTTCATCGATTATCAATGTGTTAGATTAAATGGATGATAACATGGTCTCACTTAGGGTAGTCAATTTTTCAAATATGCTTGGCCAAGGGGACATGACTATAGGTTGCATATAGTTGGGTGGCAATGATGTAACATCATCATGGTGAGACAAGCACTTTGACATTCCATATGATGGAAGATGCTTGACTTGGGTTTGGTTAAGACACATCAATTAGGTGTATTCTAGGTGATACAGATGCTCTCTAGCCTAGCATGGAAGAGATGTTGTAATGGCTTGTCCTATCATGTTTAACACACACACACACACATATATTTTTTCATTTTAATTTTAATTTTAATTTAATTTTGTTTTTATTTATTTATTAATTTTTCCAATCAAATTACATAAAAATAAAAGAAAATTAGAATACAATTTCAAAAATTAAAACAAACAAACAAATAAAGCTAATAATTATAATTATAATTATAATTATGATTATAATTAATTGTAATGAATTATTAAATCAACCTAGATCTATCTTAACTCTGGATCTACCAAGAGAGATCCTAATTATTTTGTGTAGTCCCAATGTGTGGCCAAAACGTATGATTGGTCTCCAATTCATATGTTGCTTAAGATGACAATACTATAAGTAAATCATAGTGGAGGAGCATATATGAAGAATTTGCTATAGAGATGTTAGAAAAATTCTACAATGAATAACTAATGGGATTTTATAGTGGTTAAAGATGAATTGAAGCAATATTGTTTGGTGCCTAGTGTTAATGGTAGATATTCCTTAGTTGGAATTATAGTTTGTAGCAAGGAGGAAATAATGATGTTCTAGACATAATAAAGATCTTTTGAATTTCATCCAAAATCATGGCAATGATATTCCTTGTGGTAGCAATGGAGATTGGTTGGAGATCAACAAAGAAGGTACACCTTTTATTATACTGAATCAAAACCAAGACCATATGGAAAGATGAATCACATCTTATATTTGGAGGAAGTCTAACACGCTATGTTTAGATTATATATATTTGTCATTGATGTTTATGATCTTGATCTTAGTTAGAGTTGGTACTTGGGAGGAATACTGTAATAGCATGTGATATTATAAAATCTTGTACTTATTGCCTCCATGACATGGAGCATGCAAATATTATGTAACCATATCTATCTATGTATTATGTAAAGGGAATATCATTGTATGACTCTTCTAAGAAGGCATACCGATTATCCATGCATCCTTGATGATTTGGATAGCTTATTTAATATAATGCACAACCTCTGATAAAGTATGGGCCATGTGTTAGTTGAATTATCTATGAGTGGATTGTGTTGGTTGTAAACATTAGGGGGTGTGATAGGCCTAAAAACTTGAGTTTTCCTATACATTTAGGTGGAGTTCATTGAAATATGAATGAACCATGTACTCAAAGGAGATATTAGTGGTTTGGTAGTTTCAATAGTTATGTACCCATGTATTTTGTTGGATTTCCACTCAAGTATGTGGATGCTAACAATTTGGTAATGTCTACATGATCGAGGAATGAGACACAAATTCCAAGTTAGATAATATATATACTTTATTGATAAACTAGAGTGTCTTTGATGTATTGAACCAATAGAAGTTGATGATAAAGACTTACTTAACAAAGATAAAGACATGTCAAACTCACTAAGGGTGAAAGTTGGGATTATTAACTCCTACCTATCATATAGAATATTATTTCATGCTTATGGTCATACATGAAAAGGTTGTGGTGTGTTAAGGTATTGATTAATGCGTTGTAGAGTTTGTCTCAACATGTGTATTCTTATTATGTGTTTTTAGGAGGTTGTTGGATCATGGCTTGATGAAATATTTTGAACAATATTTTTTAAGTTAGTGCATAATTGAAATTTCCTCAACAAGTTTTTAATGTGCCAAGATATCACTTCTATCTCAAAACAAAATTTTATTTATTTATATATGTAGTATTACATTGTTAAATAAATTGAACAGGCACAATTTTGGTGTATAAAATATGTTCACTCTCTTATTATTTAGATTAAAATTTCAAAGATTAAAAGTTTTTTATTTTTTAAAAATATATATCAAGTAAAAAAAGACAAATTAATCTTACATGAATTACATTCTAGAGAATGCATCCATAGGTTATTCATCCATCAGTACAATGCGAACCCATGAAAAGAGAATCTATTGTTAGGTATATCATGATCCGATGAATTTTCCTCATTACTGCTCAAACAATCCATGCCAAGAGAAATAAATGGGAAACAACTGAGGTAGGTCCACAATCCACATGGATCCATATGTTTATCGAGCGGGTTCACTTTAGCATGTTGATGTCACTTTTAGATATGGTGTACCAATTACCCTCTATAGAATAGAGATTAAAAATTTAACTACCTTTAGGTTTTTTATTGTTTTATCTAGGTAGGAAAAGAGCAAAACGTCATACATGAAAAATAGTATGTAGGTCTCTTTGTGGTCAAGGATATATGTGTGGATGAAAAGTGGCGGAAGAAAACACAAGCGGGTGATATATGGTTGCTTATAATGGTGCGAAGACCAAGTGTAGAGGTGATATATTCATTGTTTTCACCTACAACCTCTCCTCCATCTGCTCTTGTCGGCTTTCTTTTGCACCTTTTAATGCAATTTCTAGTTTTAATAAGTTAAAAAATTAGAAAAGCGAGTGCTATAACAATGCTTTTGACATTCAATTACAATGGAGGAAAAAAGGTATATATTCCATTAGGAGGGAAAAGCATCCCTTTATATTTCGTTTTTAATGAACTATCTCATTTTTGGATAACTTTCTCATTTTTGGAAACCTTCTCATTTTTTGAAACCTTCACGTCTTTCATTGGACATTTTTTCCCTCCTCTACCTACTTTCAAACCTGCATTTATAGTTTCGTTCTGGTCATAATAGCTTGAGAGGTGGCACTTAACATTTTATCTTTGTTCTGGTCACAATAATTAGAGATTCCTCAGTTCTGGGAGAGCGAGTTTATTTTTTTCTTCACTAGTTCAAAGACCAAGAGAAAGGTGGTACAATTACTCTTATGTGGAGGTTGAGTGATACATTCTGCTGTTAGGCCAAAGACTTCTTCACAGGGCCGAGTTTCATTGCTAAAGGCTAAACGATTTATTTTTATTTATTTTGATTGTGCATGGCCCCTGCTGAGGATATGGTGATTATATATCAACTTGGAGAGGTCGAGAACGTGCCTATTCAAAACCCACGCTAACAACAATCATAGAATATAAGTCCTTTCTTTCATATAGCTGAACATAAGAGTTACTCGTGCAAGTTCTGCTTGAATTGGGATGATTTGAAGCAGAAATATTACTACTAAATGAGTGAAATGTGAGCTGATATGTGGAGTTGTTTCTCATGAGAGTTGATTAATTGTGGTCTATTTCACTGGAGTTACATTATCAGGTTCCTCTAATCCATTGCATGTAAGACTTATTTTCACAGTGATTAATAAAAATGACTGTTGCCGTTGTTTTTATTGTGATGAGTTCATACATCAATCTTATATGAAATTTATGAATCAATAGATATTTTAATGAACCAATTGGGAGTAATTTTCAAGTTCCTACTATTCATAATACAATCTAGTGGAAGCTAAATGTATGAAAAGGCACCTATAACAATGCAAATAGAACTATGAACAATAGAAGGATGAAAGTACAAAAATGAAAATACATATTTGAAATCTACATTTTAAGGAGAGAAAAACAGGGATTAACATCAAATCCACATTTTAAGGAGAGAAAAGAAAATGGGCAAACTTGTCATTTGACTTTTTACATACTTGGGAATAAGAAGAATGGACAGTTGGCTCCCCCAAGCTTGAAAATGGGTTGTAGCATCCTCCCTTAGATTCCATTTATCCACCGCAAATAGTCCAATATCATTGCCAAACAAGGTTTAGCCTCCAATCTCACTCTAACTCACTGTGAGGAGACAAACTGGATCTTGTTCCATTTTTTCCAAAACAAGAGGCCACCTGGATTTTCCTATACAATCCTTTTGCCTTTCTGCAAGAACTCACACACGAGAAACTCTTTTTTTTCCTGATAGTTCTATAGAACAACATTACTATGCTCACCTCTACCTCGCATGAGGGACTTTGAGGCTAGGACCTGAAATCCCGCATACTTGCCATCCTAGCGAAATTCAGTCATTTTCCATCATGTTCCACCTAGAGAAGTGATATTGTCAATCACATGGTTCATGTAAGACAAATCTCTAGTAGCCTCATGAAGCCAAGCCACTACCCAAAGAAGTCCATATGCATATATGATCTTGGAGGCATAATACTTATGTGCAACAACAATGTTGTTGTCATATTTTACTTTGTACTTGTCAGCAAATGTGAAAAGTTGCTTGGCATGGTTGAGAAGTTCATTGGAGTAGGTGAGGTCAAAGTACCTGAAAAAAATTGAAGCATCAACCATTGTTTATGTTATTTTTCCTGAGAGATCCGATCCAACATTGTTTGCATCAATTCTATATGCCCAGTGAGGTGTGGTCATGTCTTATGGCCTTTGCCAGCAATATGTGTGGTCATGTCTTCATGTCTTCCTAGTACATGTTGAATCCAAATATAGATGTCACTCCATTCTTGTTTTCTTCCATCACAAATTTTTCCTCATTTAATCATTGTGCCTCCTTTGATAAAACATACGGTATCCCATTTTTCTCTCTAAAATCGTGTGAAGGAAATTGCCTCAAATGAATTTGCAAGTATTCTTAATGGATCATCAAATATTTAGAGAGTTTTTTAGTAGTTGATTTGTTTCATTCACCCATTTTATATTTAAGATAGAGTCACTAAAGGCTTATATTGGTTTTGACATTTTTTAAAGCACATTTGAGAAGTAACTTTAGAGCCACAATTCTTAGGCCTTCATCTTAACAATGTGATTATAAAAAAGATTCAAAATACATCTAGCACTAACTTTGTCTCATGGTTCTTATTTGGTTGTATTAAAGGATCTTCAAACTTGTTTGTTGTGTATATAAAAAAAATTCCACTATTCTCTTCCTTTTTTTAAATGATTGGCTTGTTATATGCAAATTGCTTGTTTACCATTGTTAGGTGTAACAATATTTTTATGCCATTCATCCATTTTATATCCAAGAGAGAGTCACCAAAGGCTTACATTGGATTGACATTTTTTGTAAAGTACATTTGAGAAGGAACCTTAGAGCAATAATTTCTAGGGAGACCTTTGTCTTGACAATGTGATTCTAAAAAGATACAAAATGCATCTAGCACTAGCTTTGTCTCGTTGTTCGTATTTGGTCCCATTAAAGGATATCCAATTTTGGTTTTTTGTGTATATAATTTATTTTCCACAATTCTCTATTTTTTCAAATGATTGGCTTCTTATAGGAAATTTTCCTCTTTACCATTGCTAGGTGTAGCCATCTTTTTATGTTGGTTTTTTTAAACGAGAATGAGTATAGTTTATATTAAAAAATCGCGTCCGTTCGCAACAAAATCGGGTCTTTGCATCATTTTTTCACTGCTTCTACAAGGTGATACAAATTTATTGGTCCATCTAGACTATTACAGTAGCTTTGTCTATATTGGTTACAAGAATTTTCCATTTTTGGATATCTACAACTATATCTTTGACATAATTGAAGCAAGAGATATATACATTTACAATTCAACATTTTTATAACACAAAAACAAAAGCAATACGAAGATGGTTAGATATTCATAGGGGTTGGGCTATTTAGATCCAGTCCCGGGGAGGCCTCTTCTGAATCCTTGGGATTTCCCTAGTCTGTCACTTCCTCCACATTTTCCTCCAAACCATTCTCTATTGCATCCACCTTAAGCTTCAAATTATCCAGCTAGTGACATAGAGTGTCCACTTCATCCTCGAGCTGCCTGATACATTCCTTTTTCTCAATTTCCCTTTCTTGTGTTCATATTCTCATGCATTTGCTGATGCATGCTGCGTTGAAGTTTTGACAGTGCTTCCTGTAGGTCCCAATGATCTTGGACACAGGTGAGACAAGAGGGTCTACATTTGCCACCATGCACCGAGGAACCAGATCTCAGCCCACTCAACCTCGGCATGTGGCTTCCCCACGTGCACGACAATGAACTATATTCAGACCTATGCATGATGGCTTCGAAAATTGCGTTTTTTATTGTGCTCCAAAAATTGGCACTATTTTCCTCGATCTCCCACAACCAAGCACCCTCTCGTGCCTAAAACAAACCACCATCCCACCTCACTCCTACAATTCTCCTCCCTCTTCCGGAGAGAATTACTAACCCACCTATTGTCTCAAATCCAGTCCGACTGCAAACACTCCAGACAACCCAAGCCCAACACCCGCAACTCGCCAATTATGCTTAGGATTTATTGATTTTCCTTCCAAACCTCAAATAAACAGACCTTCCTACCTTGATTACTTCTCTTCACAGCATAACACCCAGTCTCTGTGACATTGAAACTGATACACAATATCCTTGGCTCTGGCCAATAGGCTTTCATAGAGGCCACCACCCCACTCTTAGACTTTATGATATACAAAATCCACATACCTATATGCACTTTATACCTACTGCTTAACTTGGAGGTGATGCAAAGATGAGCGAGGAGATTGTCGCAATCAATATCCCATGGTATTCCATCATAAATCCACCCTCCTCCATTAAATTCCCACCAAGATCCTATTCTCTATCAGTCATTCCCACAATTCTCCCATGAACGAGCCCAACCTCACTGAATATTTGAGTTAAATTTTGCTCTGTAAAACTCAAATCCCTACATGCGCCCAAGGTGCCGCGCTGCCCATTTCTCCAAGAACTAGGGCTGAAACGATGAGGCCGCACGACGTGACTTATTCGTGAAACAGGTGTGGTACCAAATTTCCATGGGACACCATGTTTTGAGCGAGTCTGGGTGTTCGACTTGCCACGAATCCACATGGCTGGCATGAGCTTGAAGAGGGTGATACTACAGGGGGAGAAGGAGATTAGGGCATAGGTTATAGCACGAAGGTGAGGGTTAGAACGAGGAGGGGCCATAGCGCAGGGGGAAGGGGAGGGGAATGAGGGTGGAGGAGGGGGTATCAGAGGAATGGGAAGGGAGGCGGGGGGAATGGGGGAAAGGGTAGGGAGAGGGAGGTGGAGCAGGGGAAGATGGAAAGAGAGAGTTAAGGGGAGAAGGATGGAGCTTAATTTCATTATGGAATGATAGATTCAAAATTTCCACCTCCATTTCTATCCAGTGAGGCTTTATTTTTGGCCTACACATGACACTCTTCAATTTATTAAGGTATTTTTGTCGTGCTCATGACATTGTTGATGACACATTTTTCCTCCTCTAGATGGCTTGCCTTATTGGCTTGTCTGTCAGCATCATGATTATCTCCCTTCAAGACATGATAGAATGTCACAGAGTTGAAAGCGGGGATCAATTTTTGGGCTCTCATTATGATTTGATTCAATGTAGAGATATTAGCCTTTGAAGTATTAATCACATGCCTTATAACTATCATGGAGTCTCCTAACACCTGAATCTTTTTTATCCCATTTCTATAAGCTAGGATTAGTCCCAGAAGCATTCCATAAGCCTCAACTTGGTTATTGGTCTTTCGGCCTAGCCCCCAAGCATAACTATATTCAATGATGTTAGGATATTCCGACACATAGGAAATAGTTAAGTATAACTTGTTCTAGTATAAAGTTAGGTAAAGTGTGTTTCTTTACTATGATATTTTGTAATTTACAAATCAACGTTCATGATATATTCTAGACATGAAATGATCTGATGGTTCAATCTCTCCTCGGTATTACCGACACTTGATCCGTGGCTTAACACCCGATTGGTCCATGATCTCTATTTAAAGAGCATGGAGGGCCATTTGTAAGGTGACCATTCATGAGAGAAGCTTATGTAAATTTTCTTTATTTTATTAATAAATTGCCTAAAGTGGTAGCGTTGGCTCAGGCCGTGGACTGTTTCCCACTTTGAGGGTTTTAACCACGTCAAGAATACTGGTGTATTGATCTGTGATCTGTTTGTGAGCGGTGCCTTTGGTGTTCTATCTGAGAAACTTAGCCTGTAAATTCCTACATGGTATCAGAGCTATTTGAGGGCTGCATCTGTTGGTGATCCAAATCCGAAGCCGGTACAATTGCATCCGACTACCATTTCCTAGATCTATTGTTTCTGACTGCTTTCGGGACGAGAGGACTGCTCTATTGTGTTAGGAGCATCTGTTCCAGTGAGTAACCCCTCTAGTTTCATTCAGAAAGGTTTCCGGTAGCCCTAGCTACATCACTTTTAAGATCTGGAGGTATATAGTCTTTATTTGTAGTTTTAGTTATTCATCTCTTTGTTTATTTTGGTTTATTTAACTCTTTGTTTTCTTATTACCGGATCTATACCTTTCTTTTTTGCGTATGCTCTTTACCCCGCGACTTAGTGCGATCTGGGAAAATAAAAACAGAAAGGAAGGATTTTTCTCATGCATATGCTCTTTTCCGCCGCACCTTAGTGTGATCTCGGAAAATCAGAAACATTGAGTAAAATATTTAGTTTCCGGCAAAAGTTAACTTCAAGACATAAGGTTTGGTTTTTTTTTTTTTTTTGCATATCCGTGTTGGGTTGTGTTTTTGTTTTTGTTTTTGTTTTGTAGGCAAAAAATATTTTTTCAAGTAACTTATGTTTTAAAGTTACTTTATGTAAAACTATTCTCACCCATTATAAAAAGTGAGTCACTTATAATCTATAAGTCCTCTTTATCTTTTTATTAAGTACAATTTAGTGGGTCGCTCATAAAGTACCATTGTGAAAAGTGGACTTTTACTTATTTATAAAAGTGGGTCACATATATATTTTTTAAAATAGCAATTAAGATTAAGCTGGAAAGGGGGGTTTTTTTTTTTTTTTTTATTTTTTTTTTTTTTTTTTTTTTTAAATATAACATTATCGTTCACTTCTGCACATTCACTTACTTCGGTAGCATCTTCAACAACTTTTGTTCAAAAAGCCATATATTCTTCATTTGGAAGCCGTTTTTAGAGCTGTTTTTTTTTTTAATCGGCCTATTTTTTCGAGATATTTCCATTGGAACACTTAGTTTCATCACAACTTCATTTACTGTTAAAATGGAAATTCCATGCCAAGTTATTCTTGACAGCACCAACTACTTCCAATGGGTATCCTACATGGAGGATTTACTTAGAAGTAAAGGCCCTTTCAGAATAGCCTCAGACCAAGAGTCTAAACCTAAAGATGAAGATATGGTAGTCAAATGGGAAAATAAGCAAGATCAAGCATGTGGGTTGATAGGGATGTCTATTTCTCCAGACCTTAGATTCCATATCGCAGAACTTGATACCCTTGATGAAGCAATGAAACAACTCAGTAAAGTTTTGGGAATTAAAAATAAAATTAGAGCCCATCAACTCAAAAATGAGTTGCTTACGTTGGACCCCAATAATTTTTCTTCCATTGAAGATTTTTTGTCAAAGTTCAAGACCTTCAAACTTCTCTTGAAAGGTGTTAAGGTTAAGAAAGAAGATGGTAGCCTTATCTATTCCATTCTTACTAATTTAGGACCAACCTACTCCGTGTTTTTTCCCACCTTCCATTCTACTAGAGAAGCCTTTATTTCTCAAGGGAAAGCCTACAAGTCCCCCTCTTTTGATGCCTTTTGTGATTTTTAATAAGAGAAAAAGAAAAACTCTTACATATTGGTCTTCTTAATCTTGGAGACTCTTTTAAGAAAGCTTTAGCTGCCCAACAACAACCAAGTTCAAAGAATCCTAAGAAGCAACATCCTAAAAAGAATGGTCCTAAACCAACCAAGGGTCCTAAGCATTTTCAGCCTGAAAATGAAAAATAAATTCAAAAAAATGATAAGGCAAATAAAAAAAGGGAAGAAGATTGATATACATTGCAACTTTTGTAATCGAGATGGCCACTTAGAATCCAAATGCTTTAAGAAGATGGAAGCCTTGGAAGCAACAATGAAAAATCATAACATCCATTTGGAGCGCTCTTCAACTTCAACTTCATCAGGAATAACACTTCCTGCATGTGGTTGTCAAGCATCTCGATTTGGTTATGCACTTAATGTATCTTATTCTTCTCATTCTCATGAGTGGCTCATTGATTCTGGATCATCTTATCACATGGCAAAAAACAAAACCATGTTTTCTTCTTTAAATGATTGTAACACCCAAAATATTTATGTTAGTGATGATAGATCTCTTAGTGTTGTAGGGACTGGAACTATTCATCTAGACAATGGTCAATTTAGTATGTATTATGTGTTCCAACCTTATCCTGCAACCTTCTATCTGTATATTAGATAACTCATTCAGGTGAAGGTAAAATTATTGAATTTTCACCTCATGATGTTGTAATTAAGGACCTAAGAGATCCTAGATAGATTTTAGCTACTGGCATCGCTCATGATTCTACAAGGTTGTATAAGTCTAACAACTTTGGGTCATCAACTCTTCCCTCGGTATTTGTTGCTCATAATGATGAAGTGAGCAAACTTTGGCATGAGCGATTTGGTCACTCAAACTATCACTCCCTTCAAAATCTATATAAAGGAAATATGGTGACAGGTCTTCCTATGGTATCTTGCAAAGATGGTGTTTATTCCGGATGTGTACTTAGAAAACATAATCGGAATAGTTTTGAAAAACGCGCCTCTTGGTACACCTCAAACCCTTTACAACTTGTGCACAATGATTTATGTGGTCCACTTCCAGTTGTTTCATTCTCTGGTTATAAGTATTTCTTAACTTTCATTGATGATTTCTCCAGACGCACTTGGGTATACTTATTAAAACTGAAAAGTGAAGTATTTAACGTGTTCTTGGCCTTTAAGGCCTTAATTAAGAAACAATATGGACATCAATTCTTAAGCTAAGATCTGATAATGACGAAGAATATGTTAATAACAAATTCATCAACTTTTGCACTGAGCATCATGGAATTCAAATGCAACATATTGTTCCATATACTCCACAACAAAATGGTGTAGTTGAAAGGAAGAATCACACCTTAAAGGAAATGGCTAATTGTATGCTTCAATCTAAAGGACTTAGTCTTAATTTTTGGGCAAAAGCAATTAACTATGCAAATTACATAGTAAATCACACTCCTACTAAGGTTTTAAAGAATATCACTCTATAAGAAGCATGGAGCTCAATTAAACCAGATGTAAGTCACTTTCGTGTTTTTGGAAGTGAAGCACGGGTCTATATTCCTGATGAGAAACATAAGCCTTAGCACCTAAGAGTGAAAAATGCATTTTTGTTGGATACTCTAAAGATGTCAAGGGATATAGACTTCTTTCACCTAAATCCAAAAATGTTTTCATTAGAAGAGATGTAAAGTTTGCTGAAAATATATTGGCTTATGACCCTAGTTCGACGGATGTGCCACCTCTCTCTATCCCTTCTACTTTTGAAAATATTCTTCTTCAGATGATGAATGCGAGGATGCCAATCCTCCCCCACCTTCTCAGGATCCTCCTTCAACTCCTAAGCTTCCAAAATGGGTCCATGCTACTCGGGATGCAACATGTGCTCTTGCAGGTGATCCTACAGATCAACGACATATACATTCTCTATTCGATAGAGCCTTTTCTTTACTGGCTCAAGCTTCAACGAATTATGATCCTGACACCTTTGCAGAAGCTTAAGGCCATCCAGATTGGGATGCAACTATGAATGAAGAACATCGTTCATTATTGGAAAATGATACATGGGATCTTGTTCCTCTTCCAAAGGGGCGAAAACATGTTAGATGCAAATGGGTTTACAGAACCAAGTTTGGACTAGATGGGAAAGTTGATAAACATAAAGCTCGTCTTGTTGCTAAGGGTTTTTTAGAAATTGAATGCATTGACTATACTGAAACTTTCTCCCTTGTTTCCAAAATGAACATTATCCACCTTGCTCTTTCCCTCGTTTCCTCTTTCAAATGGGAAGTCCATCAGATGGATGTTAAATCTACCTTATTGCATGGGGACTTGCATGAAGAAATCTATATGGAACAACCTCCTGGATTTATACAAACAAACTCCAGCCTTGGGTTGGGTGATTTAAATTTCTGTTAAATCCCTGTCATTTAATTTGTCAACCCAGGGATTTCGTAAACTTAGAAGCAACCCAAAATATATGGGACCTCAGATGAGACTATTGTAGGAGGTTTGTTTAGAATGGAAATAAAGAATGGAAATGCATATTAAAAATAACTTCTAAAACTAAAAAGTTTCTCATTCAAGATGTAACAAGCAAAGGAAGAGGCTCCCAATTCGGGAGGTCCTGGTTGTCCTTCCCCACAGTACTGTCCTCAAGAAGAGAAACTAAAGAGCAGCAATATGTGATGTATAGAAAGCAAGAGAAGAGGCTCCTAACTTAGGAGGTCCTGGTTGTCTTTCATCATAGTTCTATTCCAACAACATTACCATTGCATAAACTCAAAAATAACTTGAAATAAAGAAAAGGAAATGAACTTTAATTATTATTCAAACCAAATAGAAGGAGAGCCTAACGTAGACTCTTGGTTGTTCCCTCATATGTTGAGTAGAACTCAACTAAAATTCATTCATAAGCATACAAAATTAAGAATTTAGAAATAACTTGAAACTAGAAAAAGAGAATGAATTTCAGTTATTACTCATATCAAATAGGAAGAGAGCCTAACTTAGATCCTTGTTTGTCCTTTCACATGCTGATAATATTTAAACTAAAATTCCTTCATTAATAATGAAAAAAATATTCAAACATCTAAGTAATTATATGAAAATAAAATCTATAATGAAATAAAATGTTTTTTTGATCCTTCTAGAGTGAGCTCTTTTATCTTAAGAACAAAGTGACAAACTATTCCATAAATTCATATACTACATTAAGTCAATTTATATCTAAAATCGTAGAAAGAAAATTTATTCTATTCCATCATAAGTTAGGATACATGCTCCAAGAGTCCCCTTTTGGAATGGAGGAGGTACTCCTATTTATACAAAAACATAAGCAACTAACTCATTAATGGGGATCCACTAATCCCTCCTAGATCCACAAATCCTTCATATGGTTACAACCAATATGAGACACATATTCCTTTATCCATGATTTTTCTCCATAAGATATGCTTGACCCCTATCCCAAATCTCCTTCAAATCTTCAAGAGAATTCAAATTTGAGTCTTGGAGGCCACATAAGAGTGTCTTGGAACCTTCCAAATCACCTACACGTCACCAAACTCATTCCACCTTTAGGTAAAACAAATACACGTTATTTTTCTAACTTTTAATCATAAATTCACTTTAAATACATAAAATAAATAACTTTGGAAAATGAAAATATGAACCCATATGGTAATGGAAATATAATGATAATGTGATGAAATGAGGTGACAAAATGAGGATAAAGGTGAAAATGGAGTGAAAGTCTATGTTAATTTGGCAGCCCAACTTACCCCCCAACTTAAGTTATTGCATGTCCTCATGCAATCTATTGCATTGATTTACTTTAATCATGATTTGATCTTTTGAATTGTCTTCCTTTTATATGAAATTTGGCTGATGTTAATTCTTCTTTCATCTTCGCATAATCATTTGATAACTTTGTTCCTTTTGCAAAGTGTCTTTGAAAAATATTTGATTGCAACATATTACTTTAGTTGGTTCTTGTGTGGCAACCAACTTTTATTAGTATTGGTTCTTGTGTAACAATACTTTTGTTATTTTTGTGTTGCATCAAAAGACTTTGAAAACATTTAATCAACCATTCATTCTATGATCATCATTTGCAAAACACGTAACATTTTGAATCATAATGCAATAGTAGTTGTTTGGAAAAGTATGTTGGTTAGGATGGCATGTGTATAAAGGACATATGAAAGGTGATAACGGAATATGGATGTGATATATATCGCGAAATGTGAATATGAGGTATGAACATGAATTCCCCCTCCAACTAGAGATATGACAATGTGAAAAAGGAAGTGAGGAACTTTCCAAAGTTACAATTTTAAGCATTTTAAGGAATTGCATGATAAAAAATTAGAAAACCACATAATTCACTTACCCTTAATGTACATGAGTTGTGGATGTTGAAGAGTGTGGTTGTTGATGCTATTGGATCATGGAGTATGTAAACAAATGAATTTGGATCTTCTTTTATGTTCTCTTTTCCGATGACAAGGTTTGTATCTTTATTGCTGCTATAACAAATTGATTTGCTACAAATTGTTAAAATGATATAGTCTTCAATCATTACAACACCTGATGGTATAACTCTAATCATACGAATAAATGTGTCGATTTCGAGCATGAAGAGAAGTCATTGGATTAATGACCATTGATGCATGTTGTTAACCAATGCGAGGGAACTCACCATTAATATCAATGAGTGCCAAGGTACCTAAGTACATCTTGTGAAGGACGAATAGATGAGCTGATGTTGAGCCACTTGCAAGATCCAACAATCAAGGGACATTGGTGTATTCCCATGATTGCTAGCGAGAGAGCCTGTCATTTAGGCATACAGGCTTCAAGGTACTACTAAGGACTCTAGCCTTGAACCTAGATAATGTGTTGATGTCGATAGGCCAAGACTTGTTAGAAGGGAGGCCTTAAAGAATCCTCCATCATCTAACTCGAGCACGAAACAATAATTTTGAAGGATTATGGATGAGAAATTTTGCAGTGGATCAAGGTTTATTTGGAAAAATGAGAAGGAAATGAAATGAATAAGCTTTGTAGAGGAGCTGAATGTTTTTATTGATGGGTTACATGTTAGTGAAAGTGAGGCAGGAAAATGGTTGTGAAGGAAAAAGAACAATGGATCAAGGTTATATTTGAAAACATGAAAAGGAAAATGGAATGAAAAATTTATTGACTGAAAAAGTGAGAATGCAATGAAGACACTGGCATCTGAAAGGCTTGCAAGTGATGGATTTTATTTGACATCATGTGCTCATGCATTGATGTTTCATCTTTGTTGCTTATTTGATCATTTTATTGTGAAAGAAACGTGGTATTTGAGAGGATTTTCAATGATGTGATAGCTATGATGAAATTATTCCCCTTGGCTTACCCAAAATCATTTCCTCATGATTGAATTATGACCTTTGATATTTCTCTGATGATGTATTTATGAAATGTGGTCTTTGAGAGACATTGTTTGCTTGTGGTCATCTGTTTATCTTCCTGGAACCTGCAAAAACTTAGTACTTTTCTGCAATGAAATGTAAGTTCATCAGAAGAGAGAGGCAATCAATCTTTCTATTTATGACATTTACAAAAAAATTAAGAATTGGTACTAATAAAACAAATTCATGAAAGAAAAACCGAAAGAATTTATACCTGTGTCGAAACTAGTGCCTCATTTTACTTGTTATATCTTGTTAGAAATTTATTTATTCTTTGACTATTTCAAATTCTGATTCTATCTTTCTCATTGTGTAGATCTCGTCGAGATATTTCCAACGATGCTTGAATCGTCGAAATCCGATGTCGTATGAGAAATTTGTGCTTATTTGAAAGTTGGGTGAAACAATGAAGATTGTCACGAGGTTTCTCAGTTGCAGGATTGCGCCCTTCCTGCATATAAAAATCTTGTCTATCTTCTTTGGCTGAGCCATGGCATAATATTTTATAGTTTGTGATGCCGTTGGCTTCTGTACCTACAAAACTCAAAGAAACATGATCATATAAAAATACTTTATGAAACGAAAATGCATGTCTACAGGATTCAATCTTCCATCTACAAGATTCTCTTCAAGGAATTTTGCAAAACAATAATCCTATAGCTGAAGCAACTTTATTGTTCTTCTTCTTGATCCATTTTCAGTGTTGAAAAATGAGTTGGCAGATGGAGGGTGACTGTGTGGCAGTGGGTTACATGGCAAATGGATGATGTGACATGTTGACTGATGATGTGGCGATGAATGTGCAATGTTGACCAATGTTCTGCTGCCATGTGGTGGCAAAATTTAAATTAATGTTGTGTCAAAATTATAGAATAATTAACAAATACCAATCCCCACAAGATTTGAAATCATGACCTCCATTATGTAATTTGAATGACTTACCAATAAGTCACAAGTCACATTTATGAATTTAATGGATTTTTGTAAATCTTAATTATTCTAAAAATAAAAATTGTATCAACAACTTGACAAGTGGCCATTCCAAATCCAAGGTTTTTAGGAAAATATGACTCCAAAATATTTGCCAAATCATTTTTTTCATATCTTTGATTCCATCATTTCCAAATTTTTTTAGGAAAATGAGATCCAAAATATTTGCCAAATCATTTTTCATATCTTTTGAACTTCATCCTTTTGCCTATGGATTTTTTAACCCAATTTTGAAGCTTGGGAATGTGTTATGATATATAATTATATATATATATATATATAATATAATATATTATATATATTATATATATATTTGTTTTTGTAGGTTGTAAGCATGGAGAAAATATCATTTTTTTGAAAATTTATGCAATAGATTTTTTTTAATAATTTTTTTTTTTTTTACTAACTATTTTTTATTATTTTTTTATTGATCAAAAATCAAGAATTTAGAAATAACTTCAAACTAGAAAAAGATAATGAAATTCACTTATTACTCATATCAAATAGGGAGAGAGCCTAACTTAGACCCTTGTTTGTCCTTTCACATGTTGATAAGATTCAAACTAAAATTCATTCATTAATAATGAAAAATATCTTCAAACGTCTAAGTAATTAAATGAAAATAAAAGCTATAATGAAATAAAATGTTTCTTTGATCCTTTTAGAGTGAGCTCAACTCTCTTAAGAACAAAGTGACAAACTATTCCATAAATTCATATACTATATTAAGATATTTTTTTATCTAAAATTGTAGAAAGAAAACTTTATTCTATTCCATCATAAGTTAGGATACATGCTCCAAGAGTCCTCCTTTTGGAATGGAGGAGGTACTCCTATTTATACAAAAACATAAGCAACTAACTCATTAATGGGGATCCACTAATCCCTCCTAGATCCACAAATCCTTCATATAGTTACAACTAATATGAGACACATATTCATTTATCCATAATTTTTTTCCATGAGATATGCTTGACCCCTATCCCAAATCTCCTTCAAATCTTCAAGAGAATTCGATTTTGAGTCTTGGAGGCCACATAAGAGTGTCTTGGAACCTTCCAAATCACCTACACATGTCACCAAACTCATTCCACCTTTAGGTATAAACAGATACATGTTGTTTTTCTAACTTTTAATCATAAATTCACTTTAAATACATAAAATAAATAACTTTGGAATATGAAAATATGAACCCATATGGTAATGGAAATATAATGATAATGTGATGAAATGAGGTGACAAAATGAGGATAAAGGTGAAAATGGAGTGAAAGTGTGTGTTAATTTGGCAGCCCAACACCTTGTATGTCAGCTTAAGAAATCCCTTTATGGTCTCAAGTAAGCCCCTCGGGCTTGGTATGCCAAAATGGATAGACTTCTTTTAGATACTGACTTTTCTAGGTGTCATTCTGACAATACTATCTACACCAAGAAAGTGGGTAAGTCTCTTATCGTTATTATTCTTTATGTTGATGATCTTATCCTTACTGGTAGTGCTCCCAACCTTACAAACCATGTGAAGTCCAAGCTTAAAAAACAGTTTGAAATGACAAACTTAGGACACTTGCATTATTTTCTTGGTCTTCAAGTCTTGCAATCCAAGGAAGGTATTTCCCTTTCCCAATCCAAATATGCCTGTGATATTCTACACCACTTTCACATGGAAGACTGTAAGCCAACCCCTTCTCTCTTTCAGTCTGGAGCCAAACTTTCAGTCACTTGTACTTCCCCTGAAGTTGATGCTACCTTATACTGCCAGCTTATAGGAAAACTTTTGTATCTGACCCATACCGTCCTGACCTTTCCTTTGTTGTCGGCCTTATTTCTCAGCTTATGCAAAACCCACATGAAATTCATTGGAAAACGGCTAAAAGAATACATCATTATGTCTGAGGTATAGTTCAGTTTGGGATTCATTACAGTGAAGAAGCATATCCTCTATTGGTTGGTTTCACTGATTCCGATTAGGCTAGTGACCCTAATGATCAGAAGTCTACTACAAGTTATGTCTTCACTCTTAGTTCTGGACCTATTGCATGGGATTGCAAGAAACAAAGTGCCATTTCTCTTTCTTCAGCAGAAGCAGAGTATTGTGGTGCCGTAGAAGCTAGTAAGGAAGTCCCGTGGCTTTGTCAGATCCTGTCAGAGTTTGGCTTTCAGCAACAACATTCTACTACTCTTTGGTGTGATAATCAAAGTGTTATTCAAATATGCAAAGACCCAGTCCAACAACAGAGAAACAAACACATTGAACTACACATGCAGTTCATCAAAAATCTCATTCATGACCATGTTATTGAAGTGCAATATTGTTCAACCGATGATTAAGTTGTAGACATCTTTACAAAGGCTCTCACAGAGGAGAAATTTACTAAAATTAGATTTATGGTTGGAGTTCAGGAAGTTGTCACTAAGGGGGATAGGCTCTAATGCCTCCCTCCTTCTCCTATTGTTTCATATTTGTACATCCTTCAATCCTATCCCAAGTTGTTCTTAAGGGGGGGTGTTAGGATATTCTAACACATAGGAAATAGTTAAGTATAACTTGGTCTAGTGTATAGTTAGGTAAAGTGTGTTTCTTTACTATGTACTTTTGTAACTTACAAATCCGACGGTCATGATATGTTATAGACATGAAGTGATATGACGATTCATTCTCTCCTCAATATCACCAACACTTGATCCGTGGCTTAACATTCGATTGGTCCATGATCTCTATTTAAAGAGCATGGAGGGTGATTTGTAAGGTGACCGTTCATGAGGGAATCTTATGCAAATTTTCTTTCTTTTATTAATAAATTCCCTGAAGTGGCCGTGTTGGCTCAGGCCGTGGACTATTTCCCTCTTTGAGGGTTTTAACCACATCAAGAATACTGGTGTATTAATCTGTGAACTATTTGTGAGCGGTGGCCTTTGGTGTTCTATCTGAGGAACTTACCCTATAAATTCCTACAAATGGTTCCTTCGAGATTAATGAGAATCCCTCCCCCTCCTGCCACCCCATCCATCTTTTTATATTGTTAGCAGTGAACTTATTTGTTTGAAAAATCATACACTAAATGGTCATTTTGTATACTAGTTTCATTATGGGTTGTAATCGGTTTGATAGTAGGTCAATCCAATGTTAATATAGTAGGTTAATTTTATATCTTACTCATATTATGGGTGTTTGAGATAAATGTGGAAGATTAAAAGGATCACCAATATATACATATATATGCTTGCAAAATTTTATGTGGTGGTAGCAAAATGTTCATTAATTTTATCTAACAAAATAAAAGTTAATTTATTTTAGATATGTCTCCATGATTCATTCATGCTATAATTTTTGAAGATCCAATATATTTTGGGTGCAACATACATCCATCATCTAAAAG
Source organism: Pinus taeda (assembly GCA_000404065.3). Classification (NCBI taxonomy): domain Eukaryota; kingdom Viridiplantae; phylum Streptophyta; class Pinopsida; order Pinales; family Pinaceae; genus Pinus; species Pinus taeda. Next base: position 171,685 of record APFE031621982.1, read on the forward strand.
AGAAATACTCCAAAATAATTATGTAGACATTTTCCACTTGTATAAGCCCCAACTAATGAACCAAATAATATACTTCAAGTTGGAGTTATAATATACACAATATTGAACGATAAATAAAACTTGCATGGTCATGTCCATCAAAGTTTTTCTCATGGAAGAATAAATGATTGATTGAAAATATATATAAATCTTAGATAATATTATATAAAAAAAACATATTAAACCAAAAAAACATCAAAAAATCGTTATTTCATTCCTTTAGAATTACACTTTGGTTTGAACGCGTCACCTTGCAAATATAACCATGTAAACCTTTAAATTTAAAAAAGCCCATAACGCATTAGCCAATCTTAAAAATGGTGAGAGAAACCTCGAAAATTGTAGCCAATAAGAATGAAAACGTAAGAAGGCATAAACCCATTAAAATCTAAAAATAAAATGCCAAAACAAAAGAGAAACATTCCATAAAGAAAGTGACACAAAAGAGATTGACCTCATTACTCATTTTAAATCCTCTAGGGTTTCCCCTTGACAGAGCGTTAGCGGCCATAAATTGTAGCCATACATGCTCCATTTCTCATTCTGAGTAAGTATATTCAACTTTTTTCTCATACCATCATTTTTTTGAAAACAATGACATTTTTGTTGCCATTAACGTTTATTTTGGGGTTTTTATGGTGTTGGTGGTGGTCGTATAGGGAATTGATTTTCACAAACACTAGAAAACAGTAAATGCACATCCCTTGCAATGCAATCGGTCGAATCATTGCAGAACATTTGTTTTTAAATGTTAGGGTAAAACATTGTGCCGACACGATTGCTAGGTTAATGTGAGCCTCAATTATATATTATTTGGTGAAAACTTGTAAAGTATTACTGCATACTATGATACGATTAAGATTTAAAGGATGCATTTCCTTTCTCAAAAAATGGCTTATGGTATCCATTTAGACCACTTTCCTGATCATTATTTGAAACTACCTTTAGTATTCGGTTTGGGAGAAATTGTTGTTTTTATTGCAATTTCAATTTTAGATCAATGTTTCAATATTTTGCAAGAGACTACAGGGTCTGTTTTTGAGTGGTATCCCATAAAACTCTAATAAATTCACAATTTCCTTTCCAAAAACTCTCTTGGAATCCTTGCAAATCTCAAGGATCAAACATAGGTTCATGCTTATTGAGGCTCCCACTTTCACAAGCTTGGAAGGTCCACACCTATGGCTTGATGTGTTGCACGTGCTCATAATTTCACTCTTCTTTCGAAATAAAAAACTCATGCCTTGATCATTACAGGAGATAGATTTCCATTGAATGCTCTCCATAAGCTTGATATGCATTGATGTTAACGGACAATACTACTAGCATTGATGTGCAATGTAACAATCTGATCACAAAAAGGCTGACTAACTTATTTAATAAGCGTATGTTACTAGTTTGTAGCTCGATTGATGAAACATATGCAACACTTGATCCTCATCATAGGACTGTTGTTGGGAATATGATTAAGCACCAAGAATATAGTGCAAACACACAATTTATATGAACAAAATGTTATTAAATTAAATAAATAAGAAGACCAAACCAGAAACAAAGATTCAAGTGAATCAAACCATAGAGGATAGAAAAGTTGGCATTGAATGGGATCATGTCAAAGTATACACACACAATTTAGGCTTGTGGGGGGTAGTTAATATCATGGGATTGGACCTAGTGCAATGAAACAAAAACATGTTGAAAATTAAAATGTGTAATGGTGATATTTTGTTGTTCAAATAATAACAAGACTGTCTCTAATACCACATTATTTGCACAAATGTACAATGTGCAACATTATGTGGATGAAAATGAACATATTTCCCAAATCCTTTCTTCCAATGACATTCTTTTGTTGCAATGGGATTTAGAGTGTTACTTAAAAGGGAAAAGTGCCAAAGCTCCAATATTTTATTTGAGAGTTGTTGAACTTGGATATGAGGTTGCACAAAGTTTAAGGAATATGATATATGCATCAAAGCAGGGTAGTGAGCATGCAACAATTTTAATTGGGTATGCCTATTATTATGGAAGGGTGAGTTTCTCTCTCAAGGTATCTCAATAAGAATGCCATGGCATATTGTGTAGGTCATGAGATTAAATCTTGAATTTTGGTCTTCCTTTGTAGGGTATTGAACTTTTTTTTCTGAGCATGCTGCAGAGGCTTACATGCATGCTCATTCCTAGAAAAATTCCCAAGCTATGTTCAACCTTGCATACATGAACACAGGGAGGGGCTTCCTTTTGATTTGCACTTATCAAAACAATATAATGATCAAGCTGCTTGTAATGCTTATACTTCTGAGTGTATGGATTAGAAAGAACTACGACAAAAATTGTCCGGTAAGCTTTGTTAATGCTTTTTATTGATTTACTTCCTACTCATGAATACGTTACTATGAATGTGGCCAAAAATTAATATGATTTATATGTGCATATAAAAACATCCAATTATGATTTGAAAGATTGTTACTTGTATGATGCTCAAGTGCATGAAGTGACATTATTTTTTTGTCATCTTGTTGCAACTTTTGATCTTACCCTAGACCGATTACCTAGATTTTATTGACTTTGGTAGCGACTTACAACTTCATAGCCCCCCTTGTTTAATACTAAGTTCTCCAATCATAATTTTAAAAAGCGAATAATGTTAATGATAGTGATAAAGTCCCATGGAAATTTTTGTAACAATATGACTAATAACTGAACTTGTTTCTCCCATCCCAGAAAAGATGCAGCGTTGGAATTATTTATAGAACACAGAGGTAGGAATTTCAGAGAAATCTATCATTATATCTCTGATTTCTCTATGTTCTGAATCATGTGGTGCATTCCACCTTGCCCCTAAAGGTGATTTTTTTTTTGAGTTTCCTGGTCATTTTAGATTTTATTTTATCATGAACTATTTGGCAGTGGAACAAACATATGATATTCAAGGTAATTGTTGTTTGAAGGGTAAATTTGGACCACCGATGTTTTAGAGCTTCAAAGGACCAAAAATTACATAAAATTATATTTTATCACCATGGAAAGCTTCAATATCCTCGATGAGATGAAACCTATTTTCCCTACTATCGAATATTCTGAATGCTACAACACAACACTAGAAACTGTAAATTATGCCCTTAATTGAGAGCAATTTGTTTCATTTCATATGCTTGTCTTTTCAGGTTTATGTTCCCAACAAAGGATTTTACTGTAAGAATTTGTTCCTGTTTGTGGCTGCAGTTGAGTAAAATTATCAAGGGCGATTTAGAATACGATATTGAGGGTTATACTATTATTGATTTCCCTTATAATTACGAGTATAGAGGTGGTCATATACATGCAAGTTTGAGGGCATGATTCATTTTTCACTTATTTGTTTACCAGTCAGTTATTCCAATTTGCCCCTTTAGTTATTATTATTATTTTTATCAGGGAGCAATAAATATCAACGACCTAGAAGACATAGATATTTTTTTGGAAAACAACATCCAAAATAGAAAATCTATGGCTATTATTCTCCACTGTAAATATTCATCCATTAGAGCACCTAAGATGTGAGCGACATTCATATTATCGATTTTACTGTCTTTTATTACTCTTATAATTGATTCAGAAATCATGTTCCACCATTATTTGATATTATGTTCTTTTAGGCTCTTCAAATTTACTATTTAGCAATCAAAGCTAAGGCATTAATTTTTCTATGAGTAAGGAGTTTGTTTCAACTCTGGTAAAGAAGTTTCATTTAGTTCAAAATGTCAGGAGAGATTTCCCTGTATGTATGTAGGTGTTTAATAGAAAACAAGTTAATGTTAAAAGTCTAATTTAAAAGAAAGAAGGAAAAAGAAAGAGCAAAAACAAACCTTGTTTATTTTGTATTTCTTGTATGTAATAGATAAAGGAGGAAAAAAAACCCAAAAACAAACCTATATTTTTTTTTAATCTCTTTGCATTTAATAGATATGAAGTATTTATTTGCCAAATAAATATGATATGAAGATGGATTTATGTTATTAAAATAATCAGAATGATGGATTTATATTAGTTTAGATTCCTTTTAATCAATATCCAATATTTACAAAAATTCCAAAAAATCATTTTTTTTTTTTTTTTTTTGCTTCTTAAAAAGACCAGGCTTCAAATCAATATCTAGAGTCTAATTTTACTCTAATTTTATTAGTATTGGAATTATAATGTTATTAGCATTACAAACATAATGTGACAGGAAATGAGATCTCCTCCAATAGCTCCTTTCAAACAAATAAGCATAATGCCTTCTTCTTGATTGTTAAATTATCTTATATTATGTTTGATCTACTTGTTTCTTTCAGCAGAATGCTATCAAACAAATCTATTAAACAAATGCAAGCCAACTTTGATAGATTCCCTGCTCATTTTCTTTTTTCTAAAGTAGTTGATTTCCTATTTTAAAAAATGTCACTGATGATTCTAATCTAGACAATATAAAATGTGTGTGGGTATATATATATATATATATATTATATTTTGATTGATAATTTGTTTTCTCCAAATTATTTTTGATTCAATTCTTAGAAAGGTTTATTGACATTTTCAAATTCAAAATATTTTTGTTTTGATCCCATCTATCATCTTTAATCATCATAAACAATATGACTACATTACGATGTTATCAAGCAATTTTGTTTTTTATCTGTAAGAGATAGGTAACCTATTCATATGCACATAAAATGTTTACATGCTTTCTAAGAACTTAGTTGAGAAACCCTCATGTTGCTTCCAAGTGATGTTTTCTCAGGTTTGTCAACTTGAGCAGTATCATGTTTAAAATTGAAAATGTTTATGTGCCACTTAGACAAGACAAAACATTAATCGAGATAACTTTGCCCATGCCCACTATATTATACCAGTGAGAGAAAAAAAGAAACCACTATATTAATGCCACTCACTTTTCCATTTGGGTTTTTCCCAGGGATAATTGTCCAAAAACAACGGTGTTAATTTTTTGTGTGTGCATCTATTTCTCAGTTTCGTACTTTTATATTTCTGTAGTGTTTTTATTATGAAGAATGCATTAGTGAATTTATCGTTATTACTCGAATAATAATTCAGAAGACAAATAAATTACTAACAGTGAGAAGATAAATATCTAGTTTATTGCATTCAAGGAATTTTCACATGGTATTAGAGCACAAGATCGTATCAAAGAGGCTCTAGGTGAAAGGAAGAAAGATTTTTTGTAGATTCAGAGGGAGATATGAAGCACAAATTCCAGATCTACGTAGGCCACCCATGCAGTGCGAATTGTAGGGAGGAAAAAAATTGATTTGCAGTCTAGGGTGGAGGAAAAGTTCGATTTCCCTCAGGAGTGGTAGAAACAACCAGTAGAGTTGTTGAACAATGGTTTGATGACCAGATCAATAAATTTGAAGAGTAGATCTAGTGCATTTATTTTGCAGTGAGTGTTTTGCAACAATAGATCAATGCATGGCAAAGAAGAGAAAAGCACATAGAGGGAATTTCCAAAAATTCTTAGAGGGTTTCCAACTTTCTAGTAGTGGGGAAGGAGGTAGTAATTTCTAGTAGAATAAGGTTGTAGTAGGCAAAGCAATTTTCCAGTGTGAGCTTGCAAGTCCATCTAATGAGTATTTCAGGGTTAGCAGTGTGTGTGCCAGTGCTAGAGAAGCACATTTGGAGGTAGAGCAAGTTACCCAGGAGTGAAGTACTAGGAAATGCGAGTATTAAGAAGGACATCAGAGGCAAGTGAAAATTACCCACGAGTAAATTTGTGCATTTCCAGAAGAGGAGTGTGGCTAACAAGGACAAGGCCGAGTTAGTTTGCAGAAAGAAGGAGATTTCCTAGATTATTTCTGTATATTTTGAATTTCATAGAGATGGCCGCAATAAGGCTTTGGGATTTGGACAGGTTGGATGGAGTCTCCAACTTTGGTGTTTTGGAAGGCTAGGATGCAATTCCTATTGGATGAGCATGCTTGAAAGGAGTTCGTGAAAACAATTGTAGATGAACCAACAAATCCTATCCAATTACATAAATTGAGGAAGGATATGGACAAAGACAAGAGGATAGTCCTTGATGGGGTTCGAGATCATTTCATCCCGCATATTAAAAATAAAAATACAACAAAGGACACGTGGGATGTTTTTGAGAACCTATACCAGGATCCATATGAGAATTGAAAATGTTTCTCAAGGAGAAGATGAGAATGATAAATATGCCGAAGGAAAACAACGTTACATCATATCTTACCAGGATTCAGGGTGTTAGAGATGAACTTGCAACTATCAAAGAGAAACCATCAGAGAGTGAGCTGATGCACATGACCCACAATGAGTTTTCCAAGGAAGTATAATACATTTGTCCAAGTAATTTTTGAATGAGACACACTTCATTGTTGGGAGCGCCTATGGAGTGAGTTCCCTCAAGAGGATCTAAGGCTCAGCGTTGTAGATGGAACTACCAAAAGTTGTGTCAAGGGACCAAATGTAGAGAAGGAGGAGGATAAGGTAGCTCTTGTAGGTAAATGAAAAATGAAGAAGGGTCCCAACCAGGGAGAGAAGAAGAAGAAGGACTTGTCGAAAGTCAAGTGTTTCAGATGTGGCAAGTTTGGTCACTACGTCACCTAGTATCCAAAGAGGACATACAAGAAGGGGAAGTAGACAACAACTTCAACAGAGATTGATGACTTGTCCGCCAAATTGGGGGATGAATTCGCTATGTTTGTAGCATTATCCTTAGATGGAGGAGTATGATACTCCAGTATGCCAAATCAAGCATGATTTGTGGGAAGAGCAACATAAAGTTTAGGTCTAGCCATGGAGGGATGAATTAATACATTAGATCTAGTTGTTGTGTATTCTTCACATGGATTAATACCTTTGCTATGAGAGCCCATATAATTTCAGTAGTAGGAGGATCAAAGTCTCAGCAAGGTGAAGTGAGATACTTGAGAGATAGTGCATGACCACAATGGCATAGTCAAAGACTCAATGGATAGGTGCAGAGCCATTTGCAGGACCCAATAGATCAATAAGAGTTTGAGACTTAGAGGGAGAAATGCTATGGAAGCTTGGATATTCAGGTTCTGAGAGATCAATACAGATAGTTGTAGTGGTTGCAACAATGGAGAGACAAGTTGGAGGCGGTGCGAATTGCCTAGTTGCAGTGAGCAAGGTGTAGTTCCATCCAGGGAGACTCCAACACAGAGGCATAAACAATGTGAGATCATAGTATGTGCAACAACATGGTGGAAAATGTTTTCTTGAGTATTTTCCTCATAGTTATTTCTAGTGACAGGGAGTCAAATCAACTTGAAGATGTGAAGGAAGTAGGTTTCACAGATGTCAAACACCAACAACATAGATCAATTCAACTACAACATGTTCCCACAGACTAATAGGTAGTTGACATACTCACAAAATCTCTAGGGAGAGATAAGTTCATCTACTTCAGAGAAAAAATGGGTACAACGGAGAATACCTCCCTCGCTAAGAGGGAGTGTTGGTTTATGGTAGTAACAAATAAGTGTTCTAGTCTCTATGACATTTAAGAGGCTAACGAACACAAGATATCAAAAACCCAGAAAGTTTCCATGAGATAAGAGTTAGAAACACCTTAATTAAATTAATTAGCTAATTACTTAATTATCTCCTAAGTTTAACTTACGAAAGTTGGTTAATTAAAGTTAATTAATTAAGGTAATTCAGTTTTTCTCTAGAGACTTTTATTGATGGAGTCCAAGTGATATAAGCCATTGATAAAGATTAGATATTCGTTGCTGGTTTCCCAATAGAAGATTATAAGAGCAAGTTAAGGGATCAGAGAAGTGGCATCGAGTGAGTTTGAGCAGTGTGAATTACCCAGTTTGCAATATTTAGCAAGGGGACAGTTGAAGCTAGGAAATCATCAGAGCAAGGGAAGCAAAAGAGGTTCTGAAGAAAAAATTCCATAGTATTTCCAATGTACAGGAGACAGGAAAGAGGGAGGTTGAATTATTTGCAGAGGAGGACGTACTGAGAAATGAAAATAGCTAGATCCCCAGTGCGAGTTGCTTGAAGAGACTTGTTTCAATTTGCTAAATCAGGGTCCCAAAGGTAGAGCGAGTTGGTTCCATAGGTAAAGGGAGGATATATGTCTCACCTAGAGGTAATTATGAGGATTAACGATTTTATTTAGCCAAGCAGTGCACATTTCTAGGTCGCAGTGCAAGTGGCCATGAGGAGGTGCGAGTAGGCTAGGAGAGGCCAAGTTGATTGCAAAGAGAGACAAGGGTGTCTTCTAGATATTTTGTTAGTAGATTTCAAGTGGTTTCCCAATTAGGCAACCAGTTGTAATATTTCTGTCAAATTGCTGCATAATAATAAAACCCTCATCTGCTGCATTGGTTTTCCCTTCGAGGTTTTTTTTAGGGTCAATTGTCCAAAACAACGGTGTTAATTTTGTGTGTGTGCATCTATTTCCCAATTCTGTCTTTTTACGTTTCCGAAATGTTTTTATTGTGTAGAATGCAATAGTGAATTTATCATTATTTGCCAAATAATAATTCAGAAGACAGATAAACTACTAATAGTTAGAAGATAAATATCTAATTTTATAACATTCAAGGAGCTTACAAAAAAATGATATACATTTGAAAGCACAAATGATAATCATGACACTCATATGTTAGGTAACAAGGGTGGGAGGTGGGAAAATAATGTGACCATGAATCATACAAAAGGGCCAGGGAAAAATAAGAAAAACATGAATGAGGTTGGACCCATCGGATCATTCCCTCAACCCTAAATATGGAGAAATCAATGACCAAGCTCAAGCGCTCCTTCTCAAAAGTCTCATTACTGGTGCAATGCTTCATGGAGTCCTCAAGAACATGATGAGAAGGATGAAGGGATGATTGGCATTAAGGATCACACCAAATAAGTTTCCTTTCCTCATGACCATATTCAAAAGAGGGAAATGACCTATACTCATCATCGTTAATGATTGTGCATTGAGGAATGATGAAAGGGTCCATGGATGACTCAAATACACCTCCACGATCATAAGGAGGGTAGGGAAAGACAAGGTTATTATTGATATCACCATCAAGATCGTAAATAGGGTCCTTGTAAAAAAGATGTTTTGTGATCTCCCAGTTCCCTACTTCAGTGTGTAAGTAATCACTAATGTCAATGTCCAAGGGGTTAATGAGTTCATCTTTCTCAAGGTCCTTGATATGTATAATGTCAGAGACAATGCCCTTGAAAAAGATGGGGCTATCTTCAATTCTACTTTCTAAGGATCTCTCTTCTTCAAATTCCTTATCTCACTCCCATTCAAGATCTCCCTTAATTTCTTCATCAATGATTTCATCTTGATTATATAGAAAGGGATTCTCTTCTTCCTCATGATCCTCCTCATGTTCAATGAAGGCTTCCTTTTGAAAATCAATATCTAATGTTGGGAAATCCTAGTCCTTAGTTTGATAATGTTCCAGAAAGTTATCAAAGAGTTCTTCAACTGATGAAATACTTCTAGGCTTGCAATTATATAAACATAAGTCATGACCTCAAAGGTACCTTATGAACAACATTATGAGAAAATCATTATGAACCACATCGGCTTTTGAGGTATATGTAACCAATCTCGCCACATGATCAATTACAAAAGATGGATCACCATCGAAATTGGGCACCATAAATATCATGTTGAAGGTCACATGATTCAAGTACCCAAGAATGTGAATGATTTCCAAGGTAGGAATCTCATCAAGGTAATAAATTATCTTAGGTTACATATGTTAATCATGTAGGAGTTGCCAAGCTGAATTCAAAATGCCTTGAGAGATTTTTTCTTCAACCTACAAGCATTAAATTTGAGGTTCAATGAAGAACAAGGGCTCTGTTCTTCAAATGGAGTCACCAAAATAGGATTTATATGGTCATTAAAGGAATAACCTCTCAAAATGTTTGACCAAGGAGGTATACCTGCTTCCTCCTCAACAATGATGCCAAAGATGTTACCACAAAATCTAGTATAGCCCTAAGGGTTGGAACCTATGGGACAACTACTAGACTAAGTGACAAAAATGGGATAATGGCCCACTGTCACCACAACCAAGGTCCCTTTCTCTTTACAAACTTTCAGCAATGGGAGGAGTCCCAGTATGCTTATGAACACCTATAATATATATTCTAGGCTTGAAGGCTCAAGGTGATGGAGCTAGAGCTCATTCGAAGAGAGGCTCAATAAAGGTATAAGGCTTCAAAGAAGTGAACTGCTCTCTAAGAAAAACCCTAAAAAGAAGGCATAAGACCTAGGGTTTTGAGTTTTCCCAATGGTAATAGGTATTCACCAGGTCAAGGCCCGAGAGAAGAAATATATTCTTATGATTTATTCCTATGAATACTAAGCTTATACAACCCTCAAAGAAGTCCCCAAGGTGAGAGAGAACAACATAGGTTTTCCCTCTTGGAGTAGCACCTAGGGTGAGAGATTTTATGGATGAAACTCGGGGGGATGCCCACCAAACTTGGAGCATAGGTAGCCTAGACCCTCAACTTTATGTTTGGATCCTTGAATTCTCGAAAAATCACCTCCCTAAAATTTCATCGCAAGCCTTAGATTTCTGCCCTACCTTTAGGGGACAAAAATTTAGGAGGAAATATGGAGAAAGATCAGTTTGATCACCAAAATCCTTGGACTAGTGCCTATTCCTTTGGGCAATGGAGTCTTGATATGATTAAGATACGATTAAACATCTTCCAAGGAGGCTCGAAATTGACGCCCTAAGTACCAATTTCAAACATTTACCCTATTTGGAGTTTCATGAAGAATTCAAAGACATTCAATCATTAGGAACATTCATTACATGCCTTGCATTGGATAACATATGCAATACTCTACTAGAAAAGATTTCCAAATTTAATCTTCAACAATTAGGGCACAAATTCTCATATTCTAGAGCAACAATTCCATACATTAAACAACTTTCAAGGAAAAATTCCAACATTAAGAACTTACAAAGAGACATGCAATATATCCATCCATCATTGAAGAAGAAGCTCCAAAGAAGAAAAGTGGATCATCTTGCACACATGAAAGTGCATCAAAATAGTCTCCAATAGCTCTAAAGAAAAAGTGCAGGTTATTTTACAAGAGAATTAATTCAAGTGTAATGATGATATCTCACAAATGATAATGAGTTCTATTTATATGAGACTCATTAAGTTGAATTAGCCTAATTAGCCCCCAAGACATTAAAATAATGGGCAAGAAATAAGCCTTGGTCACAAGCTGACCAAGTAGATTTTACAAATTATAGGTTAGCCATCCAAATGATAGCCAAATTAATGATGTCATGTTGATGTAGGGTCGTTGGAGGGCCATGTTGAGTCCTCTTTATGCCAAAATGTGAGAGAGAGCTCTACAAATCTTTACCAAGGGGTTGGCCCTTTAGTCTCCATGCAATCATCATGTGGGGCCCCAAATTGGGTCCAGGGCACAAGAATTGGTCTCATGGTTCTCCCAGTGATAGAAAAGTCTGTACTGCTCTAATGATGAGGTCTTTGATGATGGTACTTGCCCTCCCATTTATCAAGGGTGAGAAAAACCTCCTCTGGGCCTTAGATTAGCTACTATAATATGCTAATCCAGCTAGGGTACACAGGTCCATGTGCATCAACTCGCGAATAATATGGGGAAATGAGTAGATTGTTGATGGTGATGAAGGTGCCCATGGCATGAAATGATGCTAACACATGATGGAGTCCCATGGATATCAATGCATCCCCTAGGAGTGTCAATGTGATTCTCTGATGGGACTAGGCCCTAATTAGGTTTCCCAACCCATGATGAAACCACCTACCAATTACATATAAAATCTAACACGCTTCCTCACCATTAGATACAATAATTCATTAATGCATCTATGTGAACTAATCTTGTGAATCAAGGGAACATTGAGACTTCATAGTGGGATTTCCCTCCAAATTTTGGGTTTTAAGCCTGTAATAGTGTTACATGCCTAGGCAGAAGAGGCTAATAAACAATCCTATTAGGTGTTCCCATCCCATAAGGGGAAAGACATATCCATGATACATCCTTTAATTGACAGGGGTCATGTGAATGATGATGAGATAGATGGGGAAACATGGGTCTCAAAGCCAAATTCCATGGGTTCAAGGATGCTAATGATGAGGGACACCCACATATTTGGCATATATATGTAGGAGGAAGAAATCATGGATACATGAGTTACCTTAGCCTTTGTTTGTCCACGCTTCATTATTTTCCTTTTGCCTTTTTATGCCTTTTCTTTGTATTATTGCTTAGGGATCTAGGAAATAAGAGCACGCAGTAAGAGATATGCAACAACTATTACCCTCTTAAAGTGGGGTAGTTCATTGCCCACTAGGGGTTAGGACGTGCATGGGTTCCTTAACGATGTGTGGGGCACTCAAGGGCCCTAGGAACTAGGGTGATGGCCATGATGAAGGGGTAGAGATCATGTTTAGCTTTTTCCAATGTGCCATATTAAATGTCATGACCATCTTTTGCATTTTATGATATTCTTTTCTTTTGTTTCTTTCTTGTGGCCATGATATGATTTTAACGTTATTTTAGTTGCATCAACCTCCAAGAAAATAATTCTAGGCCCGACCCAGACATTTGGACAAGGGGAAGGGGCGTACTAGTGCCTTGTGGACCCAGAGGGGGTAGATGATGAAATAGGGCTTGTAATGTGCAAAGGGGAGTGAAAAGTGTGAAATGGTAAAATGAGACTGCACTACCAAAATAAGGGTTTCTCAAGTAGTGCCCTTCCTGAAGCCATATGACAATAAGGGAGATCCCATGAGAATAGGATTGAGGATTAACCCTCATTTTTAGGCGAGGGAAAAAACAAAATTCAAAACCCTTCCTTCTTCCATGTCACCTAATAATCCATGCCCAATTTTCCCAAGGAAAAACAAGCATAAGCATCTGATTGCAAAATGAAAAACATACCTTTAGGATTGGATTTCCCACCTTCAAACATATGCTCTTAACAGATGGGCGAGGGAACATATGACTGGTTTAGGGAGCAAAGATCAAATGGTAAAATAGACCAGCTACATTGGTGGCTGTCAAGGGCTGTTAGTTGTTGGATGAAGAGATGTTTATGAGAAAAAATATCCTATGGGGTCACCCACTTTGGTGGGTAACAATACCCATTCCTTTATCACCCGCCAATTCTATTTATCCAGCTTGTTACCCACCAAAATGTGTTACCCATAGGAGAAAACTTTTCTCCCACATTTGACAACAAGCCAGATATTCACTATTTGAAGATGATATGTCATGTGCCTCTGCCATTTACATTAGCCATATACTTCTCACCATCCAAAATTTACACTTGAATGGAGGTGGGTTTCTATTCAGAAGGTACATTGATCATTTTGGGATTAGGTGCTTATAATGGTTTGTTTTAGGCATTTAGTATGGATGAAGGGGTGATCTAGAATATTGACTAGTCTTGACTGTAATTTTGTTCTCTCACCTTACCAGAGGGTTAATCTTTAGCCCTATTCTAGTGGGACCTCCTTTGATACCTTAGGCTTATAGGACGTGCAATGCTTGGAAAGCCATGATTGAAATAACTTGTTCATTATCCCATATACCATACCTGGCACTTTCCATCCCACATTACAAGCTCCATATGCCGCATCCATTCTTCCGGTGTAATTTGTCATTGGTTCTTCAGGATTTGGCACCCATATGTCCAGACTGCTTGAGTAGGGCTAAAAAACTATAGCCCCCAAGGTTGATGCAACTAAAAGAATGAAAAATAATATCATGGCCACAATGAAAGAAAAAGAAGAAAATTAAAATGAAAAAGATGGCAAGGGTCATAAGTTAGCATGTGGGCAAAAGCTTAGCATGAAATCTTTCCTCCTCATTATCCATCACCCAGTTCCTAAGCATATGATGCTCCACATGAAAAGTAACCCTTGCATGTTCCAACCTTGATGAGCAAGTCATATTAAGGGGTAATAAAAATGCTACATAATAGAGAGCAAACTATAACCCTCGCATTATATGCAACAATGCAAAGCATTATCAAGAACTAAAAGGCGTACAAGAGGGGTGGATAAAGCATGCCAATTAGGGTAACTCATACCTCCATGATTGTTCCCTCCTTTACATTCATACACTTAGGAGGTGGACACCCCATCTCTGAAAATTCCTCAACAGGAATCCCTACTACAGCAACCGATGATATTACTCCTATTTGTTAAATTCCTTTAAGCAAATTACTTGCAGTTTCTTATGAAAAATATTGTAATACATACACACAGCCTTCACTTAATTAAATTATAAGAGGAAATAAGATACTGAGGAAGAATGAAAATACAACACCATAGACACCGTTATTTTTGGACAGATGTCCCCAGAAAAACCCAATGTAGGAAAACAGGTGCAACAATTTTGAGGGTTTATTATTATTAAGCAGTAGTTCTAAATACAACTCTCTATGCCCTTTCAAAAATCCAGGTACAGATTACCTCACTTCACCCGACAAATCCCCACTGGTCCGACAACTGAACTGATTATCCCCGCTACAATTACGCTGCCCCTTCGCTGTAACTGTGTGGGCTTGCGTAGAACTCTCTGACGCTCTGTGTCAGCTCTGTGCTGGGTCTCCTTGCTTCCTAGAGCTCTGATGTCAATCCTCCTAGTTGATCCGGCAGCTCCCCGACAAGTTTTCTTTAGATCATCTACACCTATATATATATTGTTGATGTTAGATCAGATACTCCACATTTGTCATGATGATGAACCACAGTAGAGGGTTCGAAACGTTGGCTCCAAATAACTACTCGATGTGATCTCTCTGGAAAATTCTTCTTAAACAATATCGATCACATAAGGCTGAACTCAGAAAAAAAAGTTTTGACTTCTGCCGAAAGACAGCTCGACCTCTGCACTGGCCCTTTTGGCTCTATGTCAAGCACTGCGTGGGCCCTCCTGGCCCAACGCCAATCCTTCTTGGGTCTGTGATGCGTCCACTGGTGCTTCTTTGCCTCTCTGTTGAGTATTTGGGGTCCCAGAATAGGTACTCCAACCCAACTATCCCTGCCCCTCAACTGCAAGAAATCTCCTTAATCGAATTTCCTCTTGAGAACTTCTCACTTCAAAAGTTCGATCTCTTGATCTTTCAGTGTGTTTTCCAAATGACCCTCAAGCCCCTTCTTATATCTTTATGTTGGAAAACCAACGACCTAGATTAATTCCTAATCAAAAGCTCAGTCAGATGGTTTTGACTTGATCTCCATCTTTTTCTAGAAGTTACACCCACAATTAGATTAATACCCATTAATATTTTAATTTCCCCAAGTTTAGACTTAGGAACTCCATTAAAAATATTAATTATTTTAATAAAATCATTTCTGGATTCTTTGGAATACATGTGCCCAAGCCTCCCTGCAAAATTTGAGACCTAGAGTACATATGATGCTAACCCAAATTAACACTCCCTCTTAGCGAGGAATGTGCTCTAGCAATATATTGCCACTGCATACTGCTCTAACTCTGCAGCATTTTCCTCTGCGCTGCTGATGTTTGACATGATGTCCACCAACTACTACGCTGCTGATGTCTGACATGATGTCCACCAACTATTGCGCTGCTGCTGTAACTATATCGCTGCCTTTGACAATGCCACTGCCAATGCTACATCTGTACTACATCTCCCTCTCAAGTGTTGCATATGTGCTACTGCTAGCACTGCCACTGCTAACTGCCATTACACTGCAAACTGTTACTGATAGCAACAGAAAAACATCCAAAATTATTGAACTAACTTTGTTTAGTATGATACTACGTGAATGTTGAAGCCTGACTGCTGTTAGTCTCTGCGTTGACCCTCTCAATATACTATGATTCTCTTGACCTCTGCACTGTTGTCAACTCCGCTCTGTGCTGCTCAGATTCTGGCGCTCCTAGCCACTGCAACTGTCTCCCCGACACTCGTCGGCACCATCCGACACTATTCCATCTTGCTACTGCAAAATTGGGCTCCCATAGCAAGGTATTGATCCAAGAGGTGGACTCCTAAAGGAACCTGCCCATCTATAGATCTTTCGAACTACAACTCCAAATCAACCCACCTCCCTCCTGGAGACATCTTGATTGTCATGGAAAACTCCTCCTCTTCGATCTTTGTGGCTGCAATCTTAGGATCATGCTTCTCATCCTTATCCTTTTTCTTCAAAGGACATTGGGATGCACAATGGCCCATCTCGCAACATCTGAAACACTTCACCTTGGAGACGTCCTTCTTTTGTCTTTGTTGCCCATGTTGCCCCTTTGATGCGAGCGCTGAATTCTCCTCCTCCTCCTTGGGCTTTGGCTCACTGTTGGTGCTGCTTCCGTCAAGTTTGACCTTGACTAAGTCTCTCCTCAACTCCTCTTGTTTTAGAGCTACCCACATTTCATCCCAATTCAACAATGTTGCTCTGCCCAGGATACTCTAGACAAAGACTTGCCACTCATCTGAGACAAAATTGAGGGCCAGTCTAACCAACTCTGAATCTTGAGGTGTATGCCCCGCAATAGAAATCTCATCTCGAGTCTCCTTCAACTTTGTGAGGAATGGATCCACACGCTCTCCCTTCTGCATTTGAGCAGATCTCAACTTCTGTTCTAAGTACATTTGTTGTTGCTCGGAAGATCCCTGATATATCGTGGCTAAGGCATCCCACATCTCCTTAGCAGTTCCTCTGATAGCAATGTGACACACTACATGATCCTTGAATCCATCCAAGATCATCCTCTTGGCCTTTTCCATCTCAACCTTGTACCTTTTCAGCGGATCTGTATCTGCATGTTCAACGACCACACTGTTGATGTATGTCTTGAGGGCACGCTCATCTAGAAGGAAAGACACTCTAGCCTTCCAGATGACGTAGTTGGATGCTCCGTCCAACCTGTCTTAATCCCTCAAGCCACTGGTTGCCATATCTAGCAAAAATGTCGAAAATCCTCTCTCTGTGTCTCATTGTTGTTGCACAACCAATGAGAAAACAAACTTCTCTGCGGGAAGTCTGCTAAGGAAAAATTCCCTCAAGGTGCTTCTCTTCTCTCTTCTGACGTTTATCAACGCAACAATATACTTGCTAAAAGTCTACGTCCCACCAGCTCTCTCATGCTAAGGCTTCGGTGCTGCTCCCTCTGTCCCTGCAAAAATTCAAATTGTAAGTCCTTCTCTCCATCGGCTCACTTGGAGAGAGATTGCCCCAAAAATTTGCACTCTCGTCTTGGAACTGCGTCAACCCTATAGAGTTTCAAACTGCTGCCTCCTGTAGCCTTTTTCGAATTCCCTTCTTCTACTCAACACTGGATCTATCGGCTCTGCTCTTCTCTCTTCACCTACAACTTTAATACCATGTGAAAATTCTTCAACAGGAACCCCTACTGTAGCAATTGACGATATTGCTCCTATTTGTTAAATTCCTTTAAAAAAATTACTTGCAGTTTCCTACAACAAATATCGTGATACATACACTACAACCTTCACTTAATTAAATTACAAGCGGAAACAAGATACTGAGCAAGAAAGAAAATACAACACCATAGACACCGTTATTTTTGGACAAGTGTCCTCGGAAAAACCCAATGTGGGAAAACTGGTGCAGTAGTTATGAGGGTTTATTATTATTAAGCAGTAGTTCTGAATACAACTGTTCCTGCCCTTCCGGGAATCTAGTCACAAAGAAAAAGACACTGGCAGAAAAATTAGTGAGATTACCTCACTTCACTTGGCAAATCCTGGCTGATCCGAGAATTGAACTGACTATCCCCGACTACAACTACGACGTCCCTTCACAGTAACTGTGTGGGCCTGTGTGAAGCTGCCTGAGGCTCTACGTCAGCTCTGCGCTGGGTCTCCTTGCGTCCTGGAGCTCTGACGTCAACCTTCCTGGTTGATCTGGTAGCTCCTTGGAAAGTTTCAAACTTCTGCTGGAAGACAACTTTGCCTCCGTGCTGGACCTTCTGGCTCTGCGTCAAGCACTGTGTGGGCCCTCCTGGCCCAATGTCAGTCTTTCCTGGGTGTGTGCTACCTCCACTGGTGCTTCTCTACCTCTCTGCTATGTATTCGGGGTCCCGGAGTAGATACTCCAACCCAACCATCCCTACCCCTCAACTACAAGAAATATCCTCAATCGAATTTCCTCCTGAGAACTTCTCACTTTAGAAATTTGATCTCTTGATCTCTCGGTGTGTTTTCCAAATGACCCTCAAGCCCCTTCTTATATCTTTCTATTGGACAACCAACAACCTATATTAATTCCTAATCAAAGGCTCATATCATTTTGACTTGATCTTCGTCTTTTACTAGAAGTTACACCCACAATTAGATTAATACCCATTAATATTTTAATTTTACTAAGTTTAGACTTAGGTACTCCATTAAAAATATTAATTATTTTAATAAAATAATTTCTGGGTGGAATTTCCCAAAACTCTTTCTAGGTTGTTTGGAATACATGTGCCCAAGCCTCCCTGCAAAATTTGAGGCCTAAAGGACATCCGATGCTACCCCAAATCAACACCATCAACTAGTGTCCTTGACCATGAAGCTTTTCCCTCCATTACCACACATATTTACACTAACACCTATTCATTGAAGGGTTGATCTTGGAATTGTTACTTCCACTTGAGGGTTGGAAGCACCTAATAGGATTGACTATTAGCCACCTCTACCAAGGTAGGGAACACCTTTACAGGACTTGGTTTAGTTAGATATCAGAGGGGGATCCTTGTTTAAAGTATTAACATGCCCTTAACATTCAAGTTTGTACCATTTAGATGCATATATGATATTAGTATATAATGGATGATTACTTTCCCTTGAATTCATGTCGTTTTAATAATTAGGTGGTTCACTGTAGGACATGCCATTGAGGGCACCCACTCCAAAAGTACTCGAGCTTTTTTTAGAGAGATATATGGCTTGACAGATGAAGAATTAAGTTGAGCCTCTTGATAGCATGAGTAGATGGTACATGTCCTAGAGTACCCTTAGGCCCAAGACGTTGGTCTACTTTGAAGTAGCTTAGATGATTCTTCATGATGACACCACCAGACCTAGTGTGTCCCCAAGATGGCCTTGACACAACCTAATAGGAAATACTTGATTTAGAGCCCAGATGAGTATAGTATCCGATTGAGAGACTTGGGAGGGCTTGTTGCACTTGGAGAAGCCTTAACACTAGAGAGAATGATTCATTTTGACAGTTGGAGATCCATGGAGCAGGCATGATGGCACCCTAGCTAGAGTTGGAATCCTAAAGGTGGATTTTGAGGGCATTTCATCAATTTTGGATGATCCAGGCACTTTGACACCTTTTCACACGTTAACACACCTTTGGAATGGAGTTTGGAGCCCTAAAAGGGCATGATGTCAAAATTATTGAAGGTTATGACTCACATTGTGGGCATCTATGGTCTATTTTATCATTTAGTTAAGAGGGTTGGATTGTAACCCAAGTTTACCTTATGCCAAATTTGTTGTAGGGATTTCATTAGTCCAAAATTAATTGAGTTAGACTCCATATAAATATAGGCCACTTCATTTCCATTCTACTCATCACTTGTGGATCAATTCAGCCTCCTTAGAGGATTTCGACCTAGTTGAAATTGACTTGTTTCTTGTCGAGATGTGATTTTTTGTGGAGTATTTTCTTATGGATACTTTCTCTTGCTTTGGATATGTCAATTTGGAACAATAAAGGATTGGTTCATGCATTTTTTGTGTGTAAGTATTACATGTATTTGAATATATTTATGGCTATTGCATGGAATGGATATTGTTAGGGTTTCTAGATGCTAGTTTTTATTAAGTAGTTTTCTATGAAATCTTGGCAATGGTATTGTATATAATACTCTAAGACTTGTGTGACAATCCCTTGAGTTATCCTTCATATTAAACTCTCCTTAGTGACTTTGTTCCCTCATTAAATTATAGCTAGGGTATGAAACTATGGTTTTTCATATTCCCTTACTCCATTCTAAGGCTTGATTTTTCATAGGTATATCTCCCTTTAGACTCCATCTCCCAAGGACAAGCACTAAGTTTTCTACATTGGTGATCACACCATAAAATTTCCATAGGCCTAATCTCTCTCTCCTCTCCCAAATTTTCGACCCTTTAAGGCAAGCCGTTAGGATAGGGTGAGGGCGAAAATTCAACTAGGATGCATGTGTTAGCTTGTGGGAGGATTCAACACACAGTTGGTAAGATATTGCCTCAAAATAATTCTTCCCATGACTAATTATTCCATTTTAGGGATGACTTCATAAGCCCTAGGCAAACCTTAATCTAGCCCTAGGCTTCAACTTGGTTATTTTTGAAGGCTTGTTGAACCTAAGATTGATCGTATTAATCTATTCATGCATTTTCTTGGCCTTGCGTAATTCTTCCCATGAGTAATTATTCCATTTTAGGGATGACTTCATAAGCCCTAGGCAAACCTTAATCTAGCCCTAGGCTTCAACTTGGCTATTTTTGAAGGCTTGTTCAACCTAAGATTGATCGTATTAATCTATTCATGCCTTTTCTTGGCCTTGCGTACCTAGGTAATCCTGTTAACCTTGCCTATTAAAAAATCCTAGGTCACTTGTGCCCTAGATAGGGCCTTTGGAGGGTACACTTTGCCTTATCTAAGCTAGTTTGATCCCTGTCCTTAATTTGGGTACCTATCCAAGGCCTATCCTTGTCACCTCCAAAACTAAGACTTGAATACCCACTAGGTGACCTACATAGGGAACCCTCCATTTTTGTGTGAATCAATTGAAAAGCAGGAGGTGGTGGCCATGGTGATAGTGGGCCACACCTCATATTGTTGTCGCTTGGTTTAGATTTTGTCTTGTGATCTCCCCTCACAAGCTCGAAGCCACATAATTGAACTCATCCTCCACTCAACTTGATTTAATAATAGGCCGCCATCTAGCCATTCTTAACTCTAGCCAACTGTTGTTTGTCTATCACCATCCTAAGCCCGCCTCGACCATTAGGACATACCTTGCTGTTTTAATTATTTAATTGACTAATAACCAACACCTGATACGCTGATAGGTTGATAACTTGATATGTCGATAGGCCAATATCCTGACATGCTAATGAGCCGAGATCCATGTCACCTACCATCCCGACTACCTCAACACTACGACACACTTTGATCCCTATCATCCATCTAATTCATCCTATCGTTAGTGCCATGCGATCCCCACATCAACACAATGTGGCTAAAAAATCATCTCCACATCATCACCATATAAGCGCCATGTGATTGAAGTTAGTTCCATATCATCTCCACATCAGCTACATGTGATCACTATGTCAACACTAGATTATCTCCGTGACAATGCCACATTAGTGTCATGTAATCATTTGCCACATCAAACTCCTTGTTGGAATAAACAATATTGAGAATAAATTATGATAGGAGGGAAAATGCCTCGATACTTGATCCTTGACAACTTGATATCCATCACTTGACAACCTCAACCATCCATTTTTATTCATGGAAGAACATCTATTAGTATCAGGGAGTTGCATTGACCATCGTCTAGAGAATTCCCTCCATCTGATTTCCCAATAGCCCAATCATTCACTTGGCAGTTTCCAAACTCTTATTGTCTGCCTTAACTATTAAACAATGTGAGTTATATTAATATCAAGGATTTTGTGAGGCTGGTGAAGTACCTGAACCGTAGGCCAAATAACCCAATATTGATGGCCTAAACACTTAAAACCCCTTATGGATAACTCTTGGTCACAACCACTATACTGACCATGTGATCATAGGTTGAGGCCAATGACCTCCAAACCCCAAAATTCTAAAACTTCAACATTAAAGGACTACATCCCATATATCTCCTTGGTAAGGCATGTGGGTAGAGGGGGCTCTTAGTCTATCTCGAGAACTCAAAAGAACTTTGACAGATTACTGAAGCTACCTAGAAGAATTTTGAACCACACAGACCCATATCAACCCTTAAGGCATGTAAATACTTCATCCTGATACTAGAAACCAAAAAATTTCTCGAGTAATTACGAGAGGGGCCACTACACACAATTGCCTCTTTTGAGGCCTTCATATGTCCTCTCTCCCAAACTAGGGAATCCTTACAATTGATCAATAGTCCAAACAGGTGTACATCATGGCTATTTAATCCTCTTGTTGGCTTATTAAAGGCTAAACACCTTCACTTCAACACCATATAAGCTCTTCAATCCCTTTAGGTCCTTTAAAAACTTGCCACTAGTTCAATATTCCTTTATAAATATTTATGATACTTAGCTTCATGGATATTTAATCCTCTTGCTAGCTTATTAAAGGCTAAACACCTTCATTTTGATTCCATTTAAGCTGTTCAATCCCTTTAGGTCCTTTAAAATCTTTGCCCCAGTTCAATATGTCTTCTATGAATATCTATAATACTTAGATTTAGGTGTTCTAAGAAGACTCCTTTGTGTCTTGATTTTGCAATCAAACTTCGACTCTTGCATCCATGTCCATATCTATAAAGGACCTTCTACTCTCCATAATAGCCTTAGAGCTTCTATGGCCTATCTAAGGTATACTGGACTTTTGTTTAATACTTTAAGAGTCTCTTGCAACCAACCAACCATTTGAGTTCTTCAAGCCATAGAAGGGATTACTTTCCTTGCCTCCTTAGTCACAGCTCTTACTTAATTAAGGCTTGTAATAGTCAAGAACTTTTAACAGTAACCAACAATGTAGACCTATCAATCCTATTCTTGGAGGCACATCGTAAGAGCACATGAAAATACAAAGTAGGCATATGAACATTACAGAGCCACCATAACCCTCCAAACTAGATATACTATTCATCTAGGCATCACTGGAAAATTCAACAATTTACATCATAAACAAGCAACACATAGACTATAATGTCCATTCAAAAAACAAGCTAATAGATGCACAATCTATTAACATATTACCATTTTATTCATTATTGTTTGCATTACAAATTTAAGTCCAAAAGGGAACTTATCTGATTAAAAACAAATGTTATCTACAATTAATGAAGGGTGAACCGCACTCTACCCACACCATTGGCTTAATTGCACTGCAATCTTTCTTGTAGTAGATCACCCCCGAGCTAGACCATGAAGCCATGAGGAAGTTTGCTTAGCAATACGAGATGAAGTTATGAAGCCAATCTCCTTCATCCAATCCAAACTCTTTATTTTTCCACCAATCCCTGTATTACTGCTCTCACACTTCCTTGTGTGTTGATTCTCTATCTCTATGTTCTCTCCTCTATTTCCGATCTCTTTGCGTCACCAATGATCATGTGAAAACTCCAAAACTGGAATCCTATTGCAGCTACCAGAATTAATTCTTCTAATTGTTAATTAATTTAACAATTTATTTGCTATGACAAATACCAAATTAATCACACTGCAACATTCACAAATAAATAGTGCTGGAAACTAAGAAAATTCTAGCACACACACAATAAAATTGACACTGTTATTTTTGGACAAATCAACGTAGGAAAACAGATGCAACATATGAGGGCTTTATTTTATTACGCAGCAGTGAATTCTGAGTACAATTTATGGATGCTCAATTGGAAATCCAAACAAGAAGTAAATCTGGCCAAAATTATTTAAGGGAATTACCCTTCTTCCATGAGCAATACCGACTGAACTTCTCTCCAGAAAATCGTCCTCCTGGACCCTCTATGTCAGCGTCTGCGCTGCTTTGCGCAGACCCTATGACGTCTAGCCTCTAAACATCTTCTGATGAAGTCGTTTAGCTTGTCTCTGCTAAGGAAATCACTTCTCCGACACTCTGGACCCTCTTCCCGACCTATGGAACTTAAAACAAAGTTCTCTCCAATAAAATCGAATGAAGCAACTGCACGGTCCTCTTGCGTTGCCTCACTAGGAATAACTCGACCCCTTGTTGTTGTCTCTCTAGATCTAGAAAACTTCCTCTGGATCACTATATCTTCCCCTCACTGACCCTGCTTCAATCTCTAGCTCTCCGACAACTGCTGCTGCTCTCTGGAAATCGATTTGCCAAGAAAATCAAATTGCAAAAGTGTCTTCTCCAAGTGCCCATCGAGTTGCTCTTATAATCCATTGTTGCAGCACCAACGACCAAGATTAAATCTTAATCAATGGTTAGGATCATCTTGAAGTCGATTGGTGTACTTTTCTAGATGATTCACACCTTGAATTAATTAATTATGATTAATTAACCATATTCCCTAAGTTTAGACTTAAGGAAATATTTAAAAATTGGTTAATAATCTAATTAAGTCACTTCTAAGTGGAATTTCCAAAAACAATTTCTGGGTTTCGGAGATCTCATGTATTCTAGCTTCTCAACCAAATTTTTTGGCTAGAACACATCTGATGCTACAAAAAATAACACTCCCTCTTAGCGAGGATTGTGTTATCTCTCTGGTGTTGCACATCCTACCACAACACTTTGTCTCTGTATCACCTCCTGTCACACTTCTGATGTCTGGTTATACTACCCACCAACCACTGCGCAAATTTGATGTTGCATTCGTGTTGCTGTTGACATGACCATATTGCTACCAACTCTGCATCTACACTGCAACTGCCTCTCATCTGTTGTTGCTGCAACTGCAACAACTGCAACTGAGAAGCATCCAAAATACTGAATCGACTGTGCTTAGTATGATACATCTATCTCCCGAGTCTTTGACTGCTATTAGCCTCTACACTTCCATTGAATAATCTGTGTTGCTGCTAACTCTCATACTAAGCCACCTGCTTTGCTGCCAACACTACACTGCTCTCCCCAACATATGACTAATACTAGTCTGCAACTTTCACTCTGGTACTGACTGCATCAACTGTCATTGATCCATCTTGCTATTGAATACTGTGGGCCCTCGTAGCAAGGTAATGATCCATGAGGTGTAATCCTCAAGGACCCTACCTAATCTTTGTAGTTCTCTGGGCTACAAATCCTGGAGGTATGGCTGCCAACATCCTGAAGTCTTCCTCCAACCCGGAGAACAAATTGTTGATCTCAACTGATGTTGCTTGCTGGTCTTGCTTCTTCAGCTTGTCCTTCTTCCTGAGAGGACATTGCATGCAGTAGTGAAAAAGCTCACAACATTTGAAAAACTTCACCTTTGATAGGTCCTTCTTTCTCTGATCCCCCTGCCCCTGACTGGGACCCTTTGATGCTAAAGCCACATTCTCCTCCTTCACCACCTTCTATCAGCTATTGTTGTAAATACTGGGGGGGGGGGTGAATCCATATTTCTTTTCAATTGTTAATTTTTCAGTTAAATAATTTATATTTAGAACACATAAATAAATAATAGGAATGAATGATTTTATTGATATAATCTTTGCAATAAATCAAGTACAATGTATATATAGCTTCAACCAGTTGCCAGGCACCAACTTCGAAATTTTGTGAGGCTCTAACCTCCAAAGCACCAACCCTGTCTTGTCAAGGCACCAACCTTGGATTTAGGAGCACCAACTCCCAGGACACCAATCCTTCCAGTTTTGAGGCACCAACCCCAAGGGCTCCAACCCTCTGCTGTAAATTGTCTGGATCTGTTTGGTAGTAATTCTTTGCTCCCAAGCTTGCTAGACCTATGACTTACTTCTGTCCTCCTGCTTCGTCCACGTCTGCCAGACCTTCGGCTTCCTTTGTCTCTTACAGTTTCACCAACTTGTAAACTTTCCTTGTTCTCTGTTATATATGCCTGATACGCCTGAGCTTTGGCTTCCTTTTCACTCGCTTGATCTTTCGGCTTCCACTGCGCTCGCTCTTCGGCTTCCTCTGTCTCTTCGAATTCACCAATACTCAAAGGACACGTTCATTCGAAAGAGAGGCTGAATTACAAAAGTGTTGCATATTAAAAACTATATCAGAGAGGCCCTTTTTAATATTCATACAATATACATTAATTGTTCACGGAAATCGCATCACAAGAGAGGTTATACCCATATTAGAGATCCACATGCCGTGTCATTCCTTTAATTGCAATCGCAGCTTCCAGACGTATTTTACAAGTCGTGCCCATAACATACTCTGTCCTCCGATATAAACATCATCAATCTTCATATATCAACATAGTTAAAAACAAAACATATAATGGGTGGTCCCACCAGCCACATCATCACCTTAATCGTAATCGCAGTTTTTCAGAGGTTCGCACATAACACAATGATTCCGCTACTGCCGATGGAGCGGATGCGATGTGATCTTAAGCAGTTGTTAATAACCCCATCAGTTCCATAACCTTATCGCAATCGACAGTTTTCCATTGTTACATCTCTTCAAGACTTGCGATATGCGACATATGCGATATTTCTTTAGGGCATATTATAATGGTGCAACAGGTCCGCATACTTATATCGCAATCGAGGTTTAAATGTGACAATAGCTTTAAAAAACTTGCGATGTTGCAGATGCGATGTTGTATTACATCGTATTGTAATGGTCCCGTGGGTCCGTATATATATCGCAATCGCAGATTTCAAGTGGTGTTCATTTTTAATACATGACTTTCAATGCGGATGCGATATAACATTAAATCATGTTGTAATGATGTCATGGGTCCACAATAATATAACGGGTCCATGCGGATACGATATTACAACAAGGCGGTTTATAATGGAGCAATCGAGTCTGCTCCTTATATCTCAGTCGGGGAATTCAATGTGACGAGCCTTTCATAACTTGCGATGCGGTATTCCAATAAGCTTCTTTTGATAACTCAACCAGGTCCACAACTTTATCACAAATGACGGTTTGCAGGACTTCACGAGTACGAGATTTGAGTCATACTTTCCTACCCCTACTCTTCCAACAGCTGTTGTTCCTGTTGGCTCTTTCCTCGCTGCGTGTTCCTCTTTGCTCCTTCTGATGAATTCTTCCTCTTTGCGGGACTTATTGGGCATATATTACATGCGATACTCCCGATATGGCTCCTCCGATGTTAACTCCTTTGATATGTTGGCTCCTCCGATATTTCATGCGATATCTTAATAAGAACAATTTGTAACAGACTCTTACTCATGGCTTGGCTTCGCTCCTTGGCTTTCCTGTGGTTTCGCTCCTTGGCTTCTTGTTCCAGTTTCTTCATGGATCTGCTCTTCTTCTCCTTGGCTTCATATAATTATTTAGTATCTAGAATATTGCCATATTGACATCAATGACAATCTAGATCAATAATCTCCCCCTTTGTTATTGATGGCAATATTCTTCTTCTCTCCCCCTTTGACATCAATGGCAGAGGAATGCACAAGGACTCCCCCTGTCGAATTGCTCCCCCTGACATGCAACATCTTTATGAATCAACTTAAAGTTATGCTAAAGAAATAACCCCCATCTTTTGGCGAAGATGTTCAAATGCTCCACGAGGAAGAGGTTTTGTGAAAATATCAGCTATTTGCTGCTTAGTATTGATATATTCCAAGATGATGTTTTGAACAGCTACTTGTTCACAAAGGAAATGATACTTGATTGGTAATGTTTGGTCTTTAAGTGCATCAATGGATTTTTGCTGAGGCTGATAACACTTGTGTTACCACAATAGATGGTGATTGGTTGATTTGTACCTATGTTGACATCTTTCAGAGCTTCCTTCATCCATAATATTTGAGTACAACAATCTGCGGCAGCTATATACTCGGTTTCAGCTGTAGATAGTGATATGGATGTTTGTTTTTTGCTGATCCAAGATACTAGACAGTCTCCCAGGAAGAATGCATTTCCACTAGTATCATCGACACTTCCAACCCAATTAGCATCGGTGTATGCGGTCACAGTAAGAGTTGAGCTCTTAGGGTACCAAAGACCGAAATCAGGAGTTCCTTTCAAGTATCTGAGAATTCTTTTTACAACCATCAAATGGGATTGTTTAGGGGCTGATTGAAACCTTCCCACCATTCCTACTGCTTGCATAATGTCGGGTCTCGTAGCTCTTAAGTATAGAAGGGCACTAATTGTTGACCTGTAATGAGTTGCATCTACCGAAGGGGAGTCATCACCTTTGCTTAATTTGCAATCAGTGGTCATAGGTGTGCTCATGGGTGCACAATCTTCCATTCCATATCTTTTAAGCATGCCTTTAAGATATTTGGCTTGAGATATGGACATGCCTACCGTGGTTTGAGATACTTGTAGTCCAAGGAAGTAAGATAACTCTTCTATCATCGACATCTCAAACTCTTTTGACATATTTTGAGAAAACTCATGGCTCATTTCATCATTATTACTAGAAAAAAATCAGATCATCAACATAGACAAGTGTCACTAGTAACTTATCCTCATCCATCTTTATGTAGAGATTACTTCCTGCCACCCCCTTCTTGAAGCCTTGTTGTTGTAGATAGTGGTCCAATCTTGCGTAACAAGCTCTAGGAGCTTGTTTCAACCCATATAATGCTTTTTTCAACTTACAAAGAAAATCTTTTCCTTCTGCTAGATTAAACCCTTCTGGTTGCTCCATGTAGACTTCTTCTTTGAGTTCTCCATTTAGAAATGCTGATTTTACGTCCATTTGATAGATTTTGAATCCTTTTGAGCAAGAGAATGCCAAGAACATCCAGTAGCTTCCACATGAGCTATTGGTGCGAAGGTTTATTCAAAGTCAATTCCTTCCATTTGTGAATAGCCTGTACAGACAAGCCTTGCCTTATTTCTAATGATTTTTCCATATTCATTCATTTTCTTTTTGAACACCCACTTGGTTCCAATTATATTTTTATCCTTTGGATGAGGTACCAATTCCCATGTCTCATTTTTCTCAATTTGAGACATTTCTTCTTCCATGGCTTTTATCCAATGAGGATCCTTGCTTGCTTGAGGAAATGTTTCTGGATCTATCATGGATAGTAGAGCAACATCATTTTTGTTTAGTGTACTTGTCATCTTTCTTCGGGTTTGCATCCCTATATCTATATTGCCAATAACCTGCTCTTCTGGGTGAACTTTTTGGAGAAACTTCATCTTTGAAGGGATTTGAGATGGTTCTTTTTCCTTGGGTTTTTCTTGATCTTTTTCTTCTTTTTCAGGTTCTTCTTCTATAAGAGGCTCAACTTCATGTTTTTCAATTTCGTTTTCTGGAAGATATTCATCAATCTTCACATCAATGCTTTCCACTATTTTCTGTAGTCGATTATTATAGCACTAGTAGGCTTTTCTCCTTGTAGAATATCCAAGGAAGATCGCTTTGTCAACCCGAGAATCAAATTTTCTTGGCGAGTCATCATTGATTTTTATGAAGCAATTGCTTCCAAAAATCTTGAAGTATTTTACTGAGGCAGGTCTTCCTTTCCATAATTCATAGGGAGTCTTCTCATTATTTGGTCTTAATTGAGTTCGATTCAAGATATAGACAACTGTCCCGATTGCTTCTCTCCATAATTTTGGCTGCAAGTCAGCTGCTATTAACATTGTTCTTGCCATTTCTTGAACTGTTCGGTTTCTTCTTTCAACTACCCCATTTTGCTTGGGTGTTCTAGGAGCAGAGAGTTCTATTTCAATTCCATGTTCTTTACAGAATTCAACAAATTCTTTTGATGTGAATTCTCCCCCTTTGTTTGTTTTGAGACACTTAATCTTAGTCCTTTTCATTTTCTACAAGAGCTTTAAGATTCTTAAAACACTCAAATGCTTCGGATTTATATTTTTTGAAATATACCCACATCATTCTAGTATAGTCAACAACAAATAAATTAAAGTACCTTTCTCCTTGGAGTGTCGAAGTTCTAGTTGGTCCACATAAATCAGCGTGGATGATCTCCAAAGGCTTTGATGTAGAAAACTCTTTGGTCTTGTGGCTAGTTCTAGTTTGCTTTCCATGTTGACATGGACCACATACTCCTTGATTTGGCTTGAATAGCTTTGGGATGTCTCGTACTGCATTAATCTTGCTGATATTGATCAAGTTATCGAAGCTTGCATGTCCAAGTCGCTTGTGCCACATCCAACTTTCATTTGTTTGACTTTAGTAACATTTATCTTCTTGAATTTTGTTCAGAATGTAGATTTTGTTTGGTGTTTTGACCGCTTTCGCCACAAGTTCCCCTGAGGAAGAGTTCCTTATTTCACAGCCTTTAGTGCTAAAGACAACTTTATGTCCTTGATCACAGATTTGGTTAACACTCAGGAGATTGTGTTTGAGCCCGTTTACTAGCAAAGCATTTTGAGGTTTTCCTTCTTCATTTATAAGGGTAACAGTGCCTTTTCCAACAATTTTGGCAGATCCACTTCCAAAGGATACATTTCCTTCCTTTTTGTTCAATGAGACAAACTTCCTTTTGTCCCCTATCATGTGTCTGGAGCACCCACTATCCACAAACCAATAATTTTCATCACTGTGAACACATAGAGCTAGGCCACATTTATTTGTGTTGGGATTCTCCTTTTTTGCTTTTCTTCTTCTGAGGGGGAAATTTTGTTCAATGTGTCCATTATCATTACATAATGAGCAAATTTGATCAGATTTGGCCAAGGGATCAAAGGAGTTGTAGGTCTTGATTTGTCCTTGCCCTTTGGGACCATATGATTTGTTTGTTTGATCCTTCAATTTTGGTGTTTCATTCTTACAGGCCATGCAATGTCTAGCTTGATGACCAAAATTTTTACAATAAAAACAATGCCCAAAAAAGATAGTTTTGTACCTATTCTAATAGCCATGATTTGAATAAACATTCTTTCTTGGAGTTACTCCCTCTTCTTTCTTTGGATTTAAGATGGGCCTTTGATGAAATAATGTTTTGTACCTGTTGTAATAGCCATGATTCGAATCAACATTTTTCCTTGGAGTTACTCTCTCTTCATTCTTTGGATATGAGATGGGCCTTTGATGAAATAATCTTTCTTCTTTTGGGTTGCTGGAAAGTTCGTCGGCATAGCTTTTCACATTGTTCTTAGTACTTGATGATTCTCCTTTAAAACTTATTCCAGATTTGTCATGTTGAGGTTTTGATTATTTAGGATAGTGTCAAGTATTTGAGAGCTTTCCCAACCCTTTTTGCTCCAATTCCTTCCTCAAAGATACTATTTTGGCTTCACGTTCTTCACAAACAACTTATTTTTCAAGAGGTCTTCCCTTATTTTTGTTTCCTCGTTTTCTACCTTGAGAGAGATGATTTTATTTCGTAATTTCTCATTTTCTTCAATGGCACTCATTAACAATTCATCTACATTTCCTTATAGCCCTGAATCATCATCATTTGTGAATGCCATGAATAATACTTCTTGGCTTCCAACATGGCCATTTTCTTCATCTGATTCTTCATTACCTCCTTTATGGTGAGGGAACTGATTAGTTGATTTCTTTTTGATGACTACAAATTCATCTTCATCAGACTCATCTTGCTAAGAGAAGAAATTCTTCTTATTGAACCCTTTCTTTTTGTATACCATCCTTTTAAATTTTTCCTCACCATCACTATCATGCTTATGAGGACATTTTGCAACATAATGACCTATTTTTCCACATTTGAAACAAATAAGAGGGTACTTACCTTTTAGCTTAGATCCTTTCTTTAGTCTTCGTACAAATTGCGCCAATTTGGATTCAACATCGTAGTCATCACTGTTGGCATTCCATTCTTTCCCCTTTTTTGATTTTAAGGCCTTGAATGCTGCATCTTTGGAACTTGGGCATCATTTTCTCATCTCATAGGCAATGAGGATTCCATGAAGTTCATCCATCTTGAGAGTATCTAGATCCTTCATTTCTTGTATAGCACTTACTTTGGAGTCAAATCTGTCTGGGAGAGATCTTAAGACCTTTTGAACAATAGTGCTTTCTTCAATGTTTTTTCTTCCAATCCTTTAAGAGAGTTGGCTACTTCAGCTACTCGGATAAAGTATGATGCAATATCTTCTTCATCATCCATTTTCAAACTTTCAAATTTCCTTCTATGAGTTTGAAGCTTAGCCTTCCTAACTTTGGAGTCCCCATCGTATAAGCTAATTAGCTTATCCTATACTTCTTTGGCCGAGTTACAATTCATGACTTTCGTAAATTCAGAATCAGTGATTCCACTAGTGATGGAGTTTAAGGCTTTTGCATTTGCAATGTATGCTTTCCTTTCGTCTTGATCTGCGGGAAGAGTGGAAGGAGCTGTGTACTCATTTAAAACCGAATGCCAAACTTCAAGTCCAAGGGACATTAAGTAGTAAGACATTCTCTTTTTCCAAAAACCAAAATTTGTGCCATCGAACAGAGGAGGTCTTCCTGACACTTCTTGATTTCTCATCATGACTAAGAATCCTTCTTCAAGTTATTAGGCTGATATGAAGAAGCCTGGCTATGACACCAATTGTTGGAAATACTTGGGGGGGGTGAATCAATATTTATTTTCAATTGTTAATTTTTTAGTTAAATCATTTATATTTAGAACACAAATACATAACAGGAATAAACGCTTTTATTGATATAATCTTTGCAATCAATCAAGTACAATGTATATATAGCTTCAACCAATTGCCAAGCACCAACTCGGACATTTTGTGAGGCTCCAACCTCCAGAGCACCAACCCTGTTTTGTCAAGGCACCAACCTTGGATTTAGGAGCACCAACTCCTAGGACACCAATCCTTCCAGTTCTGAGGCATCAGCTGCAAGGGCTCCAAGCCTCTGCTGTAAATTGTCTGGATCTACTTGGTAGTAATTCTCTCCTCCCAACCCTGCTAGACCTATGGATTACTTCTGTCCTCCTACTTCTTCCACGTCTGCCAGACCTTCGACTTTCTATGTTTCTTACAGTTCCACCAACCTGTAAAATTTCCTTGTTCTCTGTTAGATATGCTTGATACGCCTGACCTTTGGCTTCCTTTTCATTCGCTTATCTTTCAGCTTCCTCTGCGCTCGCTCTTCGTCTTCCCCTGTCTCTTCGAATTCACCAATACTCAAAGGACACGTTCATTTGGAAGAGAGGCTGAATTAAAAAAGTGTTGCATAATAAAAACTATATCAGAGAGGCCCTTTTTAATATTCATACAATGTACATTAATTGTTCACGGAAATCTCATCACAAGAAAGCCCATACTGGAGATCCACACGCCGTGTCATTCCTTTAATCAACTTCCAGATGTCTTTTACAAGTCGTGCCCATAACATACTCTGTCCTTCGATATCAACATCATCAATCTTCATATATCAACATAGTTAAAAACAAAACATATAATGGATGGTCCCACCAGCCACATCATCACCTTAATCGCAATCGCAGTTTTTCGCACATAACACAGTGATTCCGCTACTGCCGATGGAGTGGATGCGATGTGATCTTAAGCAGTTGTTAATAACCCCGTCAGGTCCATAACATTATCACAATCGACGGTTTTCCATTGTTACATCTCTTCAAGACTTACGATATGCAATGGATGCAATATTTTTTTAGGGCGAATTATAATGATGCAACAAGTCTCCATACTTATATTGTAATCAGGGTTTTAATGTGACAATAGCTTTAAGAAAACTTGCGATGTTGCGGATGCGATGTTGTATTACAACATATTGTAATGGTCCTATGGGTTCGTATATATATCGCAATCGCAGATTTCAAGTGGTGTTCCTTTTTAATACATGACTTCCAATGCGGATGTGACAGAACATTAAATCATGTTGTAATGGTGTAACCGGTCCACAATAATATAACGGTTCCACGCGGATGCGATATTACAATAGGGCAGTTTATAATGGAGCAATTAGGACCGCTCC
This sequence comes from Pinus taeda, assembly GCA_000404065.3. Lineage (NCBI taxonomy): Eukaryota > Viridiplantae > Streptophyta > Pinopsida > Pinales > Pinaceae > Pinus > Pinus taeda. The sequence goes on from APFE031621982.1 coordinate 205,454, forward strand.
TTATATCGCAGTCGGGGGATTTAATGTGACAAGCCTTTCATAACTTGTGATGTGGTATTCCAATAAGCTTCTTTTGATAACTCAACCGGGTCCACAACTTTATAAAAAACGACGGTTTGCGGGACTTTACGAGTGCGGGGCTTGATTCATACTTTCCTACCCCTACTCTTATGACAATTGTTGTTCCTATTCACTCTTTCCTCGCTGCGTGTTCCTCTTTGTTCCTTCTGATGAATTCTTCCTCTTTGCGGGACTTCTTGGGCATATATTACATGTGATACTCCTGATATGGCTCCTCCGATGTTAACTCCTTTGATATGTTGGCTCCTACAATATTTCATGTGATACCATAATAAGAACAGTTTGTAACAGAATCTTACTCATGGCTTGGCTTCGCTCCTTGGATTCTTGTTCCAGTTTCTTCATGGATCTGCTCTGCTTCTCCTTGGCTTCATATCATTATTTAGTATCTAGAATATTGCCATATCGACATTAATGACAATATAGATCAATAGCTGCTACTGCTACCACTTATGGAGCTCTTCAATAGAGCTTGTCTCAATTCCTCCTGCTGCAGATCCGTCCACATTCTACCCCATCTTGGTAGCATGTCTCTGCCCAATATATTTTGGACGAAGACCTTCCAATCCTTTGAGACACTGTTGAGTGCCAATCGTCCAAGCTCTGAAGGTTGAGGTGATGCCCCAACAAGTGAACATTGGTCTCAGACTTCCTGAATCTTAGCGAGGAAGGGATCTATGCCTTCCCCCTTCTGCATCTCAGCTTCTCCTCTAAGAACATCTTTTGCTACTCGAAAATACCTTGGTATAGCGTGGGGAGAGCATCCCACATTTCTTTGGTCGTTCCCTTGGCTGCTATATGTGAGACTATATGGTCTTGGACTCATCCAGGATCAACTGCTTTGCTCGTGCCATCTCCTTCCTATATTCCTTGAGCTGGTTTGCATCCTAAGGAACTACCACCACATTATCTATGTAGGATTTCAATCCATATTCATCTAGAAGGAAGAACATCCTAGCCTTCCAATGACATAGTTGGATGATCCATCCAACCTATCCTAGTCTCTAAGCCCTGCAATCGCCATCTCCAAAGCTGTAAAAAGTCCCCTCTTTCCTTCCGCTTGGCTGTTGCTGCTACTCGCACTCCCTTATGGAGTGAGAATATATGCTCACAACTACTGGTAATCTACAAGGAAAAAATTGAACTTTTGAGACTCGAAGTTCCCTGCGAGAAATTTTCCCTTTGTTGTGTGTGCTTTTCTCTTCCACTTGATGTTGGTTTTGCTGCTGCAAAAACTCTCTACGTCCAACCAGAAATATGCTAAGCGAAAATCCGCACTACAGTTGATCCCTCTACCTGCTGGAATCACTCTCCTAGGCAAATCAATTTTTTTGCACCCTTGCAACTAAAAATCGAACTACTGGCACAACAATTTGGCTTGCCAATCCGAGCACTACGTTGCCTCAAGAATTTCAGCCTACTGCGCCCTCTGAGCACCTAAATTCTTTCTCCGCTTCTGAGCTTCCCGACTGATCACTTATGCTGTGATACCATGTAAAAATTCCAAAATTGGAAGCGACTGGAATTAAGTCTTGTGATTGTTAATTAATTTAACAATTTATTTGCTACGAAAAATATTGAATTAATTACACTGCAACCTTCACAAATAAAATTGCAAAAATAAATAACATTGTAAACTGAGAAAATTCTAGTATAGACATAATAAAATTAACACTATTATTTTTGGACAAATGTCCCTGGAAAAACCTAATGCAAGAAAACTGGTGCAGCAAATGAGGGTTTTATTTTAATAAGCAACAATAAAACTGGTGCAGCAAATGAGGGTTTTATTTTAATAAGCAACAATAAAATTTGAGTACAATCTATGGATTCCCAATTGAAAATCCAAACAAGTAAATCTGGCCAAAATTAGTTCAGGGAATTACCCTTCTTCCATAAGCAATCCCAACTAAACTTTTCTCCAGAAACTCGTCCTCTTGGACCCTCTGCGTCAGCCTTTGTGCTGCTCTAAGAAACCTATGACATCTAGCTTCTAAACTGCCTCTGATGAAGTCGACTCGCCTGTCTTTGTTAAGGAAATCACTTCTCCGACACTCTAAACCCTCTACTCAATCTCTGGAATTGGAAATGGATTTCTCTCCAGCAAAATTAAATTGCTTTTGAAGCAACTGCGCAATCCTCTGGGCTACCTCACTGGGAATAACTCAACCCCTTGTTGATGTCTCTCTGGATCTGGAAAACTTCCTCCAGATCACTATCACTATCTCTGCCCCTCACTGACCCTGCTTCGATCTCTGGCTCTCCGGTAATTGCTGCTACTCTCTGGAAATCGATCTGCCAAGAAAATCGAACTACAAAAGTGTCTTATCCAAGTTCCCATTGACTCCCTATTATAATCCATTGCTAGAGCACCAACGACCAAGATTAAATATTAATCAATGGCCAAGATCATCTTGAAGTCGATCCGTGTGAGTTTCTAAATGATTTGCACCTTGCATTAATTATTATTATTATTATCCAATTTTAATGTCATGACCAATCCAGACACCAAATTGGTGTATGAGACCCCTTTGTTTGTGGGACAAGGGACCCAACTCCCCGCAATGATTTGACTGCTATGTCCACAAAGGTATACATACTCTACCCCCCTCTAGATTTGAGCCTGTGACCTCTTAGGAGGAAACACATGCTCTTAACCATTAGACACACACCCACATGGTTAATTAATTTAGATTAATTAACCATATTCCTTAAGTTTAGACTTAGAAAGTTAATAGCCAATTTAAGTCACTTCTAGGTGGAATTTCCAAAAACAATTTCTAGGTTTCGGAGATCTCATGTATTTTAGCCTCTCCACCAAATTTCATGGCTAGAACACATCCTATGCTACAGAAACTAACACATCATTCTCTTTGTTGGTTATTCATGCACATGACTGCTTCTTTCTCTATGCATGCCCCCATTGAGTGCTTTCTCTTGCTCCACGCACACTTTCCCATGAGTGCTTCCTCTTGCTCCATGCATCCCTTCCCAAGAGTGCTTCATCTTGCTCCACGCATCCCTTCCCAAGAGTGTTTCCTCTTGCTCCAAGCATCCCTTCCCAAGAGTGCTTCCTCTTGTTCCTAGAGAATGCTTCCCCTTGTTCATTCTCTTTCATAGGTTAACTTTTTTGACAACTTTTTATTATTATCAAAGCTATCCATTGGGTCAAATTAAAAGCTTCTAGTTAACCCCCATAAGTCTTCTAGTAGTACATTACCCATGTCTTGGATAAGATAGTTGGGGTACATCCCCCACTACTTACATAAATAAGGTAGTTATTTCCACACCTTCACCATATATTTTCTTGGGAAAAGATTGACAATCTTAGCTCTCATGACCTTTTAATAATTCATTGGCCATCTTAAAGCCATAAACCCCTTTCAGTGGTTTCTCTTCATTAGCTAGTATTAAATTATAGTTATAAATATTTTGAGTATTTTTCCCATGTACATTTACATGTCGAAACAAGGATCAATAACATAATTAGTTACAACTACAATATAAGCGAGGTTAGATGCTAGGGACCTTACATCAAGAAACAAAGAAAATGCAAGCATATGTTTTTATATGTACTTTGGAATATGGAAATAGTAGATTGGAATCAATCCCCTTCCACAATAGTTCAACTAATGGTGATGAAAACACTATATTTCAACTTATGAAAGACAATGACTAACTCCTTTCTCTCAATCCCCTACCTTTGTTTCAAAATGGGGGTAAAAATGGAAAAAATCAAGGTTTTAAGAGTAAGTGATGCAAACAAAGCAATATCTTTCATCAACCCACTATAGTATCATAAAACATTGTGATATTTGAAGGCCATAATATTGTTTTCTAGAATGTTGCATAATATATTGAGATACTAGCAACCTTGTTTAATTTTCATTATCTAAATTTCTTAGATAAAAAGCAAACTTTAACATGATGTAATTTTTGTAATAAATAAAAGAAGACTACCATGTTTTCTTATAGCTTTGCTCCCAAAAAAATGATATAGTTATTAGAATCATACATATATATATATATGATTAATAGGCTGATTTAATACAAAGAATCAATATGAATTCTTAATCTTCCAAACAAAACTTTTAATATACCTTTAATTAGAACACGTACTATAAAGTCATTCCATCTCTCACAGATATATAGGCGTCATTCCATCTCTCACACATATATAGGCTGATTTAAGGATTGGTTGATTTAATACAAAGAATCAATATGAATTCTTAATCTTCCAAACAAAACTTTTAATTATAACACGTACTATAAAGTCATTCCATCTCTCACACATATATGGTACGAGAAATTTTTTGAAAAACACAAGAAATACTTCCCCCTATTTGTGAATAACATTTCTATTAAATCCATAATATAGAAAAATATAAACTTGACACAATTTATCAAATACCTAACAATTAATTTAGCTTTTTATATACCAAAATGTATTTTGAACGCAATTTTAACCACGTCTTACATTTATTGTAAAGAGGTAAACAATATTATATTATTTGTAAAGACGTAAGAAAACACAACACAGCATCGCAGGTTGAAATTATTTGACTTTCCAATCATATATATACGTTCATAGCATAGAAAATTGAAATTATTATAAACACACGTCTATTAAAAAAATGAAAACAAAAAGTAAGTACCCTTTATATATGTAAAAGTTTGAAGAACGTTAAATGGATCAGACATTTCTCTTCTGTTCAATGTTAAAAAATAATTAAGCACCACCAACATCTAGATGAACGAGATCCAAGACAATATCATACAAATCCTCCAATTTCAAGGATCCTAAAAGCTTACTTTCCAATCCTGTACCACTAGTATCTTTTACAACCAGCAACCAATTTATATTATACTCCTTCACATCAATGTTGGCAACTAAAGTAATTGTGCGACTCTTGCCCACTTCAAATGATAGTCGCAAAAAATCTCTGCTCACCTTCTCTTTATACACTTTTACCTCTTCATGCAACCAATGCAAGATTTGGCTTGCTACCTGTAATCCAATAAAATATCAATTTCTATTCATAAAATGGAACAAGAATCTTACTATAGGGGTTCTCACATACCAAGTCTAAATGAATTTATTTTGTTGTACAGCTGAAGGGTAGAGATATATATATTAGTTACTTGTCCTGAATACGCATATGTCAGCTACCTATAATACAAGTAAAGGATAAAATACATAAACATAATCACAAAAACCATAATTATAAATCTTACAAGCACCTCAAAAGCTTAATTTTACTATAAAACAAATAGATGAATAGGTTAACTATGGGGATTAATTTCTTGAACACTTCAATGATCTCAATCTTGTGGGTGGTGCTCATATGGTTTTTAAGGATGTAATGGTTTAAGACAAGGATCAAGTCAAAATGATCTAAGCCATTGATTAGAATCTAAACTGAGTCGTTGATTGATCAACGAGATGATTATAAGAAGAGGCTTGATGGGCATTTGGAAGACACATCGGGTGAGAAATTAGAGATCGATTTTCTCAAGAGAGCAGCGCAACAGTCGCTAGAGAAGGTGATCGAGGAGATTTCTTGCAGTGAGGGGCAGGGATAATTTTCCGAAGGGAGTTTTCCTAATCCAAAGAGTGCAAGGCAGAGAGGGTAGAGAGTAGTCCGGAGAGGCAGCGTAGAGCTACACTGTGGCAGCGCAAAGCTTCAGAGGGAGTTTGTATTTTTGCTGGGGAACACAAAGGATCTAGTGTCGGAGTCGGGGTGTGAGACCGGGAGGCCAGAGGGCTGAAGTTTCTGAAGTTTCCAGTAATCAGAGGATCGAGAGGAGGTGCAACGGAGTCCCAGCAGCAGTGATGTAGTAACTACGTGGGTGTGACACAGTACTGTGCAAAGATTACGTAGAGACAATGCAGAGGCTCATCTCCAGCACAGATCAATGCCAAATTTCCCAGTGACAGGGTGAGATCATCTCACTATCTTTTTGTCCAGTTAGATTTCTGTATAGGATTTCCAGTTTGGGCGTGAAGAATTGTACTTAGAAATTACTGCATAATAATACAAACCCTCAGCTGCTGAGCTAGTTTTACCACATTGGGTTTTTCCGAGGACATTTGCCCAAAAACAACAAGTCACTTGCTATTTATTTCTTGCTAAGTTTTTGTTTCCGCATATTATTTAAGTTGTGAAAGTTGCACTTGTATTTATTGCTGAACTGGTTTTCCCACATTGGGTTTTTCCGGGGACATTTGCCCAAAAACAACAGGTCACTTGCTATTTCTTTCTTGCTAAGTTCTTGTTTCCGCATATTATTTAAGTTGTGAAAGCTGCACTTGTATTTATTTCGATGTTTACCGTATAATATTGTAAATAACTTGATTCAGTAAGAGAAATATAATAAGCTGTAGTGATTCGGGGATTCCAAATTTTCACAATCCCAATAAATATCCGGGGAAAGAGACAACTCAAAACCCCACTATTTCTATTGCATATATCAGAAATACAAGATGATAATACAATGCTTGTTCTCACAAGAACAATCCCAACACCCATTATGATCAATCTCCCAGCTCACAAGCAAGCTCAAGTCAAACCTTAGCCTCTTCCGCTGCTCTCCAAGCTCCTATTTCCTTGTGCAATTTTTATGGTTGAATAACCCATATTAATGGGAATCCAGTGCATCCAAAACCACGCAATCCAAACTAGGTCCAGTTCCTGATTGCATGCATGATTTAACAACTCAGTAAATACAACTAATAGTACACTGTCCCTACACTCTAATCTCAATCGGGTCTTTCTCAGAATCGACATACATGAGTTTCTAATGAGGGAATCTTCAGTTAACTGGAGTAGCACTAGTGGATGCATTAGTGCACCAACTCACTGTTAACTCTCTATTAGTTCCACAAACAATTTGGAGCTAAGTTAACTGAACTTGACTCAATAAACTAAGTTATTTAATTACAACTCACAATTAAACTCATACTGGACCCCTAAAACTTAGGGAGAACATATACATGACTTCAAAAAGTCTTCCAACTCGAAATTCCTAACCTGATTAAGTTAATTAAAATTAATTAACTAACTATTTACAAGTTGCTATGAGAATAGAATTCGATTTTAATTCTCAGTTTAATTCAAGGACAAATTAAACTGGAATTTCTGGATTCTATTTTTAACATTTCTTGTTGCTATTTTCAACACTCCCTCTCAACAAGACGAGAATTCAACTCGATCTTGATCTTGAACCTTTGGAATGTTTTGCATGCAACACTTCTCTCTAGTGTTGTTGTTCCAACAACTCCAGAAGCAAAAAAAACATCCAACCTGAATCAGTATGATGCATATGTCATCAAAGTCTTTGACTGCTATTGCCTCTGTCAATTGAAAAATTTGACTGTATCAATCCTATTGATTCCTCCCACTACTATGTACTTTGGGCTCCCGTAGCAAGGTACGATCCATGAGATAAAACCTCTCAATGGACCCTCCCAATTTCAACCCTCTTGGGACTATCACTTCACATCACCCGACCTCAAACCTGGAGGTATGATTGCATGTGATCCCTCTGCCCACTTGACTCGAAATTTTCCCCTATTGGAGGTCTCTGCATGAGTGGATGCCTCCACTCGGTCTTCTCTCAAATTCTCTAATTGTGGATGCTCCACAATAGTCTGAGACTACTTCTTCTCTGCTTGAGTGGATCTCTCCACTCAGTCTTTTCTCAGCTTCTCTAATTGTGGCTGCTCCAAAATTTCCTAAAGTTGTTTCTAAGGCTTCTTCTGGGGCTGCATGTTGAGAGGTAATTTACTCTACCTCTCAACCACCAAGTCTCTAACCTTTGCCTTGCTCCTTAAGGCTTTGCATGCATCTTGAACCTCAAGAGCATACAGGTTCTTGACCCGTGAACCGATCTGTTTCACCTGTCCTTGATGATGTGTCTAAGGAAAACCTTTTCCTTACTAAAAACCACATCATACCCACGATCTTCCAATACTGTGACTGAAACAAGATTCTTCTTTAGTCTTGGAACATACATCACATCCGTGATCCTGAGAGGGGAGTCACTCCCTCTGAAAAGTAATCGTACCGATCCCAGTAGCTCTATACCTCTCATCATCTCCAAACTCTATGCTCTGCTTGAGGTCTTTCTCCTCATAATCACTAAAGAAATCTCTATTCCCTATCATATGGAACGAGGCACTGCTGTCAAGATACCACACATCTCCCTTGACAGTGTTGGCCATGCATGCAATGAGAGTGAAATCAAGTTCGACTTGTGAAGCTAGAGCTTCACCGCTGCCGCTACTGTCGGCTCTTTCTTGTTTGCTTTCTTGTGTGGGCAGTTCTTGGCATAGTGCCCGTGCTCGTGACAATGGAAAAACTTGAATTCCATCAAGTCCATTCAAGTCCATCTTCTTTCTACCCTCCATGCCTTGGGACTCCTTTCCCTTGGCCTTCTTCACCTTGCTAAGGAAAAATCCTCTTCCACTTCCTTGGAGGAGGTCCCATCTCTGGTGTTCCTCCTGCATCAAATCCGACCACATCCGTTCCCAATCTGGTAGCTTCTCCCGACCATTGATACTCTTGATAACTATGCTAACTCTTTGGGAGTCCTAGAAGAGCAAGACTCACCATATCATCCTCAACAACCTTGATTCCAACACTTCCAAATTCACCACGACATCGAGTGAACTTGATCAAGTAATTTGGAATTGAGTTGCCCATCTCCATCTTGATTTTTCGAAGCTTATCTTTCAGTGACAACTTCCTATGGTCACTGTTGTTCTGGAAAAGGTCCTTCAATGCTTTCAACATAGCATGCAGAGTTTCCTTCCCATGGAGACTTGAGACAATGTGGTCTCGAACTCCCTCAAGGATTATCCACCTCGCCCTTGCCACACACTTCTTCCATTCGGCCAGATTCTGAGCATCTAATGCTGGGAGCTTAGGAATCTCCTGATCAATGAATTCCTTCAAGCCATTGTCTTCCAACACGGTCTCCATCCTATCCTTCGAGGCTATATAATTCGAGTTGCCATCCAAGGCATACTTGAGTCGCAAACCGTAGAATGCCATTTGTCGATCTTGAAGTATATAATGCAAATTCGAATTTCACCTGTAACCCAAAACTCAAAACTCTAATCTCCTCTAGTCATAAGGAACCTTCGCGCTATCATTCGAGACTCCTTCCCCCCAGGATGGACACCTCGAGCAGGTAGTTCCAAATGACGGGCCCACCTGGGGGGGAGTCGAACACCAGGGATGTCAATTCACTGCTGGAACGGGAATGGGTCCTTTTGGTCTTCACCTGGACTACTATATGACGCCCTTGAGTCAGCAGATATCCTCCTAGTAACAGAGACCCATGAGAGCCCGGTCCGACCCCTCCCAGATATAACAGGGTACCATTGGTATTCAGTGTGTAGACAGGAAACAAGGAGCTCAGGGGGCGTCAGAGGGTCAGGGGGAGTAGCGTGCCTCGTTAAGAACGAGCTCAGAGATAGAATCACAGTGGTAAAAACAGATGAGTACGCCAGGTACATGTGGATACGAATCAGAACTGGATACCCACCCCTGAAGGATATCTTTATTGCAGTTTGTTACTTCCCCCCCACCACATCTTCTTTTGCCATCCACGACGATGTAGAAAGAGACCCCTTCACCAGCATATACCCAGACATCAATAAATTCTCCGCTGAAGGAGAAACCATCATCATGGGGGATTTCAACGCCCGTACCAAGGAACATCAAGTCCCCCTTCATGACCGTTCAGAGGATGTGTTCTGCACTAGGGAAGTGGACCTGGCTTCAGCAAGATTGCAGAGAATCTCAGAGGACGCCCTGGGCCCCATCACAACTTACGGTAAACATCTTTTGCAGTTGGGAGAATCACATGAGCTGATAATCCTGAACGGCCTCTCATGCTTCCCGGAATCCCGCTTTTTTACGTGCAGACCTTATGGAGGTGGAGCTAGTGTGGTGGATTACGCTTTGACCAGTCGAGCATTGCTCCCTTTTATCCGGAATCTCTCTGTATCTCCCATCCCCCTAGCCGACCATGCACTGCTTTCACTCTCCCTTCAGTCTGATCCCCCCCGACCAATTCATCCCCCGCCTCGACCCCCCGGTAGAACCATCTTCTGTTTTGAGAAGGGTGACCCCGACATTTTCTCCTCCTCACTCCGGCAAATCCTTCCCAACTCAAATGACTTCTCCCGTCTCGGTACTGTCTCAGATAAATATCACTGTCTCTCCTCAGCAATCTGGGAGTCGGCGCTCCAATCCTTCCCCCACTCCCTTCGGACCCCCTCGACCTCCTGTACAAACAAATGGTACGATACAGAGTGTAAACTCCTCCACCAGGATCTCCGCCATGCCTTCCGTCAGTCCCTTCCCTCTTATTCTGCCATCCAAAAGAACTATCGTTGCCTTCTCCGCCACAAAAAACGGCTGTTCATCTCCTACCAAAGAAGGGAGCTCTCCGCCCTCCTTACCCACTCCCCTAAGCAATTCTGGGGTAAGATCCTCCCCCGACGTTCTCCCCCACCCGCTGATCTCGACCCAATTTCCATGTTTTCTCACACCTCTCGTCTTTATGACATTCCCGGACAGTCCCAGATACAGGTCACATCCCCTCCCCTATCCTGTCATCTATTCACCGACAAAGATGTCAGAGAAGCCATCTGGGCGATGAATAGCAGCAAAGACGAAGAAGGATTCCAAGCCGAATTTTTCAAACATGGCCTACGACCCCTAGTTGGGTACCTGGCTGATCTTTTCAACCATGTAGTCCGAGATGGGTTCCCCCCCATATGATCCCATCATATTATATACCCCATCCATAAGTCAGGGAATACCTCGGACCCCAACAACTACAGGACAATTATGGTGGGT
>APFE031621995.1:4350-16672 GCA_000404065.3 Pinus taeda
TTTGGACCCTATGTTAGGTTGGGCGGACCCACCTATGGTTTTGTGCATGTTTTTCGCACATTATTTTTGGACGCGATGGTTTTAGGTCCATGGTTTTGGACGCGATGGTTTTTGGTCCATGGTATTGGATGCTTCGGCATGTATAAATATGTATTGTAACATTGAAAGGAATATAATGAAAAATCAAGCTGATAGTCCCAGTTTTGGGATCCAGGGGAAAATCTCTGTGCATATGTGTTTTTATGTGTTATGCTCTCGCATTGTTTATTTTTCTGTGATTTAGAGTTCGTATGCAGGTAATTTCTGTACGGGGTTAAAACCTACACAGTGAAATATTGATTTTAGGCTAGTAATTAGATATGAAAACAAGAGGGAAATTTTGATAAATGACTGAGTTTCTGGGATGTATGGGACCAACAAACAACAATGAGCAGAGAATTTAACACAAAGGCACATATTACTTCGTGAGGCAAGATAGGCAGAAAGTCTAGCAATTAAATTTGAAATATTTTGAAATGGAAAGATTTTTTAGGAGGGTGAAAAGGGCATAAACACATGAATCCTTTTCAATAGAAGAAGAACGCAGAACGTGAAACTTTCCCACGGGCAGAGTAATAAACATGAATTCTACCTTATCTTACTTAGAAATTTCACTGAAATGAATATGAATGAACTGTGAAACATAATGAAATACCTATGAAACTTAAAAAGAACACATTTTCTACACTCACACCACAGGAATCTCATGAACCAGAGCCGCTGCCTTTCATTAATTCTCTGTCAAAATATACAATGAAGAACTAAGTTTCTCTCCCGTGGTCTCCCAGAAATTACAACCAACCAACCATTTGCAAATGGTTTGCATACAATAAATAGGCTATGCCATTGGGAAATAGAATGACCAAGATTTGGGGAGTTTTTCAAATGATTACAAACTGGAAATGGAAAGCCAACCATTAGTGATAGGTGCAGCGTTACAAAAATGACAAATTACTTGGGTGATTGCTCGCCTTCCTTTGCCACTTGGATAGAAGCCAACCTTTAGTGAAAATACTCTTTAAACTTTGCCTTAGTCACCAAGAAAAATATAGTGTAAATGAGCGGGCCCACTTGGAGAAAGTTGCGAATCGAAATGTCACGGAGTAGAAGTAATTTTGGCCTTTGGGTCCCTGTGCGCTGCGCCCAAATCTATATACGTCGCGCCACTTTGGAGGTGATTTTGAGGTACTTTCCGAAGTCCAAATTGTGCCCAAGTGTGCTTGTTAGAAAGCCCTACCTATCTAATTTCCAACCTAAGTGGAATTTCTGAATTTGGTGCTCATTTGCCCCTCCAAAACTTCAATCTCCCAAGAGTACTTCCTGTGTGTCAAAATAGGGGCAGAAAGGTCATTTTTTGAGTGTTTTTGACCTCCTGGGGACTCAAAATTTGCCCAAAATTCTTGGCCATGCACCAGAAGTCATTATTTTTCATGCTAAATCTAAAAATGCAAACCATTCTTGATTTAGAGCTCCCAATCCTAAGCGCCGCGCCAGTGGCGCAGCGCACAGGGAGAAAAACCCTGTTTGTGCACAAAACTTTGTCAAATGACCAAAAATGACCCAAAAATGCTCCAAATTTCTTGGCCATGCACCATAAGCCATGATTTTTCATGCTAAATCCAAAAATATAAACCATTATTGATTTGGAGCTCCCAATCCTAAGCGTTGCGCCAGTGCGCGACGCATAGAGCCTGTGCATAACGCTTTTTGCAGGAGACGTTTGGAGGCCTTCCCGATGTCAAAATTGGGTGTAGGATAGCTTGTTAGAAAGGTATTTCAGTTTAATTTCTAACCCAATTAGAATTTTGTAATTTGGAGTTTATTTTCCCTATCAAAAATCAAATCTCCCAAGGTCACATTAGAGGTGCATCAATTCTCCCGAGGCAATTGTATTTTTGACATTTCTCTAAAACCATGACACCTGTGTAAAAAGTGACGGAGGTTATTCTTCCGTGGCCTATTTTGGACAAAAACCTGTCTCAGTTTTCCAAAATTCATCTTTTCATGCTCAGAAACATCATTTGAGTGAATTATTGAGCCTTCCTCTAGCCCGCAAGTATTATTTGAGAACAACAATTTGCAAACCCTAGACCTAATGACTGAAATGAATCTTGTCCATTAAAAGATCAAACATTGACTGTCATGGAATTTAGTGAACATTGATGAAAAGACCTAAGCCAACAGGTGCAAGACATGAGGGGAATGAACTGACAAGACCCTTCCGTCAGATTATGGCATGCTTCTAGCGGAATGCAGCTGAGTGAATGGAGCGAGACACCTAAAAATGAGATGAAGAAAGAGTTTTGATCTCTGACAGAGGACTGACAAGACTGAATCTAACAGGTTTAAATATAAATGACTTAACAAATGTGATTTATAAAGTAATTGGCCTTACATGGTGTACTTTGATCCATCTAGTGAATTATGGCTAAATGATAAATTTTTTGTGATAACAGATTGCCCCCCAAGTACAAATGTTAGAAGAAAAACGTATGATTGAAGTACGTTGTAAGGACACAATCACTAGACAATGAAGTGGAGAGAGAGAGAGAGAGAGAGAGAGAGAGAGAGACCAATGGAGCTGAAGCAAAAGAGGATAGGGATAGAGGGGGCGAGACCAATGCAAGTCTCATTTTATGTTGTGGTATCACATCTCAGTGAGGAGTTGGAAGGCATACCTATACCCATCAACATAGCTTAGTACAAGAATAATGATGCACCCAGAAACATAATACTGAGAAATAAAGTACACGTTGAATGGTACATGACACGCTGGCGAATGAGTAAAAAATAATACCATGTGTTCCATATACATAATGCACTTGGAAAGAACATGAGCCAGGACTAGATATAATAACATATGAGTACATGAGATATAATGGACCTTCCCTAAAAAAATGGGTGGGAGGGAGGGTAGAACAACTGATGAAGGCCTGTTGAATGGGGAAGTGCTCTACAAAATTGAATGGATGATCAAGGAGATGAGCATGCTATGAACACTATGATTGATAAGAACTGACACCATCAAATTTGCGGAACTACATTTGAGGCTATAGAATAATATGAAGGCATCTGGGTATGCGAGGGGCTAATTGAAGGGCCATCCCGTCATGAGGTATGAAACATCTCACACACACCCAGGAATCACTGCTACGATTTGCTACACCACTAGACCATCAAGTGTATGAATCATGAACATGAAACAACCAAGTCAAAAGGAAATGAGGAGCCCCTTTGCTTGATCTAAGGCTCCAAAAAAGGGTGGAAGCTGAAACCAGGATACACTACCCTCTAGGTTGTTCTTTTGGAATAGATATGTTAATGTCGATAGAATAGGGCTTGCCATGAGTGAGGCAACGAGGATCCTCAACTAAGGCACATGGGAAAATAGTAATGTAATTGATGGACTGACACCAAGGACAATGGAGAAGATGAGATTGAGGGACACACAAACAACTTCTCTTATCAAAGCATAAAGCGCATGGTTGACCTGGCAGCAACTGACTCGACTCCGGAGGGGATGGGGGACAGTGTGTCTGGAGGCCAAAATGGGAAACACAGGATGAAAAATATGTGAATATGGATGGAATATTGTGGCATGATATAATGGGATGTGAAATAGACTCCATGGATGCAAAGGTGACTCATCACAAATGCTATGAACAAGGGTGACTCGATGACGCTGCCACACAGAAGAGGCCCGGTGGGGACCATGAAGACATGAGAAAATGATGGTTACTCATGACGAAAATCGACACGTGGGATGCCAAGTATTAAGAGGAGGTGGACCTCAAAGTACAAGTGTTTCTTTATGAAGAAATTTGATTTTGAGAAGCGACAAAGTGACCATTCTAGGAAAAATAACTTCATGGTGAAGTGTCAAATTGTAAAAAGTTGAGAAAGACCCATTATAGCACTTGATTAGAGATTTCCATTGGTGTTGACGGTTTGTCAAACTGAGAAATTGTTTGATCGCAATAAATGACAGAAAAACTATGTGTTTTTCTATAAAAGGACATTTTCCCTCCAATTTGAATTCATTTGCGAAGTGAGCTATGGTGAATTTGAAGAGGAGTAAGAGGCCCTTAATCTTATGGATATCATAGTAGAAAAAGTGACCATTGGAATCGATATCTGTGACTTTCAGGAAGGTGGCCTTACTTGTATAAATATGGTCTTAATTCATCTTAGACGATGGTTCTTGGTGAAGAATTAAGGGAAGAGGAAAACGAGAATGAACTACTAGAGGAGGTCTAGGATCATTCTCACCCACTAAGTCAAACATGGGGATTATGTGGACATAGAGTATAATATTTGAATATATGGTATCAAACATCTACGATATGCGATGTGCATATGGTTCACCGGAGAGGCCGGTAGGATAAACTATCCAAGGAATGGGAGGATAATCGACCATACCTAGATCTAGTGGGATCTAGGCTGAGACTTATGTTAATCAAATGAGAAGATGACCAGAGGAAAATTGGCATGCCCCCAAGCATGGGATACTACCCACAAACATATGTGATGGAGGGGACTGATCTGTGGTAAGCTCCAGCATTGCAGCAATAATGCTGCAACTCCTATGGCTCCCTTCTTTACTTTTATCAACCCGGTAGTTCATAACAAACTTGGAAGTGACAGTGTTGTATGCACAAGTACTAGCTCTTACTGCAGGCTGTTACTTGATCAGCTGGCACAAGTTTGCTAAGAGCTTAAACCAACTTCTTTGAGTTCTTAGAAGAAGATTTTAGCTGTGATGGAAGAAAGCTAACTCAAAGGAGGCTATTCTACTTGCAGAAAGAAGATAAAAACTAAAATGCAAACCCTAGCAAACCCTTGTTTTGCCCACTAACCCTACTTTTGCCAAAAAAAGAGTTGAAAAGATTGAAATGGATGCCATGGACTATTGTCAAGGTAAAATGCATGTACTTAAGCTACTTCTGAAGGAAAATGTGGAAGACCCATCTTTTTGTACTTTTGAGCAATGTTATGTAGAATTATTATGCTTGTGTTTTAACTATTTGTGGCTGTGCAAAGGTTTGGTGGCGAAGGGAGATGGAGTTGGCTGTTGCAGATGATGAGGAAGGTGTGGAGAGGACCTATGGAGTCCCCAGCACCCTTCTAGAGATTTCCATTGCGATCAGACTTCGAAAAATCAGTCGCATGAACTTCTACAGGAAGTCTGTAGGGGATCTGCAGGAAATTCTACAGGAATTTCTATAGGGAGAGGTCGAAAGTGATTTTTGAAGGTTTCGAGGTGGGAAAATGGTGGGAAAAAAGGAAATGAAGGTTGGATGAGGGTGTTAGAGGGTCTAGAACTCTGTCAGTGAAGATCAAACATGAAGGAGATGGTTGGATTGGTTCAAAGGATAAGAAAGCTATTTTGCACAAGAATGTAGAAATTAAGGCAGTTTGGGAAAGTATGGAAAATGAGTGGAGAGAACCTTGAGAGATCGACTGGAGCAGGTTGGGTGATGAAAGGATGATAATATGGAATGGTATTCAAGTGAGTTGCACACTTTCTTCTAAAAACTAATTCAAGGAGAATTAAAAAAACAGAGTTTTACCTATTTTAACCTAATGCTGCCCTAAAAACTAGAAAAGTGTTGAACATAACTTTATGGACAGAAAATGATGCAAGAAAGCCATGGAAATTAAACAAGAATAGATCTAATCATGTAAATACAACTAACATTAATTTCTCCAACTCGAAATCTCTCACCAGCAATTGCATTGGAAAGCAAAAACAATGTTTTGGTGGTAGCAAGAGTGCCTTGGTCTCAATTCATGTTCCCACAGAGGGAGAAAGGAGATTAAGGCCTGCTTGGTGGCCTTTTTGTGAATCTTCTTCTATTATTGTAGAAAACTATCTAATCAATATTTAAACTAGAACAACTCTTCTAATCATCAAAAACAACCTAAGTAACAAAGCAAGATTGAATCTAAACAACAAAAATTATTTCATGAATGCAAGAAAAACACATATAAATACAAGAAGGAGGTACTAGGCACTTGGGTTGGGCCAAACCCCAAGAGCTACAGCTCCCTTAGAAAGATTAGTGCTGGTTGAAGGATGGATTCATACTCATTGATCAAAAAATAATAGTCACATCCCAAAACTGTCTATAGAAAGAGCTCGAAAATGAGTCGAATGCAGGGTTGCACTAAAGTGCGAAAATAGACTGTTCAATAGGTACCCTATTGAGGCCTAAGGCCTCATTATTTATACAAGTAAGGACTCCCAACAGTCCTCCTAAACTTTAGGAACTCGGCTACCAAAACTACAGATAATAGCAACTTCACTAGACCTGCTCGGCTGCCCCTTGAAATCATCATTTTTGGCTATTGTACTTTGAGCTATTGATGGAGAACTTGAGGAAGGGGTTATTTAATGCAGGAGACACCCCTCCTATAAGTCCTTAGCCCTGTTTCTTCGAATTTGGCTGCCAATTTGCTCATAAATGCCCAGTCTTGGTCCAAAAATGTCCAAAAATCTGCAATAAACATTCATTCGACTTCGTGGCAATGTGACTATCCCCATTCACTCAAATGACATAAATATATTAAAAAAAATGCACAAAACTATGGAGAATGGTGGATTAAATGGAAGCAATAGGCAAAATGAGCCCATATAGTTACCCATTTCTGGGGCTCATCATCACCCCGTGCTGAATAGGTTGCTCATCCTTTGAGCAACTAATCCAATTCTTCATCCTTGATTGCTTTAATAGCTTCCTTGACATCCCATGCTTCTGAGGTGATGTATTCTTCCCTGTCATGAAAACCTACATTTTTGTCCACCTCCTCCCACTACTTTTGTTTTTCTTCTTCCTTAACCCCTTCCAGTATTCCTAAGAGTAGTGGAGGACTGAACTTAAGGCCAATCTAGTTAGCTTTTAGGTTTTGCATTGATTGTTTGTATAGGGGCACTCTTGCAAAAGCCTCCCTCATTCTGGTTGGGGAGTGATACTCCCTGATCTTCAAGCTATATGACAAGGTATTCCATCTCCTCATGCAAACATGAAGGCAATCATCACCAAATAGTCTTTCCATATCTTCAAAATGGGCAATAGCTTGCGCTTGCCTTTCAACATAATCTGGGAGAACTTGAGGGTTGCTTGCAAGGTGTTGATGAGGACATATGAGAGCTGAGGGGTCTTTTGATTCCGCCCTGATTAGCAGGGGCTCATTCAGTTCTTTTTCCATGATTTGCTGGACTTCTACTGCTCTTTTTCCCTCATGGCTCATCCAAGAAGCCATAGCCATGAGCTATACGTCTCCCAATGCCGCATTTGGATCCCAAAAGTTCATATCAGGGAGTGCCATATTATGTAAGTAGAACTCTGCTAATTTGGCCTTATCCTCAGTTGAACTAGTAGCACACAAATGCATAAATAGACCATAATGTTGGAAATGGATTATGCCCCTTTGGGCCAATGTTTTGATTTGGAATTGGAGCCATCGGTCTTTAAGGTACAATGCATAAGATCTAGCAGGTTGTCTACATTGCAAGGCTTCTATTGCCAAGTTGGCCATGCAGGCCATTTGGGCTTCTCTTTCCTGCAACTACTGCTTCAGCATCAGTACTTCAGCTGCTACTTGAAACTCCCTTTCTTGTTGTTGCTTTATCATCATTTCAACATCAAGCTGTGGCTCTCCCCTTGGCTGTTGTTCCTCTGCTATTTCTTGATCTGCTAGGGGACCTTCTTATAGTTGCTGCTCTTTAGAAATCTGTGTTATGTCTGCCCTTTGAGTTTCCTGTTGCTGTAACTACTTTTTCAACAGTGCATTTTCCTCCTGTAGCTGGGCTCTTTTAATTCTTTCAATGTGTCTCACCATTGCCAACTCCCTTCTTAATTCTTTTAGTTGTTCATCCATGTGGCCTATATCTACAACTCCCTTGGATTTAGCAATTCTCATCCAAGTGTGTGTTCTAATTCAAAGAAAAGGGGGATAGAAAATTTCTGTTGGATGATCTTCCCACCATCTAGCAAGTCGTAATATGAGCCCAAATTAGGTTGAGGGCTTGGTTTAGGTATCTCCTCGGTCTTGTCTTCTTCTTGTGACTATTTTGCTGACCCCTCTTCCAATTTTTCAGTCTTCTTTAGCTTGGTCAACATTTCCTGTAGAGAGGTCTTAACTTCCTGTAGAACTATGTTGGTGTCCATTAGTCTGATTCTTTCCTTCCAGGTGGAAGTTTTGGGACTTCCTCTCTCATAAGTGATAGATATTTTGGAGGGGGATTCCTCCTTTTTCTTAGTAGGTGCATCCTCAATTATTATAGGTTCTTTTGATGGTGGATAGGGCTTTCCCACCTTTATCCTGGTGCTCCTTCTGGCCTTGAAATACATGGATGCTTCTCTTTTTTTTTCCCTTTTGTTTTACTGGAGTGCTCAATGCAACCAGCACAGCTGCTGCTTCTTTTCCCAAGGTTTCAAGGGATGTTTCTTTCTGTTGTTGTTCCCCTTCATCCTCTGCTATCTTTTCCGTGCTTACTATTTCTGCTATTTCTAGCAATGGCTTCTCTTTTTCTTCCCAGGTTCCTGCCTTGCTTATGGCAGTCCTCTTTTGGCCTTTCTTTGGATTTTTCTTCTCACTTTATGTTCTTTTCCTCTTCTCTGTTTGTGGGGTGGTCTTCTTTTTTCTTTAGGTATTATAGTGGGTGTTTCAAGTTTCTCTTTTGCTTCCTATTCTTCCTCTGTTTCCTACTCTTCCTCTGTTTGAATATGTGGTGTCTCCTATGCACTTCTTCCTCAATTTCCTATTTCTCTTCCTCCTCCTCACTACCAGATGGGCTGATATCCTCAGTCAAAGTTTTGATGTCATCATCTCTGGACATATTTCTGAAAATGTCCTAGGCTATGGGAATGGTATATGTATGTAAGGCATCTTCTACCAATAGTTTGATGAGCCCATGGTGGGCCAGCTGGTCTGGGACTCCTACATTTATTTTGGTACTACATTCTATTAAAGACTGGAGGAGGAAATATGGGAGACTCAGTTTTTTAACTGGAGGCAGGTCCATCCCATACCTCAATTCATGTAGTAATTTGAAGTGATAACCACAAATTATGTTGAACCATCCTTCACAAGTGATATATTTCATTATTTGGTAGCTGACTTCATTCCATGGAAGAGGTAAGCTTGTCCTTATGACCCGTTTTTTATCCTCTACAGGATCCTCCCCAGGTTGAAAAAATGTCTTCTTGGCCACCTGTCCCAATGCTTTTTCCTCCTTGCTTTGAGGGAGCCCAGGTGGAAGGCCTGTGATCTGACTGATAAAATAAAGGGTGAGTTCTAGGGACAGAACCCTAAAACTGGCTGTGGCATGTGTTTTTGAATGGGGTCTTAAGGCCATCAGAAATTCTTCAATGACCTCATCATCATATCCATGTATTCTTTCAAAGAAAATCATCTAATTTTCCCTGGTGAAGAGGGCCACTACCTTAGGGTGCTCATGTAATTGGTTGGAGTTCAAAGGCTTCTTCCTCATAAACCATCCTGGCATGGTGTTGAGTGGTTTTTGAAGTGCTTAAGTGAAGAGAAAAACATCAAGCTAAAAAATCAGTGTGCTCCTTCTCACAACACCAAATTGCAATATTTCCCTTGTTTCAAACTCCTCTTACCCCAAATTTGAGTTTCTTCTTTTGGAAAGAAAATATTTTTTTGACAGAACAGAGGATAACTAACAAAAGGTTTTTCTCAGAGAATAGACAGATATGAAAATTCGATTTTTCCACACAGGCTGGTTTCTATGATTGCAAGTGTTTTCTTTATAGTAGAATATGAAAAAGAAGAAGACAAACTTCGAATGCAGAGAAGAAAATAGAGAATTGTGTAGAACTCGGGGAAAATATACAAGTAGACTTTTAAACTTCATTCTCCTTTCTTTCAATCCAATTCTGTGTTTTTAATCCACCACCTTATACAAATAAGTCCTATTCAGGGAGGTTTCTCGAGCTACCTCATTTTAAGCTCGAATTTTGATAAAAATCCTGGGTTTTCCTTCTGCTGGTTGTTCTATGCCTTTCCTGTAGAAGTTTTCCTGTAGAAATTCTCCAACTCTTGTAGAATGCAGCAGGGCTCTTGTAGAGCCCGATAGGCAAGAGGGTTTCGAAAAGCTAGCAGAAAACTGGTGGAGGACGATTGGTTTGCTACTCTAAAGGTGGTAGACGAACACTGCAGTTGAGAGCTTCCTAACATGCAAATGAGCCAAAAGGGTGGTGGAGGCTTGGAGTGCATTGTACTTAACTGCTGGCATAATTCGCGAGGAGGAGATGAGGTGGCCGGATGGGTACGTTATCCCCATCTAGACCATTGGTCTGATGGCAGTGTCATTGTGGTACCTCATGTTGCCTAACCACCATCACCTCTCTGACTCCCATTATGCGCCGCCACCACTACCAGTTTCAAATGCCTTCTTCTCGAGTTGACATGCCACATGTGCTGCCTGCGTATCTAATCAGCAGTTTGAATTTGGACATGGCTCAACTGAATTCTGTGAAGGTGTGTGAACTGAATGAGGGTGGCCAGTTAGCTAGCCACCGATTCCACGTAATTGACCATTCCCACAGTTCGTGCAATTTTGAAATATTATTCATGCAATCGAGGAATAGGTTTAGGCACTTACTTGCTCAGTCACTGTTGTGTTATGCATATTTCGAATTTTGGCACTTCTTTTCCTCGTTGCTATTGCTGCTTTCATTCTACATGCTTGGCCTTGGGATTTTCTGATGATCTCCTATTCAAACATTGCTCTTCATATGTCCTACTGCGCTGACCCTGTCTCTGGAGTATGTTTTTGAAAGGGATCAGCTGCTACAGGAATCCTGTAGGATTTCCTGTAGCTAATTTTCCTTTTGAAATTCGAGCTAATATGTGAGTAGGGATAAAAATGTTGAAGAAGGTCTCGACTGAGAAGAAATCACAGCTGGAGGGTATCAGGTAGGGATGAGTAAAACTATTGCTGCCTTTATTTGTCATTTTTTCTTTTTGCTGTGTGTTTACAGGGTGACAAAAACAAAATATCTGTATGTGGCTGTGCAGGGACAAAAACGAGTGGAGATGTAGGTGTACAGGGATGGAATGGCGAAATGGGAAGATGGATGGTGGTAAAGAGGTTCCCAGGGCTGCTAGATGAATTTTCAACCCTTGTGTTCTGTTTTAAAATGGATTTTGGCCTTCCTGTAATTTCTACAAGATCCTCCTGTAGAAAACATAGAGTTTCCCGTAGGAAGCAGAAATTCAAAAAAAATGAGACCAAAACTTGGGAAAGGATAGCAGTGATGGGGTGATGGACTGTGAAGGGTGCATGTAGCCTGTCATGTCTTTTCCTCTTGTGCAACCCTCCTACAATGACCTTCCTACAACCTGCAATTTATTCAAAAGAAGATAAGTTTTTTCTTTTTTCCTTTTTTTTTTTTGAGACAGCTGGGGCACCTCCAGGAGGTTTTCACCCTCATTGCCTGCCTTGTGCACCTCCAAGAGGTTTTCACCAAGGGATCTTTTATTCCATTCTTTTTCTCTATTTTTCTTGTATTTTTTTTTTTTTTGCTCAGGGTGTGGGTGGAGTGGAGACATAGATCTGCTCCACTACCAACACTAATTTGCCCAGAGTTTCAATGAACTCCTACTTGGAAAGGGGCTTCTTGTAGATCTTCAATTGATGCCCATTGACGAGCATGGGGATGGCTTCTTTATCAATGGTCCAGATAAGGACTGAACCATTGTCATTACATTTTTCTACTGTATATGGTCCCAGCCATATTGTTCTCAGATTGCCCTTGAAAGCTTCATACCTTGAATCATACAATAACACCCAATCACCCAACTGAAATTTTTTCTCTTTGAGGTGTCGATCATGCCATATTTTTCTTTGAAGTTGGACTACCTTTGAGTGGAGAAGGGCCTGCATTCTCTGTTCATCTAATCCGTTTAGCTGAAGCAATCTCTCCCTCTGTGCATGGATGAAATCTAGGTCTAACTGAGCTGCCATCCTTAATGTGTTATATTCAAATTCTATGGGAAACAAAGCCTTATTCCCATAGACCAGCTCATAGGGTGTGAAATCTGTGGTGGTTTTCCAAGTAGTGTTATAGGCCCAGGTGCCCTAAACCAATTGGTCTGCCCAATCTTTTCTGTTGCTGCTCACTACCTTAGTCAAAATCTCTTCCAAAGCACTGTTAGTGACTTCCACCTGTCCATTTGCTTGTGGGAGATAAGGGGTAGAGGTTCTGTGCTTAATCTTGTGGTGTGTGAGCAGGTATTTAACTAAATTGGA
>APFE031621995.1:45687-78488 GCA_000404065.3 Pinus taeda
TATGCTTACAACCAGAAATGGAAATAAACCAGCTAGGGCAATGGTAGCTTATCTTTGAGAAGAGATGTGTGGCTACATGCCTCTGAACTGTGTTACAATGAGGCTCTAAGGCCTATTTATTGTTGAGAAACAATGGAAAAACCCTTCGCATTCCAAAACCTAACCCTGGAAGATGAAACGCCTTATTGTGTGCCCCGTTTTTGGGTAAGTTGGTACATCAACTTCCCGGGGTCGCGAATTGGTCGTCTTATCTCCGTTTGAAGCGCATGATAGCCCATTGGAAAGATCTCTCCGAGGACTACGACGAAAAAGATGATTTTTAGTTAGAGAAATTGTTGGCGGTAGATTTCCCAAAAAACGTTGTTGAGGGCCTCAAAACGGCTCTGAAAGTTTAGGACCCGAAAAACTGCTAAAAATAGTAAACTGTGCTATAATTAAGGAAACTGAAAGAACTGAAAGAAGCACTAGAGGGGATCCACGTGGAATTAGCGGGTGGCCACCAATATCCACCTAGATCAGCCTATCTGTTATTGGGGTTCAGGTTCAGTTGAGCAGGTATTTGGGGTTGTCTTGGAGGAGCAGGAGGTAGTGGTTGTGGTTGAGCAGGTGGTGGAGGCAAAAGAGCAAGAGTAGAGTTGTATTGGGGCCTCCACCCCTGATGAGGTGCATTCCACTAAGGTTGTGGCTGAATGTGAGAATGAAATGAATGATCAGTAAGTTGAGTATGGTATTGAGATGAATACGACCAAGGAGGGGGTGTGGACCAGGAAGGATGAGTAGGGGGACCCCAAGAAGGTATGTGAGTGGATTGATTGGGGTTGTAATAAGTCTATGATGTCCCTTGCATTCCCTGCTGGTAAGGTCTGGGTCTATGTGGCCTCCTTTGGTTCATGAAGTAGAGTGGTTCAGTGGCTCCTTCAGCCCCTTGGTACATAGCTTTAACCCCTTCTAGTATTCCTAAGAGTAGTGGAGGACTGAACTTAAGGCCAAGCTAGTTGGCTTTCAGGTTTCCATTAATTGTTTGTATAGGGGCACTCTTGCCAAAGCCTCCCTCATTCTAGTTGGGGAGTGATACTCCCTAATATTCAAGCTATATGACAAGGTATTCCATCTCCTCATGCAAGCATGAAGGCAATCATCACCAAATAGTCTTTCCATATCTTCAAAATGGGAAATAACTTGCGCTTGCCTTTCAACATAATCTGGGAGAACTTGAGGGTTGCTTGCAAGGTGTTGATGAGCATATATGAGAGCTGAGGGGTCTTCTGGTTCCACCCTGATTAGCAGAGGCTCATTCAGTTCTTTTGCCATGATTTGCTGGACTTATACTGCTCTTTTTTCCTCATGGCTCATCCAAGAAGCCATAGCCATGAGATGTACGTCTCCCAGTGCTGCATTTGGATCCTAAAAGTTCATGTCAGGGAGTGCCATATTGTGTAAGTAGAAATCTAATAATTTGGCCTTATCCTCAGTTGAACTAGTAGCACACAGATGCATAAACTGACCATAATGTTGGAAATGGATTATGCCCCTTTGGGCCAATGTTTTGATTTGGAATTGGAGCCATTGGTATTTAAGGTACAATGCATAAGATCTAGTAGGTTGTCTACATTGCAAGGCTTCTATTGCCTAGCTGGCCATGCAGGCCATTTGGGCTTCTCTTTCCTGCAACTGCTGCTTCAGCATCAACACTTCAGCTGCTACCTGAAACTCCCTTTCTTATTGCTTCTTTATCGTCATTTCAACATCAGGCTGTGGCTCTCCCCTTGGATGCTATTCCTCTGTTGTTTCTTGATTTGTTAGGGGACCTTCCTGTAGTTGCTGCTCTTCATAAATCTGTGTTATGTCCTCCATTTGAGTTTCGTATTGCTGTAACTGCTTTTTCAGCAGTGCATTTTCCTCCTGTAGCTTGACTCTTTTAATGCTTTCAGTGTGTCTCACCATTACCAACTCCCTTCTTAATTCTTTCAGATCTTCTTCCATGTGGCCTATATCTACAACTCCCTTGGATTTAGCAATTCTCATCCAAGTGTGTGTTCTAATTCTTTCTTGTTCTAATTAAAAAAAAAGGGGGATAGTGAATTTCTATTGGATGATCTTCCCACCATCTAGTAAGTTGTAATATGATCCCAAATTAGGCTGAGGGCTTGGTTCAGGTATCTCCTCGGTCTTGTCTTCTTCTTGTGACTATTTCACTGCCTCCTCTTCCAATTTTTCAGTCTCCTTTAGGTTGGTCAACTTTTCCTGTAGAGAGGTCTTAGCTTCCTACAGAACTATGTTGGTGTCCATTTGTCTGATTCTTTCCTTCCAGGTGGAAGTTTTGGGACTTCCTCTCTCATAAGTGATAGATATTTTGGAGGGGGATTCCTCCTTTTTCTCAGTAGGTGCATCCTCAATTATTATAGGTTCTTTTGATGGTGGATGGGGCTTGCCCACCTTTATCCTGGTGCTCTTTCTGGCCTTGAAATACATGGCTGATTCTCTTTTTCTTTTTCCCTTTTGTTTTGCTAGAGTGCTCAATGCAGCCAACGTTGTTGCTGCTTCTTTTGCCAAGGTTTCAGGGGATGTTTCTTCCTATTGTTCTTCCCCTTCATCTTCTGCTATCTTTTCCGTGCCTGTTGTTTCTGCTTGTGTTTTTGCTATTTCTGGCAATGGATTCTCTTTTTCTTGCCAGGTTCCTGCCTTGCTTGTGGCAGTCCTCTTTTGGCCTTTCTTTGTGTTTTTCTTCTCACTTTCTATTCTTTTCCTCTTCTATGTTTGTGGGGTGGTCTTCTTTTTTGCTTTAGGTATTATAGTGGGTGTTTCAAGTTTCTCTTCTGCTTCCCGTTCCTCCTCTATTTCCTACTCTTCCTTTGTTTGAATATGTGGTGTCTCCTATGCACTTCTTCCTCAATTTCCTCTTTCTCTTCCTCCTCCTCACTAACAGATGGGATGATATCCTTAGTCAAAGTTTTGATGTCATCATCTCTGGACATATTTTTGAAAATGTTCCAGGTTATGGGAATGGTATATGTATGTAAGGCATCTTCTACCAATAGTTTGATGAGCCCATGGTGGGCTAGCTGGTCTAGGACTCCTGCATTTATCTTCGTACTACATTCTATTAAAGACTGGAGGAGGAAATATGGGAGACTCAGTTTTTTAATTGGAGGCAGGTCCACCCCATACCTCAATTCATGTAGTAACTTGAAGTGATAACCACAAATTATGTTGAACCTTCCTTCACAAGTGATATATTTCATTATTTGGTAGCTGACTTCATTCCATGGAGGAGGTAAGCTTGTCCTTATGACCCCTTTTTTATCCTCTACAGGATCCTCCCCAGGTTGAAAAAATGTCTTCTTGGCCACCTGTCCCAATGCTTTTTCCTCCTTGCTCCAACGGAGCCTAGGTGGAAGGCTTGTGATCTGACTGATAAAATCAAGGGTGAGTTCTAGGGATAGACCCATAAAGCTAACTGTGGCATGTGTTTTCGAATGGGGTCTTAAGGCCATTAGAAATTCATCAGTTACCTCATCATCATATCCATGTATTCTTTCAAAGAAAATCATCCAATTTTCCCTGGTGAGGAGGGCCACCACCTCAGGGTGCTCATGTAATTGGTTGGAGTTTAAAGGCTCCTTCCTCATAAACCATCCTAGCATGGTGTTGAGTGGTTTTTGAAGTGCTTAAGTGAGGAGAAAAACATCAATTTCAAAAATCAGAGACAGAGGGACAGCTGGGTTTTGTTTTTTCTCTTAACTATAGGAGGAATTTCAATGTGCTCCTTCTCACAACACCAAATTGTAATATTTCCCTTGTTTCAAACCGCTCTTACCCCAAATTTGATTTTCTAATTTTGGAAAGAAAATATTTTTTTGACAGAGCAGAGGATAACTAACACAGGTTTTTTCTCAGAGAATAGACAGATATGCAAATTCGATTTTCCACACAGGCTGGTTTCTATGATTGCAAGTGTTTTATTTATAGCAGAATATGAAAAAGAAGAAGACAAACTTCGAATGCAGAGAAGAAAACAAAGAACTGTGTAGAACTCAGGGTGACTTAGTGATGTGTTGGGGGTGTTGGGTAGGAATTTTCCTGAATTGTCTCTATTCCTATGAGGCATGAAAGAGAATCTCTTTTTTGGATTTTTGTGTTTCTTTTTTTGCTTGTACCTGCAAAAAATTGAAATGGATTGAACAACAAATTGCAGCTAACTAAAATAAACCTTGCTGAAATGAAAATTGCAGAATTGAAATGAAAGCAGGAGATATCTAATCTACTTTTTCTAAAATGAAATTGCATAAATGAAAGGAAAGCAGGAAATGACTAATTTACACTTGTTGAAATGAAATTGCAGAATTGAAATGAAAGTAGGAAATGTCTAATCTACGCTTGCTGAAATGAAATTGCAGAATTGAAATGAAAGCAGGAGATATCTAATCTAATTTTGCTGAAATGAAATTGTATAATTGAAATGAAAGAAGGAAATGTCTAACCTATGCTTGCTGAAATGAAATTGTAGAATTGAAATGAAACAACTACTCTACTCTTGCTGAAATAAACTACTTAGCAGAATGTTGCAATAGAAAATATAAGAAAAACAATAATCACAAATAATCTGATGCTTCCCCGGTAACGGTGCCAAAAAGAGTGGTGAGCTCCAGTATTACAGCAATAATGTTGCAACTCCTAGGGCTCCCTTCTTTACTTTTATCAACCCGGTAGTTCGCAACAAACTTGGAAGTGACGGTGTTGTATGCACAAATACTAGCTCTTACTGCAGGCTGCCACTTGATCAACTGGCACAAGTTTGCTAGGAGCTTAAGCCAACTCCTATGAGTTCTCAGAAGAAGCTTTTAGCTGTGATGGAAGAAAGCTAACTCAAAGGAGGCTATTCTACTTGTTGAAAGAAGATGAAAACTAAAAGGAAAAGCAAACCCTAGTTTTACCCACTAACTCTACTTTTGCCAGAAAAAGAGTTGAAACTACTGAAATCAATGCCATGGACTACTGTCAAGGTAAAATTCATGTACTTAAACTACTTCTAAAGGAAAATGTGGAAGACCCATCTTTTTGTACTTTTGAGCAATGTTATGCAGAATTATTATGCTTGTGTTTTAAATATTTGTGACTGTGCAGAGATTTGGTGGCAAAGGGAGATGGAGTTAGCTATTGCAGATGATGAGGAAGGTGTGGAGAGGACCTAAGGAGTCCCTAGCACCCTTCTAGAGATTTCCATTGCAATCAAACTTTGAAAAATTGCTCGCACGAACTTCTACAGGAAGTCTGCAGGGGATCTACAGGAAATTCTACAGGAAGTTCTACAGGAAGAGGCTGAAAGTGATTTTTGAAGGTTTGGAGGTGGAAAAATGGTGGGAAAAAAGGAAATGAAGGTTGGATGAGGGTGTTAGAGGGTCTAAGACTCTGTCAGTGAAGATCAAACATGAAGGAGGTGGTTGGATTGGTTCAAAGGATAAGAAAGCGATTTTGAACATGAATGCAAAAATTAAGGTAGTTTGGGAAAGTACGACGAATGACTGGAGAAAACCTTGAGAGATGGACTAGAGTAGGTTGGGTGATGAAAGGATGATAATATGGAATGGTATTCAAGTGAGCTGCACACCTGCTTCTAAAAATTGATTGAAGGAGAATTAAAAAAACCGAGTTTTACCTATTTTAACCTAATGCTGCCCTAAAAACTAGAAAAGTGCTGAACAGAACTTTATGGATAGGAAATGATGCAATAAAGCCATGGAAATTGAACAAGAATAGATCTAATCATGTAAATACAACTAACATTAATTTCTCCAACTCAAAATCTCTCACTAGCAATTACATTGGAAAGCAAAAACAATGTTTTGGTGGCAGCAAGAGTGCCTTGGTCTCAATTCATGGTCCCATAGAGGGAGAAAGGAGATCAAGGTCTGCTTGGTGGCCTTTTTGTGAATCTTCTTCTATTATTTCAGAAAACTATCTAATCAATCTTGAAACTAGAACAACTCTTCTAATCATCAAAAACAACCTAAGTAACAAAGCAATATTGAATCTAAACAACATAAATTATTTCATGAATGTAAGAAAAACACATATAAATACAAGAAAGAGGTACTGGACACTTGGGTTGGGCCCAAACCCAAAAGCTACAACCGCCTTAGAAATATTAGTGCTAGTTCAAGGCTGGAATCATATTCATTGATCAAAAAATAATAGTCACATCCCAAAACTGTCTGTAGAAAGAGCTCGAAAATGAGCTGAATGCAGGGCTGCACTAAAGTGTGAAAATAGATTTTTCAATAGCTAACCTACTGAGGCCTGAGGCCTTCTTATTTATACAAGTGAGGACTCCCAACAGTTCTCCTAAACTTTAGGAACTTGACTGCCAAAACTGCAGATAACAGCAACTTCACTAGACCTGCTCGGCTGCCCCTTGTAATCATCATTTTTGGCTATTGTACTCCGAGCTATTGATGGAGAACTTGAGGAAAGGGTTATTTAATGTAGGAGACACCCTTCCTATAAATCCTTAGCCATGTTTCTTCGAATTTGGCTCCAATTTGCTCATAAATGCCTGGTCTTGGTCCAAAAATTTGCAATAAACACTCATTAGACTTTGTGGCAAAGTGACTATCCCCATTCACCCAATTGAGATAAATATATTAAAAAAAATGCAAAAAACTATGGATAATGGTGGAATAAATGGAAACAATAGGCAAAATGAGCCCATATAGTTACCCATTTCTAGGGCTCATCAATCTGCTATGCAAAGGTAGGGATGATGCCTCCTAGCAGGAGGAGTTTATGGAGCACCATTGTGTTTCCAGTGCTCAAAAGATTGATTCAAGCATATCGACCAGAATTGGCATGAGATCGTCCAAAGGATGATAATGAGATGTAGGGGCCTATGTGCTCCCCAGTATGCTATGGGAGTAGTGGATGTATTTAGAGTGGTGGACTCCAAATATGGGAGGAAGTATGCACGATGGTGCATGTCGTTCCAAGGATTATTAGGGGTAGTCATGGCTTCCATGATTTCCTCATCGGGATGGAAGATGGGGGGACGGGAGGAATATTGACTACATGTTGCGGTGGCTATACTTGGTGCATCATCCTAAGAAAGAAGGTTCACATACACATCATCTGGAATGGTAGATGACGGGCTAGTAGACGGAAAATCTATGGATGTTGAGACTTGGGATTCTGTCGAAAGAGGTTCGATAGAAGCGCGTTCAGAAACCTCAGATACGAAGAACTAAAGGATGACAACATGTAAAGGATATGGCCCGTGGAGTCCATCATCTCAACATCTGGAGGAGGGATCACGATGGTGGGACCAGAGTCCCCCTGTTCTAGTTTACTAGTGGTATCAAAATCCATGAGTAGAGGAGTAGGTGATCCACTATGAGTGGTCTGTATTCACGAAGCGCCTCAAGGAAATCACGAAATTCATTGAGACGAGGTAAATAATGGGAATAATGACCATGATGATCACACAAAGCATAAGGGTGGTTTGTGTGCAATATTTTGAGTTTCACGGCTCGTCCTAGTAAGGTAATTTGGACCTCAGGGATATTTGACTCAAGGAACGTTTCATGAACCAAAGGTTTGAGACAAGGAATCTTAGGATAGTTATTGGTGGCATGCTCACAACCTCACACAAAGCACATGGAGGTGTCGACTTTGGAGTCTTAGGAGTTGAGGGTGCTTGGGGAGCCCTATCCTTAGGTTCTTTCTTCTTAGATTTCCCCCCTGTCCAAATTTTTTCGCAATAGGAGTGGGTTCCTTTTGAGGTTGTGGTGGAACTGAAGCAACAATAGGGGTTGTAGGGACCGGTTAAACCGGGGTCAAAGCATGACATGGTATGAGCAGACCAAATGGAGTTCTTGCAGGGGGATTAATGTACCATACTGGATCCCCAAAGTCATATTAGGGAAGACTAGTGAAGCCATGATAGGGACAAAAAATATTCCTGGAGGAGGAAACAAGAAAGGTATTTGGCCTGCAAGTAATGTCCCGATGGAACAACTCCTAGATGGTTGAGATCTGGAGGAACAGTTCCTAGTGGGAACATAGGAGAGGCACCCACAAATGGAGAGGGTCCTAGGTGGGTGGATCCAAATGGAAAGGTTGAGGTGGGAACAATAGGGTGTTGAGGAGCTAGCTGTTTTTCAGATGTACTAGATTGCTTACGTGCAACCCTTGATGCTTGTAACATGCGAACACTTGAAGTGCTAGACTTTGATATGAGAGGGGGGGGACCAGGGAAGGCACCCAACAATGAGGAATATTTGTAGACTCTATGTGAAACACTAGTAGGAGGAATGGAAGACTTCTTATCGGACATCCACGAGATAATGGACTCAGGGGAGGAGACAGATGTTGGCTCGTACTATGTCAACTGATCAATGGTGACGATATTCCCTTGATGGGGGAAGCACATCTTGTGGAAAACCATAGATGTGATGGCTGACATGGCATATGTATAAATATAACCTAAGAGTATATTATAATATAAAGGGGCATCAATAACCTCGATGTCTACATGAACACTTTTTCCTGCAAGAGTCACTAGACAATTGCAATAAATTTCAAGAGGTTGGGAGGAGTGACCGTCCCAAGAATGCAAAGTGATGGTGGATGAGGATAGTTTGGGTGACTTAAGTTGTTTCCAAATGGAAGCATACATCACATATGTGGATGCACCTTCGTCAATAATGCATCAAGAGATGATGGCATTACAAACTTGGACTGGTGTCTGGAAAGCAATAGATGAAGGTAATGGGGGATGTTCTGATGTATCAATTGGGAAGGCAATCAAATGATTGTCGGAAGGATCTATTGTGTCCAAATCAATTAGTAGAGATTTATTTGAGATGGGCATGATTGGAGTACTTCCAACATCGACATGGCATCAGGTGATTGTGTCAAGTCGTCTACGATACTGTATATATGGGAAGCTTAGTTAGAAGTCGCGTTACGACGTAATGGTCCCTTGGGGATCTTGGGAATTGCCTCAACTTTAGGCTGGGGGATCTGTAATGGACCATTTGGTGTCGTAAGAGGCTTAGTAGATGCTTTGTTTTTGGACTCAATGACAGAGGAAGTCGATGGATTTTCATATTCACGCAACTGAGTTTGCATGTTGATATCAGAGGGATTGACCTCATCAAAATTCATCATGAGGAGTTGGTAGTCACTAGGAATAGAAGGTTGGGGGGGATGGGCTGCTTGACCTCACTGAGGTTGAGTAGCAACAAATCCTTGTTGGGGGAAAGGATTTGTAAGCACTACTAGTTGAGATGGTGTAGGATGCTAAGGCGATTGCTGGATGGGCGGTTGTACTCTAGAAGCTACTTGAGCTTCCCACATTTGGCGCATCTGGGGTAAGAGAGGACACTCATGTGTATAATTTCCATGTATAACACAACATTCACAAGGCTTGTTCATACGAATATCCTTGTTCTGCTTGGGCTGACTGCCCTATTGTTGGCTATTGGTGTTAGGTTGTTTCCCCTAGGGTTCACTAGGTTGATTACCTTGATTACCCTGGCTACCCTTGTTACCTTTCCCCTTATTAATTTTTCTTTGAATTTGGGAGATTAGTCACACTCTACAGTGAAAACACTTGACCCTGAGGGGGTGGTGGCTGTTGGGGGTGAGGATGCATGGGAGGCTACGGTGCTAATGCTTGAGGGGATGGAGTGCTTGATTATGCATAGGGATAAGATTGTGGAGGGGAAACAGTTTGGTAGATAGGTTGAGCATTGGATGGCCCTGAAAACATGTTGCTAGTAGGAGGGGCATAGGTGTTGGAGGAACTGGTGCCCCCCTATAGATAGCCATAACTTTCCTAAGTATATGGAGAAGGGTGTGAAATGGCTCTAACTATACTGTTGACAATGTGAGATGCCCCTGGTGCATTGGCACCACTACAACGGGGGAGGTTTGGAATGATGGTATAGACATAACTCGATTGTGCATAAATCAAGTCATATCTCATAGTATTTTGGAGATTTCTTCCTCTATTTTATGAAAATGAGATGCGACATATTTGGCAATGGGTGATAAAAGGATCCTAAGAAACCAATCAAGTAGGCACAGTCTTCGAAGGGAAGGGCACAGCATGTGCTCCTCCTTCTATGCCATTCCTAAATGTGATCGGAAAGACAAATGGAAAAAGACTGACATAATGCATTCAAGAGCTCTGTACTAGTGTCATATCAGAGAGGTAACTGAAAATATGAGAGGAACACTTTAGCAAGTGTCGCAAAAATGGAATGAGAGGCAGTGGGATGGTCCACATACTACTTTGCAACATCTCCAGTGAGCATGCATTGGAAAAACTGAAGTGTTGGGTGTGGAGCATAATTATATTCTTTATTTAAAGGTATTGCCTCATTGGACCCTAGTTCGTAATGTGGTGGCAACCTCACCCATAAAATGTATGCCATTAGGGGGGTCCAAGGGGGCAACAATGATTATTTGGCGAGGGATCGGGGGAAGTGCCCCTGAAGCTAAAAATATATGTAAAATTGCCTTGTAAAATTTTGTAATTTCGTAGTCAATCTGGGATACTCATTAGGAAAAAATTTGACGGTAGAAGTTATGTTTAATTTAGGGTTTTTTTTCTAAAAGGCAACCCCTTGTATATGAGGGAATTGTATTGCGGCTATGTAGATCTGTATTCTAAGTGAGAAAAAGAGAGGAGCTTATGTGAGTGTGAAGAGGGTATTACAACAGATCTGTTGTAGGTTGTATCTCGTTAGTTTGCTAGATAATATAAAAGGAAAGACTGGATGTTTCTCCATGGATGTAGCCGAAACTGGGTGAACCACGTATATCTGTGTCTCTCTTATTTTATGTGTTTATATTTCTGAAATATATTTTATGTGTTCCATTGCTATGTAATATATAATTTTCTAACAACTAGTTTCAGAGTCGAAGGTCTATTTAGCTGATAAACTTGCAGGAGAGAAGGATTCCTAGTTCGAGTGGGAGCAATGGTGGAAGATGGTAGGTCTAGGGTTGGAAAATTAAACGGCCAAAACTACCAGCTGTAGAAGATGCAGATGGAAGATTATTTGTATCAAAAATATATATACCTACCATTGAGTGGAAAGATAAAGAAGCCAATGAGTATGATAGACACAGAATGGGATATTCTCGACAGAAAGGCACTTGGAACAATATGGTTGTGCCTAGCGGCGTTGATAGCGTTTTATATTTCAAAGGAAATGACAATAGAGGGTTTAATGTCAGAATTGGCCAAACTATTTGAAAAACCCCTGGCCTCAAATAAGGTATTTATTATGAAGCATTTATTTAATATGAAGATGTCAGAAGATGGATCTGTTGTTGATCATTTAAATGAATTTAATACAGTTACTAGTTAATTAAGTTCTTTAGGAGTTACTTTTGATGATGAAGTAGGGATTTGTTATTTCTATTCTCAATGCCAAAAAGTTGGAATGGTTTAGTTATAGCCATTAGTAACTCTGTCTTTGGATCTAGTACTTTAAAGTTTGATGATGTTGTTAGTGCAATCCTTAGCAAGGAATTGTGACGGAAAAGCTCCGGTGAGACATTAGGTAATACTTTGAGTGTAGAGACTAGGGGAAGACAAATGGAAAGAGGAAAGGGCCCAGAATATCGCAGTAAGTCAAGGAAAGCTAGATCCAAGTACATATTAGGGATAGTGTGCTGAAAATGTGGTAAAAAATGACACCTGAAGAAAGACTCCAAGTCTCGGAAGGGAAAAGAAGGAGATGCGCAACAGGAAAACAATCATGAAGCGAATGTGACAAGTAATGTGTTGTAAGAAGCTTTGATTCTTTCATTAGAAAATATTATTGATGCTTGGATGGTAGATTTAGGGGCTTCATTCCATGCCACACTTGATAGGAAACATTTTCATGATTATGTTCAACGATATTTTGGACAGGTTTGATTGGGTGATGATAAACCCTGTAAAATCATTGGAATGGGTATAGTTTTAATAAAACAACAGAATGGAAATCAATGGCTAATGAAGGAAGTAAGGCATGTTCCAGATTTGTAGAAAAATCTTATTTCATCAGGGCAGTTGGGAGGTAAAGGTTGTGTAACTACTTTTACAAATAAAACTTGGAAGGTCAGCAAAGGAGCCTTGGTAATAGAAAAAGGAGAAAAGGTTGGTACATTGTATTTATGCAATGGTATTTCTAATTCTCTTAATGCTTTAACCTCTACACGAGAAGATATGTCATTGTGGCATCATAGGCTTGGAATATGAGTGAGAAGGGGATGAAAATTCTTCACTCAAGAAATTTGTTGCCAGGTCTAAAGCATGTTGATTTAAAATTCTGTGAAAAATTTGTTTATGGAAAACAGAAGAGAGTCTGATTCCTAAGAGTTGGGAAAGAAAAGAAGAGCGAAAAAATAGAATTTGTACATACAAATGTATGGGGACTTGCTCAGGTATCATCTCTCAGTGGCTCTCGTTATTATGTTACTTTTATTGATGATGCAACTAGAAAAACCTGGATTTATTGTATTTGAAATAAACCTAATGTATTTGATACTTTCAAAAAATGGATAGCTTTGGTTGAAAATGAGACAGGAAAAAAGTTGAACTGTCTTAGATTAGACAATGGAGGTGAATATTGCAGCAAAGAGTTTGATAGTTATTGTTTAGAGAATCGAATCTGCAGAGAGAAGACAGTTCCAAGAACACCGCAAGAAAATGGTGTGTTAGAAAGGATGAACATGAGAATCATGGAGTGTGCAAGGTGCATGAGATTGCATGTAGTATTGCCTTACAATTTTGGGCAGATGTTGTAGATACTACTATTTATCTAATAAATAGAGGGCCTTCAAGTTCCTTGGATGGTGGTATTCCAGAGGAGGCATGGACAAGTAAAAAGGTAAACTACTCATTTTTAAAGACTTTTGGTTGTGAATCCTTTGTCCACATTAATAAAGAAAACATAACAAAGCTTGAGGAAAAATAAAAGAAATGCACCTTTATTGGATATGGTGTTAATGATTTTGGTTATCATTTTTATGATTATGAAAGACACAAAATCATTAGGAACAGAGATGTCATATTCAATGAAAAGGTTTTGTATAAATATCAGATGTAGGAAAAGAAACAGGAAAAATGAGACATAGAATACATAGTTCTTGATGACATCACATAAAAAGTGAAGGGGTTTGAAAATCATAATAATCAATAGGTAGAACAACAGCAGCAACCAAAATAGCAACAAGAAACTCAAACACCTGAAAGTTGTGTTAGAAGATCTACTAGGATAAGTTGACCCCCTGAATGATACACTCCTTCATTATATTATGTATTGTTGACTGATTTCGATGAACCAGAATGTTATGAAGAAGCAGTGTAGGTAGAAACTAGGAAGAAGTGGTAGTAATCAATGAAATAAGAGATGGACTCCTTAGCACATAACCAGACTTGGGAGTTAGTCAGGTTGCCAGTAGGTAAAACAAAATGAAGAATAAATGGGTTTATAGGTTGAAGGAAGAAGATAGCGGTAGAAAAAGGTATAAATCTAGATTTGTGGTGAAGGGGTTTGCACCGAAAAAGGGTATAGACTTCGATGAGATATTTTCTCTTGTTTTTAAAATGACTTCAATTAGAACTATCTTAAGTCTAGTAGCAGCTAAAGATTTGCATCTTGAGTAGTTAGATTTAACATTAGGGGATATTTGAGGTCTAAAATGGGAATCCTAAGGAAATTATAAAATAATAGTGGAAATAATAAAGTAAGATTAGATTACATCATCCAAATTTAGAGGGAAAAAAGAAAAAATATATTTTTTCAACTCGTATTTTCAACTTATCTCCCTATGGGTTTACTCAAATTTCGAGTGACATCACTAATTTGATTCCTCATCCAAGGAGTACCCATGTTGCATACTTTCGATGGACCCTGCTACACAAAAAAATGAGAAATACATGAAAAACGTGATTGCAATCACGTTTTTTCATGTATTTCTCATTTTTCATGTAGAAGGTTCCATCGAGAGTATGCAACATGGGTACTCCTTGAATGAAGAATTAAAATTTTCATCTAAAAATTACCCCCTCTCAAAATTTGAGTAAAACCTTAGGGAGATAAGTGGAAAATAAGAGTTGAAAAAGTAGTTTTATTCTTTTATTTTTTTTAATCTTCTTACTTGTTTACTCCAAAAAATGGTGAATCACCCCCCATGGTTGACATCACCATCTTGAATCCTATTGGTTCTTATAAAGTTTATTTTGGTTGTACATTTTTCTTACGAAGCCCATTTTATACCTGAAAATTCCCCTAATGAGACACCTTTTTCCATGGAGATTTGGGGGAAGAGATATATATGCAACAACCACGAGGATATGAGGTAAAAGGAAAGGAGAAACTAGTGTGCAAGTTGAAGAAGAACTTGTATGGCTTAAAACAGGCTCCAAGGCAGTGGTATCTAAAATTTGTCAGGTTTATGTCTGAACAAGGTTATACTAGATGTCACTCTGATCACTGTGTTTATCTCAAAAGGAAAAGTGATGGCAACTATATTATATTATTATTGTATGTAGATGACATGCTTGTTGCAGGTTCTAACATGTAGGAAATAAATGTGCTCAAAAGAAAATTGGCAAATTCATTTGTAATGAAGGATTTGGGTGCTACAAAAAAAATCCTTGGTATGAGAATAACTAGAGACAAGAAGAATAAAAAATTAACATTGTCTCAGAGTGAGTACATAGAAAAAGTGTTGAAAAGTTGTAATATGTAGAATGCAAAACCAGTTATTATACCTTTGACTAGACATTTCAAACTAATTAAGGAGGTGTGTCCCAAGACTTAGGAAGAAATGGCTTATATTTCTAAAGTTCCATATGCATCAACAGTTGGAAGCTTAATGTATGCAATGGTCTAAACAAGGCCTGATATTGCACATGTAGTGGGAGTTGTAAGTAGGTACATGAATAATCCAGAAAAAGAACAATGGATGGTGGTGAAGTGGATTCTCAGGTATTTGAAAGGTACCACAAATCAAGAATTATGCTTTGGTGGTTCAAACATTGCTCTATAGGGATATGTTGATGCAGATATGGTGGGTGATAGAGATAACAGGAGGAGCACCACAAGGTATGTGTTTACTGTAGGTGGAATAGCCGTCAATTGGGTTTGAAAACTACAAAGTGTTGTTGCACTCTCAATGATGGAAGCAGAGTATGTTGCTACTACAGAGGCTAGTAAAGAAATGATTTGGTTAGAAAGGTTTCTGGATAAATTGGGTAAGAAGCAGGAGTTGGAAAGGTTATACAGTGATAGCTAGAGTGTCGTACATCTAGTAAAGAACTTTGCATTTCATTCCAAGACTAAACATATACAACTCAAGTACCATTTCATACGGTCAGTGTTGCAAGATGGACAGTTGAAGCTGGACAAGATACACACTAGCTAGAATCCTGCAGATATGTTAAAAAAAGTTGTAACCAAGGAGAAATTGAGATTCTTCTCAGTTTCAATTGAACTTCAAGTATGATGATGAAGATGAGAAACAACCAGGTCCAAAGTGGAGCCATTGTCTAGCAAATGAAGTAGTGATGGAGTTGCTATAATCAGTCTCCAAGTGGGAGATTGTTGGGTGTGGAGCCTGATTATCTTCTTTATTCAGAGGTATCACTGCATTGGACCCCAGTTCATAATGTGGCAGCAACGCTGCCTGTAAAATGTACAA
The DNA here is from genome assembly GCA_000404065.3 of Pinus taeda. Taxonomy (NCBI): domain Eukaryota; kingdom Viridiplantae; phylum Streptophyta; class Pinopsida; order Pinales; family Pinaceae; genus Pinus; species Pinus taeda. The sequence continues at coordinate 61,390 of APFE031621995.1, forward strand.
TGCCAGGGGGTCCAGGGGGGTTGACGATGATTATTTGGAGCCCCCTCGGCAGGGGATCGGGGCAGTGCCCCCAAAGCTAAAAATAGATGTAAGATTACCTTGTAAAATGTTGTAATTTTGCAGTCAATCTGGGTCATTCATTAGGCAGAGATCTGACGGTAGAAGGAAACCCCTCGCTATATATGAGGGAATTTTATTGCAGTTATGTAGATCTGCATTTTGAGTGAGAAAGAGAGAGGAGATTGTGTGAGAGCAAAGAGGGTATTACAACGAATCTACTGTAGGTTGTATCTCTTCAATTTGTTGGATAATATAAAAGGAAGGATTGGCTATTTCTTTGTGGATGTAGTCGAAATTGGGTGAACCATGTATATCTATGTCTCTCTTGTTTTATGTGTTTTCTATGTTTATATTTCTACAATATATTTTATGTGTTCCATTGCTTTGTAATATATAATTTTCTAACATGAAGATGAATGGAGTCATCAATGATGGAAGTGGATGAACACCACACATGGATGGAGTGGATGTGATTGGTGGGGTCCTCTCTAGAATTACCCTCAAATATGGGGATGTCGGAGGGAAGCTTAGCCGGCATAGCTGGCCAACCAGCATCGTGGTGGATATGTCCATTTATCAACTGGCTAAAATATGGGAGACTTAACCCAACGATGAATGGTAGCATGGGAGTTTTTGAAACAGTTCTTGAGATGGTTCCGCTAGATGTGACTACTGGGATAGAACTAGAGCCAACACCAGGTTGGGTTCCTACACTAGTAGTGGGTCCAAACATGGTGATGGTATGCAGTGAAGGAGGCTCAGAATCAGATGAGGAATCAGTTGAACTAGAAGAAGATTCGGTATGGGGACTTGGGGGACTATGAATTTGAACCCTGCAGGGAGGAGTAATATGCCCAAGCAAAAATTGGGGACGAAGGCCTAAGAGTCTCTGCGACAGATGCCTTGGTGGCACAATGGTGGTAAGACACAAGTGACATGGAAATGGTGAAGGGAGATCAACTAGATGTTTTTGTCGTTATGTGGGGAATAAATTAATTAAGTTAAGTCTTGGCTTAGTGGTGTAAACCAGGCGCCCTTCGCTTAAGGTGTGCTTGTGTGTGCAAGTGTGTTTATTAATTAAGCCCAAATCGTGTTTCAAAAAAGAAAAAATATTGTTGAAATAATCTGAAATTAAAAACAGAACAGCAAATCAACTAACTAAACCCCACCCAAACTGGGTTTGCAAATAATGTGTTGGTTGGTAGCGAAATCAACTGAAAACACAATAAAAAGGCCAAAATATCTAAGCTTTGGTGTGACTGGGATCAAATGAGACTATGCTACTAGAAAGTGGTGTAGCGATAGCAAAAACCAGAGAGGAAAATCACTACAAAAAGATAGGGGGATGGGTGTAAAACCTAGGGCAACCAATGGGACTGCAAGGCAAAAAACCCAAAAAAGTTTAAGATGAAATTTTGGATGGAAAAAACCTATCTTTGAATATATGAAACAAAACGGTATAGATCTGGAAAATATGGTTGAAAGCGCTATAGAAACTTAGACTTCTTACTCAGCTAAAATCCTCCTATAAAGGTGGAAGCATACTAGAAGCCCTAAGGGATTAAATTCCACTTCGACAAGCAAAATAGAGTAGATCAAGGCCTAAGTGGGATAGGAAAGTGGTCAACCAACCTTGTAGAGAGCTCTCAGCATAACCCAGAAACAGATCTGAAAAAATCCCAGAAACCCTAAAAATCACAGGCACTAACCTGATTCTTGGGAGATTACATTTTTTGGGCCACAAGGTGTGCTCTGGACCTCCATATCACAATTTTGGTGTAGAAAAGTGTGATTTCTACTCCTTGATTCCCAGTTGGCAAGTCTCAGAAAAAATTGTCGTCTTTATCAAGGCAGGTTCCTGTGACTTGTGAAAAAGACCAGAAAACTTACTAAAGTTAGAAATTTGACAAATCTAGGGTTAGAATGCTAGTAAACAACATTAAGAGACTAAAAAAGAAGAAACCCTAATATGAAAACTGAAGGTCACCCAAGTTTTTAGATCAGAAGTAAAAACCCAGTGGATTCGCCAATTTTGTTAGTGTTTTCTTCTCTTATGTGTACAAAAAGAAATCACCTAAGATTGTGGATGACAAATAGTCTCAAAAATATAAATGGTTGCTAAACATTGTAGATTTGCAATGAATGATAGAAACAAAACGTACCAAAGCACTGATCTATGCCACAATAATAGTTAAACAAGAAAATGAAATAGTAATAAATGCAGGTAAATCCAATAATCCAATGGAAACCAGATATACAAAGAATATATTTTATTAAACAACACCTGTTAAGGGAACAAATAAATGTTACTAGTCCCCCTCTATGGGATGGGTTCTTGGCTATCCTCAAATATCTTCAGCTTTTGTAGAGTCTCTCTCCTCTATAATGTGAAAACCCAACAAATAAAATGTTTTAGCTCAATGGGAACTCAAATGGAAAATAAAATTTTTGTGTGACAATGATAATAATCAGAGCTGCAACATTGAGTGCAATAATGAAAATAATCAAAAGTTAAAAATGAATGGAAAACCCTTATATTTATAACAAAATATTAGGTTATCCTTGAATAATAAGAAATAATAAAATATTATTAACCGCATTCTAGAATTAACCATTTGGAATATTTTATTATATTTGGTTAGAGGGAAAAAGTATTTAAACTTTTATTTAGAAATAATAAACAAATAAATAATTTATTTATCATCTCGAGAAATGTGGTTAAGGAATAATAAACAAATAATGATTTATTTAATTATTCCTAAGGGATTTGGTCAAACTTGACAAGGAATAATAACTAATTAGTGATTAATTAATTATTCCTAGATAAAAATAAGATGATTAATGATTTATCTATTTATTTCTCATAATTGGGTCAAATGTGACAAGGAATATTAATTAAACAATGGTTTAAATAATTATTCCTAGAAGATAATTAAATAAATAGTGATTTATTTAATTATTCTTCATGGGCTTAATAATAAATGACTTAACAAATGTGGTTTATAAAGTAATTTCTCATAGTGAAAGAAAATTTACTATGGTAAAATTGGCCTTACATGGTGTACTTCGATCCATCTAGTAAATTATGGCTAGATGATCAATTTTTTTTATAACACTCCTACTATCGCAGATTTTATTGGCTAACTATTTCTTTAACAACTTATTGCTACAAAGTAACTAGCGGGAAAAATGGGTGGCCAAGCCATTAGACATGAACCGAAAAGCATAGAAGGTTAGGTGTCAACCAGAAGTATGGAAGACCTTCTAGAATGCGGGGTGGAAGATTTACTTTGAAAGGTTACAAGGGTTTGATGAAGGGGTGACAATTGAGTTTGCGTTGAATCTGGAATGGAATCACTCTAGAGTTCGTGGACTAGAAATTTAGGTAACCGAGGAGGTTATTTCAACTATCAGTGGATTGCCACATGATGGACAGAAATGGTTTACTAGAAGAGAACCCATACCAAAATTTCGAGAGTTATTCGTACAGGTAGGGAAGAATGTGATAAAAAAAGGGAAGGGTTATGACTGGAAATTACTACCACAACCTTAGGCAGAGGTTGCATACTTCTTAATCAAGTATATCACCTGTGAAGTTTGGTTCTATACCCTCTTTAAATATCACTTTAAACTCTTAGTTTGTCTTTGATTTTGTCAGGTACATTCCATAAATGTTATGTTCTTCTGTTTGAATAACCTGCAATTGATGGCTTGGTCTGTGTGCCGCTCGTGTCAGGCATTGGTTGTCCTTACAAATCATGGGCTCATCAAGTTATTGCTAATTCAAACCTTGTTACAGACTCCTATGACTTGGAAACAATTGGTCGACTGATCATAAGAAGAAGTTGCAGCCATAATGTTTATAAGGCTACAAGAAGGATTTCCCTAAGAGGAAGTAATGGAGAAAATTCTAAAGGAAGTAGAGGAAAAAGGAGATGAAGAAATGGTGGATCAATAGGATGATTTAGGGGACAATGGAGGAAGTGAGGAAACTGAAACAAAGGATGTTAGTAGCATGGAAACTGAAGTTCTTACTCCTCATTCTCCACTTGTGGTCTCCTTGCTTAGAGGAGGAACGAAATTTCGTTCTCCTACCAATGTGGTGATAGAAAGAATCTTTGCTCGAAAATTGAAGTTTTTAGGAGTGACTGTAGAAGGAGAGGGAGATTTTATTAACATTGAATCATAGGAACCTGTATCATTGTGATAACAAGTGGAAGAAGGGGTTGTTATTGATGTTGTTCTAAAAGGACCAGTATTGACACCAGAACAATTGGAGAAAGAAGTTGTGGCTGATACTGCCCCACAAGAACTAGTGTCAACCCTTAAACAAAGGGAAGAAGAAATTATTGTTGATGTTGTTCCATAAGTACCAATATCAATGCCAAAGACAATGGAGGAAGGATTTACGATTGATAATGCCCCACAAGAACTAGTGTCAGCCTCTGAACAAATGAAAGAAAGGGTTGTTGCTAATACTGCTCTACAAGGACCAGTATCAACTTTGGAACAAATGGAAGAAGTTGCCATTGATATTGCTCCATAAGAACTAGTATCAACTCCTGATCAGATGGAAGAGGAGGTCACCATTGATACTACTCAATGAGAACCTGTATCAAATCTTGATCAGATGGAAGAGGAATTTTCCATTAATACTTCTCCACAAGAACCAATATCAAATCCTGATCATATGGAAGAGGAAGTCACCATTGTTATTGCTCCCAAAAAACCAATATCAACTCCTAATGAGATGGAAGAGGAATTTTCCATTGCTACTGATCCAAAATAACTAGTATCAGCCTCAAAGAATATGGAAGGAGAGGTGACCATTGATACTGGTCCACAAGGACCAGTATCAATTCCTAAGCAAATAGGAGAAGAGGTTGTGGTCAACATGCTTCACAAGAAATAGTGTCATATTCAAAACAAGTGGAGGAGAAAATTACTATCGATACTACTCCACAGGAACTAGTATCAGCCTCAAAATTACTTGAGAAAGAAAGTATTGTCGATAGTGCTCCACAAGAACCATTACTGGCTTTTGAGAAAATAGAAGGAAATTTGGAAACACCAGAGTCTGCAGAAGGATGTGTCAATGTTGCTTCGCGAGTACCGACATCCAAAAAAATGGAGGAAGTCATGGTAAAATAGGAATCATTTGATGAGTTTGTTGATGCTACTCCACAAGGACCAATACTAGCCTTGAGATAGATGGAGGAAGTTGTGGTGAAATAGGAATTTTCCAAGGAACTTGTAAAAATGAAAGCCCCTATTTAGAGATGGTATAGACTATTGTTCAAAGAAAACATTCAGTTAAATATGGAAATTACAAAACTAAGGAAACAAGTGATGCGATTACAAAAACGAGAAGGGAAAAGGCGAAAAATTAATCATGACCAAGAACCCACAACCCCTAGACTCGACGTGGCAGTTCAAACAAAGGATAAGGAGATGACCTCAACATCTACACAAATCGAGACAATCCTCCATCTTGAAGAAGCTAGGGATTTTCTTTTGGCGGAAGATATCCAGAATTGCAAGGCCACCACTTTTAGTTTCCATCGTGGATCAATTCCCACAAAGGCCCATTAAAAGGAAATAAAGGAGATTCAAGAGAATGCAACAAGGGTGGTTGCCGATTATACTACTCAGATTGAAAAGGCTAAATGGAAATAGGAAAAGCTGTAGAAAGAGGTCAAAGAGTTACAGGGACAAGTCCAGTTACTGAAAACTGATAAGGACAAGATGTTCACCTTAACACAACACATAATGGCATGTAGGCCCCCTATTAACTGTTATGCCCTTTTCTTTCTTGAACAATATCTATTTTTCTATCTGAAAAGTACTCACATGGGATAATTCACAACATAGAAGATCCCATACAGTTGCTGATGATTTTGAGAATTCACAATCATATTAACTAGCATTTGCTATGTGAATTGTACCTACATGATTATATCCAAGGAACAAATCAGTCATTCAATCCAATACCATTTGCAGGAGATATTCAATTGAGAGATTTCACATCTTTGGTGATTAATAAAATCAAATGGAAAAATGCCCTCAATATGTTTAAAGAAAACTAGGAAAATCGTCCCTTTGATGGTCAGAATGGAGCATTTCCAATCTGGGGATATTTTTACTAAACATCATTAGTTTCTTAAACTAGAGGGAAGAAAAGATTGGATGCTCAGGACACAACGATGGTGTGTCGACATGTGCACAAGGCAGATCTTCACTTTTCAAGAAGAAGCTAAGGAAGCTTGTCAAAAGCATTGGAGTCTTTCATCATCAATAGTACGGGTAAAATAACCCTTTGGGTCACCCAACTTTGTCAAAGCATTGGGGAGAATTCCACACTACATTTCTTGTATACAACATTGTAGAGTTTGTTGGTTGGGGCTACGGTTCCAATTTCCTATTATATGGATGCCTTCTAATAAGTATGGACCAAATTATGATGTGGATGAATAATGGTGGAAGGATATCATTCACTTAGATGGGTTTAAGCTCCCTGGGATTGATATGGCAAAACAATATGATCTCACTCAGCTTCATGTCAGTCACAACGGATCTAATCCTGATCTGTGCAGGAAATGGTTTGCATGAGGACATGTAAACAACTGAGTTGGGGGGAGATGTTGGTCGATAAAATTACCCATTTTCACTCAGCCTTACCTATCCATTTTTACCCATTTCATAGCTTTTATGAGGTTGATTTATGTCTCAAAACAATGAAGGTATATTGTATGGTCATGTATTTTTGAAATGTTGATTAATGATGCGTAGTCATAGGGGAATGTTACTTAGATGGTTTGTTGACTAAGTTTTCCTACATAATCACAATGAATGATGCTCAGCGAGATACAAGTCAACATGATGTTGTTAATGAGCAAGCAATGCTATTCAAGAATATGATTGTTAGAATTGTTCAACTACCGAAAAGCTAATGATCGAACTTGACTGATATCTTTACATTTTGTTTCTTCCTGAACAATTATTGTATATTTTTGGACAGGCACGATTTCCACCATTTTAGAGTTTGTTAAATCCTATTCATGAATGATGAATTGTATAAGTAAGGCTCAGCGCAACAGAATGACAAAATTTTTTACGGGAGGTGTATAACAACATAATTAAATTATAATTCATTTTTTATTAGCAAATTCCATTATTCAGTAGTCTTGTGTGATCTTTACTCTTTGCCACAACCCTAATCGTAGAGTTGGGCCAACTCTCTTGATCAGGCATTGTTAGAGTTAGTCATGTGAATTGGTATCTGTTGATTATGCTATTAATGTTTTGTTGCTTTTGCTTTACTATTTTATAATCTTGTTATAATTTCGAATTGTTGTTACTCTAGGTTGTCATTAATGTTCTTTTCTTTGTTGTTACTCTAGATTTTTGTTACTATCCTTTACTTTGTTGTTATTCGAGTTAAGCATTTGTTGGGCCTTATATTTTGTGAATGCTCAATCCTGGGTAGGGAACATGTGGCATGCATAGACTTTGCACGATACCTTGAAATAATTAACAACCTCGAATTGACAATTAAATGTGGTAAGGATTGGATATATAACTCATATATTAACACCAACAATAGAAACCATGCATTTATTGATATATTCATGTAAACTTCTCATGAAACCATGCATTTGTATTGTACTTATCATTGGGTCATTTAGTCATGAGTCATGACATCATGTTATGGTGATATGAGTTATGTATGAGGTATTATGTCATTGCTACAACCATGTATTTATCATGTGTATTTCATTAAGTCATGGTCATGTGGGGTCTATGTCCATATGATGCTTCTATTTGTGGAAAATAAGCATCATTTGCAGCGAAAGAAATTCATTGTAGGTTGGAGTTGATTTTGGAGATGGAATGTGTTCAGGGGAGCCTCTTATTTTCTCTTGTTTACTTCAACCATCCATCGTTGGCATTATGGTCCACTTGGAGGTGTTCATGACGTGCCCCATGTTATGCTTTGACTGTTGGGGTTCTTGACCTCATTATATGAGAAAAGAGGTTGATGATGACCATTGAATTTGTCGCTATGTGGTTTCTATATGGACCTGGAGTGTTGGTTGGTGCCTCGTGCATATTGTTGCATATACTTGATGTCGCTGATAGTTGTTATTATGATGATGTTCATAGATTCTTGTGTGTTTCCTCATGTGCATATTGTTGCATACTCCTATAGGTTGTTGGTTGGATATGTTTCTCTGAATGATGATTGATTATATCTATTGATGGATGATTTTTGATGTGCATTTTTTTTCATCCATGTAGAGATTAGTTTCTCTAGTGCTTGTGTTTCAGTTCTAGCTATATTATCACATGGAGTTGATCCTTTTCCGCTGATGCCAAAGGGGGAGTGATAGGGGATGATGGTCTAGGGTTCATATGGTTTCCATCAAAGTGAAAGGGGGAGATTTTTGGCATTATGGTGTGCATGGTTCCAACTAGCTGATGTTGGCATTGGTTCCTGATGGAAGATAGCTCATGTTGGCATTGATGTCAACCCTATGTAATCTAGCTGATATTTGGATGTCATTCTTATAGCATGGTTGCAGCTGATTGAGTTGACATTGAGCTAATTATATTGGCATTGATGTCAACCTTATTATGTCGACCTATGATGGAAGTGATGTGGTCTGATGGCTTGATTCTTTCTCTTGTGCTCGATGTTCATGACCTAGTGCAAGAACTGGAGGTGAGTTGTTGGCCTCATGAGGATTCTACTAAGGTGCTACAGTGTTACCAAGGTGTTACAGGTTTGTTTAATGTGTTGAAGCTTGTGTAGATGTTAGAGGAGAGTAGAGGACTTGTTGGCATTCATGCCAACCCTTTTTTGTTGGCCTTTTAGGTCAACTTGGCACTGGCACTTGGGAGATGTGTTTGATCCACTTAGAGATGTGTTATTGAGCTTAATAGTGGTTTGGAGGCATGTTCATATCTAATGAAGGTGATCAAACAAGTGGCAGAGGTTTTGGGATGAGTTTTCATGATTTTCCATATGTTTTTCCCCAACTACACCCAAATAGGCTTGTGCATGTGGTTGAAAGGATCCAACTACATGGAGACAAGCTTGTGCATATGGTTACAACCAGGATCAACTAGATTTTTCCATGCGGTTGAGGTTTTTCATGAAAAATCCTCCATATTCCTTGCACATATCGAGTGTAATTTGACTTGGAAATTACAAAAGGCTTCCAAGTTAATTGGAAAATGTTGGGAAAGGTTTGAAAAAGTCCTCCAATGATGTGAACACCTTTAGTGCACAAGTAGCAGTGATAGTGGTTTGATTTTGTCAAATTTGTACACCTTTGATCCCAGTCCAAAAGTGCAATTTCCCCACATGTTTTATATTCTTCATTTTGGGGTTGGTTGATGGTTGATGGAGTGATATTGTGAGTGAGAGAAGGTTGCATAGAGTGAGTATGATTAAGACCTATTGGTGAGCATGATTGCTTTAGTTTATGAGTTATAATGGCAGCAGAATGAGAAAATCTATTTACTAAAGCATAGTATTGATTCAAAGTTTTAGATAGTAGACAAGAGATGCATAGAGTTGTAGCAGAGTGTGTTGGTAGAGTTGGAGAGATTGCTATAAGTCCATATTTGTGACTCTCATTTTTGTTTTGTAGGTGATGCTAGTGAATTTGGAACGTAGGAATTATGTTGTATTTTGCTAATTGTATTAAGCATAAATTACAGTTTAGAGTGAGGGTTGAATGGATGGATAAGTGTGAGTTTGTTTTAGTTTCTAGTGATTATTCTATTCAGATTTGATGAGTGCATTATGGCGACTATTTTTCTTGAATGGAGAGCATATGATTGTGGTAATTTTCCATGATTTGTTGATGGTGTCTTATTGCTGGAGATCGTATTGCAGAGTTGAATCGAGTTGAGTAGAAAGTCTTGGGATCCACTACTAAAATAGATGAAATGAGGTATGCATAGAGTAGAGAATAAAGGACTTCATGGTGTGGAGTAGTGATTACAAAGTTTTAGTGAAAGGAACAATTTCTCCATCCAATGGTAGTTGGATAGTCCAATCAGACTTGGGTGAGGATCATTGATCATGGTGGATTTCAATAGGTGGTAGTCCGTAGATCCGTGTGAGAATAAAGTTTTCATAAGATGATTAGTAGAATTGAGTCTCCTAGCTAATTGGTGTTGGCCTATTGTATATGAGTTTGAGTCTCCTAGTTGATGGGAGTAAAAAAATCTATGTAAAATACATATTTTTCTTAATAGAAGATCTAGAGAAGCGCAATAGAAGGGTGGTTTTTTCCCCAGTGAAGGGTTTTCCACCATATATCTTGTGTCTCTTATGTGGATGTGTTTCTCATGTGTTGTTTATTGTTGCTCTCATGTTTATTTTGATCTAGTTGCATACATTGATCTAGACTTCAACATGAACACAATAGAATACAAATGTAAAAATAAACACAAAGATGTATCAGAAGTAAATCTTCATTTCATTAATATCAAAGAACTCAAATATGTTTGCATACAAAATGGAAATATACTAGCTCAGGTGATGGTAGCTTATCTATTGGAAGAGATGTGATGACTACATGCCTCTAAACTATGTTACAATGAGGCTCAAGGGCCATTTTATTATTGAACAACAAAGGTAAACCCTAAACAACCAAAACCCTAACCCTAGGAGATGGAACACCAAGAGTTTGTGGGCCTCGTCAAGGTTAGTTAAGCATCCAACGTTTTGGGGTCATAACTTTGTCATATGATATATATTTGGCTCATACAATAGCTCATTAGAAAGGTATATCTAAGTACTACAGGATTTTCGGTATGCCATGCCTACAACCATGGGTATATTGCAGACCTCAAAAAAGTGTTGTTTAGGGGTCAAAATGGCTCTGAAAGTTTAGATCTGAAAAACTGCTAAAAATAGTAAATGCTGCTATAATCAAGGAAAATAATAAAACTGACTGGAAGTCTAGGTGGAATAGGAAGGTGACCACCAATATCCACCTAGACCAGTCCTCCCCCCTCAGGAAGAAATGTTTCTCATTGCATGCAGAGTATTCATGAGGTGAGGAAATTTATATTGACCCTGGTCCCTAGTGAGCCACTTTCCCTGTTGAAGGAGTTGGCATGTTTTGACAACTCAAGAAAGATTGATCCTTTGTTGGTGTTCTTGATAAATTTTTCCATGATCCTATCCATTGTGGCATGTTCGATAAAACTTGGGTTGAGCTCTGTTGGTGTAAGCTACTCAGCAACATCAGATGTGTCGAACAATGGGGGAAAGTATGGTCGTAGCCGATCCACATTGAATACTCAGTGCAGGCCAAGGAACGGTGGAACATTGAGCTTGAAATCATTTTCCCCTACATCTTTAGTGATGGTTTAAGGCCCATATCAAAGTAGGTGAATCTTGCAGTGGGCCCCAACGAGGCACTTCTTATACAAATGTAAAAAAACTTTATTGCCCACCCAGTACTTGTGTGGCACCCAATGTTGATCATGACGATGTTTGTACTTAACATTTTATCTATCCAATATGTAATGGACCTATTGGAGGATGTGCCATATGCACTCAATGAAGTTATTAGCCTGGTCATCTTTGGACTAAACATGAGCTGAATCTGCATAAGTAACTACAAATGGTATGGCAACATTGATGAGACATAGTGGCTGGAATCCCAATCCCAAATGAAAGGGGTTGCGGCAAGTTAAGTTGTGGAGAAACCTATTGTAGCTATGTTTGATATAAGGAAGGCTCTCATACTGTGTGTATGGGTGCTTCGAGTTGTACATGTATAAGATGTGCATGATCATCCTATTGATGACCTATATTTGGCCATAATTTTGTTGGTGGAAGGTTGTGGACTTAGTGAGCTTCGTATCCAACAACGACTAGAGGCTTGACTAGAATGCACTTAGGAATTGACTATCCTAATCTGAGATAATAGATTATGGGATACCAAAGTGTACCCATATTCATTCAAAGAACAATTTTGTATTGGATTCTGTTGTGATACTCTTCTTGCAGGTCACCATAATGACCATCTTAGAGAATTTGTCGATGAACACAGTCATTGCCATGCTTGGTAGAAGGAAGGACTGGCATGTAATCCATGGAGATGGATTCCTAGGCCTGTCTAGGAGTTAGAAAAGGAGTATACATGCCTTTCTTATTTATTGTAGGTTTGGAAATGGCACAATGAGTGAAGGATCTGATGTACTTCCCAACATCCTATCCAAGGTTTGGCCATTAAAATACTTTTTTTGCACTGCCACTGTATTTTCTACCCCAAAATGTCTAGCGACCTGACTATAGTGTGCATCCCAAATAATCTTGGCATGCTTGCTTGAAGGGAAAAAATGGTGTCCCAGGTGGCATAAGAATGTGTCTTAGAGGTGAAAATATGGGACTTTCTTATCTTCCAGGAGCATCTGGTATGTAGTGCTAAATTATAGATCACTGTTGTAAAGATGTGGCCATCCTAAAGTCTCGTGTCCACAAGAGTCGAGCACAGTGGTCGGTTGTGGCAATATGCAACATTATTGGTGTTTCCCTTCCTGTATTTAATGTTCAAATGGAACTGTTGTAGATATGTGGACCATTATGATGGCAATCATTTTGTAACTTTCCTTGTGTTTGTATGAACTATAAGGGTCGGTGATCTCTTTGGATGATGTTTCCTTCCCTACAATGTAATTCTTCGACTATTAGCATGCCTACACAATGGAATATATCTCCTTGTCATAGGTGGGATGCTTTTGGATGATATCTGAAGGTGTCTCACTATGATATGCCACCAAATTCCCTTGCTAGGTAAGAACCGCACCAAAAACATCATTAGAGGCATTTGTCTCAATTTCAAATGGTTGTTGCAAGTATGGTAATGTGATCATTGGTGTAGAGCAAAGGAAATGCTTCAAATCGGAAAACACATTCTATCCAAAAGAACATTTCTTTCATTCCACCCTTGGTGACTTGACTCAAAGGCTAAGTGATATGAGATAATCCCAACATGAACCTACAATAGAAATTGGCAAGACCTAGAAAGATGTGAAGCTCTGTTAGAGTGATTGGGGATGGAAAATCCCGAATAACTTGTATCTTGGATGGGTCCACATGCACAACCCACTCATCAATGATGTGCCCGAGATATTGAACATGGGTCACACCGAAAGTGAATTTCTCCAAATTAGCACATAATTTTTGTTGTCACGGGGTTTGGAGGACCTATCAGATATGTTGTATGTTCTCTTTCCAACTTTGGCCGAAGATCAAGATGTCATCCAGGTACACTACCATGAACTAGTTGCTGAAGGACTGCAAGATGTCATTTATCAACCACATGAAGGTTGTGGGGGCATTCATCAATCCAAAATGCATGACCAACCGTTTGAAAATGCCCACCTTGGATTTTAAGGTCATATTCCACACATCGGATGGTTCAATCGGTACCTGATGATAACTAGACTTCAAGTCAATATTGCTGAAATATTCCCCCCCTTGAGCTAGTCTAGAAGGTCATCAATCAATGGGATTGGATACCTATTCCAAACAGTGATTTAATTCAATGCCCAATAGTAAATACAAAGCCTCCAAGTTCCATCCTTCTTTCATACCAACATGATTGGGCTCCCATAAGGTGATGAAATTGGCCTGATGTTCCCTTTCTGAAATAACTTTTGAATCTTCCTCTTGATATCATCTTTCTTTAGAATAAAGTGTCGGTATTTTGGTTTGTTGGGTAGCGGTGAACCCATGGTCAGATCAATGGAGTTATTGACCTAACAGTGTAGGGGTAACCATGTGGGTAAGGTGAAGATGTCCCTGTACTCCTCCACGACCTTGTCCATTTGTTGTTGATGTGTGGAGGAGCTCTGTCTGGAGGTTGTGGACGTGGCCACAATATTCCTCTTGTTCTGAGGGTGAACCAAAAATTCTTGGTCTAATGATCTTACTTCATTTTTTAGTAGAGATTAAAGAAAGGGCAGTATGCGATGCTACCTCTGGTATATGGTAAAATCTATGACCCAAAGTAATAGTTATAGAACAAGGTCTAGATTCATAGATGACATAACACTTCCATAGGTATGGATGACCTAATAAAACATCACATAATTCCAGAGGGGAAGCATCGAACAATACCTCATCTTCAAAGGGCTTGATGCTATAAGTCAAGTGACACTACTGGCTGACATGGAGATCTCACCCTTGTTGGCCACCCAATCGTGTAAGACTATGGGTGTGGTGTTATTGGAAGCTTCTATCTCTTAACGACCTCAGCTGATATCAAGTTCTTCTGGCTCCTGCTGTCAATGATGAACTACAACGACAAACCCTTTACCCACATCTACGAGTGGAAGAGACACCCCCCCTCTAGATCCCTAGGTTATGCCTTTTGGAGCTTAGTGGTGGTTACAGTCACAGTGGTTTCAACGTAATGATTTGATCTCCCTTGTCAATTCGCTGATCAGGTTTTGACTCTGAGTTAGAGCATGCATCAATCTCTCAGTCTTTCAGCTCAGCCACTAACACCTACTTCATGTGACATTTATTCATGTTGTGAGTGGTAGTTTTATGGAACTCACTCCACTTGCCAATGTCTTTCTTTGCCTTCCCATTATTCTTGGCTTACCGCTTCAAGGAGTTTTCTTGGGGGGGTTGTGGCCTGACTTTGCCTTTTTCTCATGGCTTGGGGGTGCCTTTGTTATTCTTTGGGTTCACAAATCCAAATTTTCACTTCTTTGACTTGAATTTCTATTCAATCCTAGTAGCATATCAGTATGTTTAACCAAGTGAGAAGATGTCCAGGAACTCCATTTCCTCTTGAATGTATTTGTGAAAAAACTACGGTACTTGAGCACCAGATGTTTCTCAGAACCTTTGATACCCAAATTTGTGCGTAGGGTATTGAAAATATTCGTCATTTCATGCACATATTGATCCCTTTGTTTCCCCAATGTAGTCCACTATACATACTTGTCCTCATATCTTCCTATGCGTTAATGTTATTCCTTGATTACGTCTCAAAAATAATTCCAAGTCAATGTGGAGGAAAATAGTGAGGATTCTCCCTCGTCCCTCTCTTCTTAGTAGGTTTGCCACTAGTCCCTTACATGGGGGGTGACTTTGGGAGTGAAAAAGTAATCTTTTCCCTATTGGAAAAATCATGCATAAAAAATTATCCTTCCAATAGATTTAACCATCTATCTATGGTGTATGCATCTATCTAGTTTTCAAATATGGGAATGTCAAATTTGACTTGTACCTTGAAGGGAATTGCACCTCAAGAGTGGTTGTTGGATGGAGATATGTCACCTGTGGGCATCTGCCAAAGGATCTGGGAAAAATTATCCGTCAATGTGTTCATTTGTCACTCGAGGGCTTCTTCGAGAAATATTTTGAAGGGATCTCCTGCTCCCTCACCTTCCTTTTCTTCCACCATGGGAGGTCATCAGAGTTTGCGAGGTTGGTCTTGCAAATGCTCAACTAGTTTGAGCCTAACTCCTTATACCCCGACCTTGTTGGGGACATGCTAAGAAACACAGAGAAAGAGAAAATCACTATGATAGCATTGATCCAGACTTATGCAAGAATGCAACATAATACAGATATAAACTAAAACACAGAGATGCAGTACAAATAATCTTCATTTCATTAATATTAAAGTCTAAATGAAAGATGTTTACATATAGAATGGAAATAAACTAGCTCCGGTGATGGCAGATTATCTCTGAGAAGAGATGTGATGGATACATGTATTTGAATTGTATTACAATGAGGCTCAAGGGCGTTTTTATTATTGAATGACAAAGGGAACACTAAAAAACCAAAACCCTAACCCTAGGAGATGGAACTCCAAAAGTTTGTGGACCCTATTGGGGTTAGTTGGGTAGCCAACTTCCCCACGTCGTAACTTGGTCATTTGATCTTCATTTGGCGCATATGATACCTTACTATAAAGGTATCTCCAAGTACTACATGATTTACGTGAGCACACATATGTTGTGGACCTCAGAAAAAGACCATTTAGGGGTTCAAAATCTCTCTAGAAGTTCAGGACCTGAAAAACTGCTAAAAATAGTAAATGCTGCTATAATCAAGGAAACTAATGAAGCTAACTAGAGGTCTAAGTGGAATAGGATGTTGGCCACCAATATCCACTTGGATCATACATGGTTTATGTTCACGTTATTGTTTATATGATATGTTTTTGGTTAATGGTGTGTGATTCTTTGAGAAGTTTAAAGTGGCAAAAAAATTTAAGAAGTCACACAGTTGATTCAACCCCCCTCTCAATAGTGATCAAAGGTTTCCAACAGATAGATAGAGTAAGATCCATAGATTTAGGTATTGTATTCAATGTTTTGGAACCTCCAGCAGGTTCCATCTTCGAGACTTGATGAAGTGTGAAGAGCATGAAGAGTAATAAATATAGAATTATTTTTGAGTTTATGGTTAATCATAATATATTTTGGAATAATGTGTTTATCCTTACAGGTTTTCAATAAATCAAGATCAACTAATCTTAATTTTCTTAATGTGCAAATATTTAAGAAACCAAACTTCCTCATGAATGTCCCTTCCATACTGGACAATAATTATTGTATTAAGATTTTGTGGTAGGGATTGTTGATAGATAGAGGAAGATCTACAAGTTTAGGTATTATACTCAATGTTTTAGAACCTCTAGTCGGGTCTGTTAGAGTCAGTATTTGCATACTACCATTAGTGATAAAAAAGGCCTCTTTTATATCATATTAGGGTCCCATTATGAAATTTTTTTCATTCCACCTAGGGCCTCATTTAAAAATTTACTCACTGATGGTAGCCCTTGTTGGAAATAATACTGAGAGGGGGGGGGTGAATCAGTATTATCACATTAATAAAACTTTTCATTTCCAAACTCTGATTCATATATGCTACTTCCACAACTTCTTATGATTAAGTTAATTGATCTTCAATGAGTGCATTAGAACATTATCAACCATATTATCAGTTAACAGATTCAGTAACATAGAATAGATCATCA
>APFE031621995.1:93858-118417 GCA_000404065.3 Pinus taeda
CTACAGGAAGTCCCAACATCCTGTAAATGGCTTATTGTTTGACATGTGGCATGACAGCCAGGCCAGAGCGAAAGGTATGGGTGAAAAGCGGAATGTCCAAGCATGGACAAGCACCTATCCTGCAGCGGAAACAACCCTCCTACATGCGCGGTCAACGACTGGTCAACTATGGCATGTTAGCGACAAAGGAAGCAATAGCACACAGTCACAGTCCAAATCAATTTTTAGTTGTTTCCTTTTTTTTATATGTGTCAGCTAGGATAGAAACATTTTGTGTTTTGGTAAAAGCGGCAACAACCGCTCATGAATGTACATCCATTTTCAAAGGATGTTAACCATATGTAAATATAAGTCTGAACCCGGTTGTATGTTCGGTTACGTTTTTACTTGTTGCTTCATGAACAGAGCTTTGAATTAATACAAATAGACTTGCATTATAATCACAGTGCGTTGTTTTAATTTGGTGATCGTGGGATAACAAGCTCAGTATACCAAGAATGCGGATGGGCCCTGCATACATGGTATACTGTTGTCATTTTAATTGCGTTTACAGTCAGAGTATTTGATTGGTATTTGGTATTGATATATATGCGCAATGATCAAATCGATGTTTATATTTATGTATTTATGAATGCTATGTTTATATGTTTATGCATGCGCTTGAATAGACTATCATTTGGATCGTGAATTATATCCTGTAAGGGATTCGATCCAGGGTTACCTTGTAAAGCACTGTCATGAACTGTATGCTTACGATTTTCACTTTGCATGATTGTTAATGAATGTTCATGAATGTTGAGTAGCACTGAACAGAGATTTTATGTTTGGTGTCTCTATAAGGAGACCAAAATCTTTAATTACAGTGAGACACAGTGTTTTATGAATTGAATCTTAGTTAACAGTGATACATAGTTTGATACCTAGTTGATATTTAGTTGATAGTTTGATATTAAATCAAATCACAAAATTATAATTAGGAAGAGTAGGCTTAGATTAGATACTTTATGTCTATATATTTTAGGCACACGCCTCTAAGTCTACGCACCCTGGTCGATAATAAATTTAGCCCAGTCTAGCACCCTAGATAGGACACTACACCATCTAAGAAGCTATGATAATTAGAGATGCTAAATCAACAATAAACAAATGCTACTATCTAAGATGCAGAAGTAAAAATCATCAAACAATACTAATGTGCAAGTAACGAAACTAAACTAAGTCTGTTTTCATTTTTTTGGTCTGTTTAGGCAAAATCAAGCATGCAAACTAATTGTTCTTGTGGATGTGATAGGTGGATTGAAGGTGTTTGAGGATGGCTAGAAGGTTTGTGGAGTGTTTGGATGGTGTGGAGGGTTCCTAGGAGGCTTTTGGTGATTTCCTAGAGGTTTCCCATCAATTCGGCCTCAAAACAGGTCGTTTTAGGAAAACCTACTGGATGTACTAGAAACCTACAAGATATAGCCGAGAGCTAATTGTGAGGTGTTGGAGGTGTTGGGAAGCTTAGGAAAGGTGTGTGATGGGTGGAATGGAGTGTTAGAAGGTCTAGGAGCACTCAAGAGTCAATATCCAAGATAAGAGGTGGCTAGATTCACTCAATGTGTTTAGGAGGATTTCAATGAAAAATGATGAAAAACTAGTGAGGGTGATGGTGAAACAAGGGATGGCTAAGGTGGATGAAGTGGAAGGTGGTTGCTGGTTATGAAGTCTTGGTCTCCTCCTGAAGCAACCGCTCTACTTAAAACATGTGTGTCTTCCAAAAACTATGCAACAAGATACATTTTCATAACTAGAAAAGAATGAATCAATTGCCTATATTATGCATGAAGAAAGTTGCTAAAGGGAATGAAAGCATGAGTGACATCTTATTGCAGAAATGGAGATGGAAATAGATGACAATGAAATCTACCTTGCAACATTAACTAAATACTGAATTAAAGACAATAAACTCCAAAGCTCATAAAAGAACTAGAAATCTGTGTTTCTGGGGTTGCCGAAGGGTCCCTTCCTCAAGTCATGGTCCTAGAAGGAGGAAGTGAGGCAGAGACATCTGCTAACAACCTTGTAGTGATCCTTTTTCTCCTTGCTAACTTGCTACCGAAAGAAGGCACAAATGGAAGCAAACTATCACACAACCAATCTAATCTACACTACTTGTAATGGAGAAGCATCTAATAAGAAAAATAACAACTAAGCTATGAATATACACCAAGCATACATGTACAATAAAGAGGATCCTTGGCTGCTAGGGTTGGGCCCTAACTGAAGAGCTTCAACCCTCTGAGTTAACTTTGTGCTGGCTCAAAACAAAACTCATTCTTATTACCAAAACAATAGATCACATCAAAAAAACTGTCACCAGTCTTGCAACTCAAAAATAGAGTAGAGTTTTACAATAAAAATCCAAATCCTATTGAGGTCCTAGGCCTCTCTACATATACATCTGAAGTCTCCAACAACTTCCTTAAAATTAGGGAGGCTTGGCTCCTAAACTCGAGATAAACTTGTGCTTTGTCTTTCACTTGCTCGACTGCCTTCTAGTCCTCATGATTTGGCTATTTGCACTCCGAGATGATGGAGGAATATTCAAATGAAGGGGTAGTAAATGAGGAGGATTTACCTCCTATAATCCCTCTCGCTTGTCCCATTCGAGTTTTTACCTTGGTCTTTGTCAAAATTCCTTGCTTTTCTCCTTTAATCCTGCATTAAATGCACATTGGACCACAAAGCAAAATATCCAGCTCTAACTCATCTCATAAAGAAAATATAATCAAAAGTATGCAATAAGTTATGAGAATAGTTGGTTTGACTAACCTAGGAGGTGAATTAAGGCCCATATAATTACCCAATGATGAGGCTCATCATCACCCCCTACTGAAAGTTTTGCTTGTCCTCTGAGCAACTTAGTCAATATCCATATCCTTCATGGCTCTCGTAGCCTCTTTGACATCCCATGCCTCTGTTGTTGTCTCCTCTTCTTGTTCATAGAAACATGCTTTCTTTTATACCTCTTCCCACTACCTCTTTTCTTCTTCTTATTTTCTCCCTTTTAGCGTCCCTAAGAGAAGTGATGGACAAAGTTTTAGGCCTATCCAATTGATGTTAACCTTTGCATAGATTCCTTATATATATATATATATATATTATATATATATATTATATATATAAATATAGATATATGTGTGTGTGTGTGTTCTATTAAGTGCCTCTCTCAACCTTTGAGGGGAGTGATATTTTGTTATCTTGAAGCTGTATGGCAGTGTGTTCCATTTGCTCAGGCGAGCATGTATACCATCATCTCTTAGTAGCCTAAACATGTCTTCAAATTGTGAAATTGCTTTCTCTTGGGTAGTAAGATATCTAGGTGCTAGCTGAGGATCATTTGCAATCAAATCATGGGTACTGATGAGGGCCATGAGATTTGATTGTTCAGCTCTGATCAAAAGAGGTTTAGTTTTCTCTCTTTCCAATATCGTCTTCATCTCTACAGCCCTTAACTCCTCATGGTTCATCCATGATTCCAGAGACATTAATTGTAGATCTCCTAGCTTGGCATTAGGGTCCCATAGATTCATGTGTATGAGGGCCATGTTGTGCAAATAAAACTCAGCCATTTTGGCCTTATCCTCTAGTGTACTTTGATCACATAGATCAATAAACTTCCTATATCCCTGAAATGGCATGGTTCCCCTCTATGCTAGCGTCTTAATCTAAAACTGCAACCATTTTTCTTTGAGGTAGAGATAATAGGATTTAGCTAGCATCCTACACTAGATTTCCTCCAAGGAGAGGTTGGCCATACATGCTAATTGGTTCTCTCTTTCCTGCAATTGTCCCCTCAGCCATGCATTTTCTATCTCTAGTTGATTTCTCATTATAACTTCTCTATCCCTTAAGCCACTTAGATCTATGCCCATTTCTTTGATTTTCTCCTCCATGTGCCCAATTTCTTCCACCCCGTTTGATTTGGAGATTTGCATCCACCGGTGAGTTCTATCCCTCTCCTTCTCAAGCTCGAAGAACAGTGGGATGACAAATTTTTGAGGTATGGCCATGCCTCCTTCAAAAAACTGGTAATAGGAGTCCAGGTTAGGTTGGGACTTGGGTTATTTTGTCTTTGGGTCCTCCTATTTAGCTTATTTATTTTCTCCTACCTTTCTTTCCAATTTCTGTGCCTCCCATAGATTAAGCAGAGTACCCTGTAGGATTCTTTTTTTTCCTGTAGATTTTGTTGTGGATCCTGTAGGATTGCCTTAGCCTTTGAGGAAGTTGATTTGGTAGCAGGCCTCCTTACATAGGTGATAGGGGACTTAGGGGAGGGCATTTTGTCTTTTTTTGTAGGGGAATCTTCAATCTCAATAGGAATTTTGGTTTATGTTTGTGGCTTCCCTTGTCTTATTCTTGTGCTCTTTCTTGTCTTGAAATATAATGGGTTCTGCCTCTACATTTTTCCTTTTTGTTTGATTGGGGTGCTAAGAGTAGTGAGGGCAGCTGCTACCTCTCTCTCAGTGGCCTCCGGAGACACCCTAGGTGACTCATCCTTGTGTTCTGTCCCCTCTATTCTATTCCCTTCTTCCTCTCTGTCTTTCCTATCCTCTTTTTCTTGTAGATCTTCATCATCTCTATTAGTTTCCTCCTTGGTTTCTACATCATCCTCATCCTATTCTCCCTCTTCTTCTTCATCTTCATCATGTTCCTATGTATCAGCTCCTTCTTCATCCATCTCATCCTCATCTCCTTCTGTATATTCCTCTTCCTGTTTTACTTCCTCTTCACTAACAGTAGGACTAACATCATAAGTGCGAGCTTTGATGTCATCCTCTGCTAGCATGGCTCTGAAAACTAACCATGTTATAAGGGTTTTGAGGCTTTGGAGGGAATATTCAATGAGGATCCTAATCAACCCATCGTGAGCTAATTCTTGGGAATTCTCCTCCTTCACTTGGATGCTTGAGTCTTTGAGTGATTGAAGCAAGAAATATGATATGTTGAGCCTTTGGTGAGGGGGTGTTTCTACTCCAAATCTTAATTCTTCAAGGATCCTGAAATGATAGCCATAGAAAACACTATATCTACCCTCACATGAGATGTATTTGATTAGTTGGTAGCCTACCTCACTCCATGGATATGGAATACTTTCCCTCCTTACTCCATTTTTGTCCTTAGTGGGTTCCTCACCTTCTAAAAAGATTTTTCTTTTGGCAACCTGGCTATCTCCTTTGTCTTCTTTTCTCCATGGTATTCCTAGGGGAAGTGTAGTGACTCTGCTGATGAGCTTAGGGGTGATATATATAGTGAGGCCCATTATTACATCAGTGGCATGGATTCTGGTGTGTGGAGTGAGGGAGAGAGCAAATTCTTGAGTTGCCTCATCATCATACTGTTTGAATTTTTCAAAAAACCCCATCCAATTATGTCTTGTGAATATTTCAAGAACTTGGGGGTGTTGTTGGATTCTCATGGTGTTTGTAGGTTCTCTCCTATTAAACCCTCCTATCATCTTGCTGGTGAATCTCAAGGAGAAAATGAGAAGGTTGAACAATTTTTCAAATGCAGGAGCAAAATAGAGTTGGCTGTGTATTTAATTCCCTTCACACAGTTGCTAAATTCACTCAAATTTAGAGTATCCTTGGTTCATTTACTTGCAAAGGGGAATGTATTTTTAGAGCATACCTCTTTAGACTGGTTGCAGTGGCTAACTCCCGTGATATCCCTTCTGAACTCTTCTCTTCCAACCCTTTAGATAGTCTCTATGTATCTTGTAGACAATGCTTTGTATCCTGTAGGAATTCATGTGCAGTGAACAATGGATCTTTGCTTCCAGTGGGTTTCCTGGGTTATGAGAGTGACTTAATTGAGGGAGTTTCGAGGAGGTGCAATGCATGAATGCATGGGAATGATGTTTTCTATCCTCCTATGGTAATTCAGGGTGAGGAGTTGTGCTGGAAACAAAAGTACATTGCCATTTTTGGACCGTTTGTCCCCACTACCACCTCACCATTTTCCACTCCTCGTAATCATCTGCCACCCTATAGATCCGTATTTTGGCTGCTTTTTGTCCTACTCCTTCTCTATCTTTGAGTTGACTGCAGCCACGTGTGAGAGGACACCCGGTTGTGCATGTGCTGATTGAACGAAGGTGGCCAAGTTAACTAGCCACCTTTCCACTTATAAACCAACTATCTCATAACCCTTACAATTTTTGACTACATGATGCAGATGACAAAGTGAATGGAATACTTACCTGTGGTTTCAATGTTATGTTGTAGTTGTCGAAGACTAGAGGTGTTATTGTGTATATTTTTTGCATGGCATTCTTCTTCCTCCTCTTGCTGTTTGCTAATGGCTTCTCTATTTTTGCAGGTATCTCTGGTTGAAGATCTGATGTTGCTGCTTTGGAGCTCTAGGATCATCATGGTGAAGACTTATTGCTGGTGTGATTGGTATTCTGTGGGATAGGCTGCTATAGGATTTCCTTCAGGATGTCCTGTAGCTACTTCTCCCTCAGAATTCTTTAATCATTTTGCTTTTTGTGGCTGTGAGGATGGTCACATGGATGGAAAGAAGGAGTGGGAGTGTGTAGAGCAAAGGATACTCAGGTGATGCTCTTTACTCCTCTCTGTTTCCTTTTTTTCTTTCTCTAAAGATTCGAAAAAAACTATTGAAACTGATCTTTTTTGGAATGGTGAGTGCATGGATGATGATGGTGGACAAGGTGAGGTGCTAAATCATGAAGAGGGTGAATTTTAGGGACCTGACAAGTCCATCATTTGCCTTCAGATTACTTCCTGTAGGATTTTTGGGTCACTATAATTCCTACAGGATCATCCTGTAGGTTTTTAGGGGATCCTATAGGAATATAGGGGCTCGTGTAGAAAACACAGTCTTTGTATAAATTGAAGAAATGGAGTGGAAAAATGACAAAAATGATGGAGGGATGCATGGTAAGGAGTGAAAAAATGAATATGTGAGTGGCAGGGGTGTCCTTGGGATCGTCTTTTTCTCCTTAACTATCCTTCTCGCCCACTTGCAAATGGAAATTTCATGAAAAAGCTATTTTTATTTTTTTTGAAAAAAAGCTAGGCTTCCTCGGAGAGGTTTTCACCCTAGCTATTTTCCCTGGGCACCTAATGAAAGGTTTTCACCCAGGGATCTTATTATTCTATTTTTCTTTTTGTTTTTTTTGTCATCACTAGGCCACCTCAAGTGGTTTTCAACCCAAAGATGGGACTCAGGAAGCTTATGGAGGTTTTCACCTGAGTCCTTATTATTTTTTCTTTTTCCTGAGTGATTTGATGAGGAAAGAGCTGGAACTTTCTCCACTAACATTAATATTTTATTAATATCATCAATGAACTCTTGTTTTGATAAAGGTCTCCTGTACATTTTCAATCAGTGTCAATTAACAAGCAAAGGAATGGCTTCTTCATCTATGGTTATGCTTTGCATTGAACCATTATCATGGCATCTTTCCACAACATAGGGTCCAAGCCATCTTGTCCTTAACTTGCCCTTGAAGCTTTATACCTAGAATCATATAGCAATGCCCAATTTTCTTCCTGAAATAGCTTCTCCTTGATACTTTTATCATGCCAAATCTTCCTCTAAAGTTGAACTACCTCTGTATGTCGGAGGGCCTACATTCTGAATTCATCCAAACCATTCAATTAGAACAATCTCTCTTTCTGCACACTACTGAGATCCCAATATAGTTGGGATGCCATCCTTAATGTGTTATATTCAAATTCAATGGACAACAAGGCCTTTTTCCCATAGACCATCTCATAGGGTGTGAATCCAGTGGTGGTCTTCCATGTGGTATTATAGGCCTAGGTGGCCTCAACTAGCCTTTCTTCCCAATCCTTCATGCTGCTGCTCACTACCTTGGTTAAGATGCCCTCTAGTGCTCTATTGGTCACCTCCACTTGTCCATTATCTTGTGGATGATAGGGAGTGGAGGTCCTATGCTTGATCTTGTGATGGTTGAGCAAGTCTTTGATCATGTTGGAGATAAACTGGCTACCTTGGTCTGTGACTAGCTCTATAGAGTACCCAAATTTGTAGAATACATTCTTCCTTAGGAACTCAACCACCTTCTCTTCTGTTGCTGCCTTAATTGCCTTGGTTTTGGCCCACTTAGTCAAATAATCAGTGCACACAACAATGTACCATTTTTTCTTTGAAGGGGGGTCAATAGTCCCAATGAAGTCCATGCCCCACTTGTCAAATGGCTCAAAAGTCACTTTAGGCTATAAAGGAATTTCATCTCTTGGAGTAGGCCTTCCCATCGTCTAGCACCGATCACATTGACTAGTGTATTTTTTCACATCCTGATGAAGAGTGGGCCAATAATAGCCTACTTGTAACACTTTGAATGTTGTCCTCTTTGCTATAAAGTGACCTCCACAAGGTCCATCATGACAGGTTAGAAGGAAGTCAAAGACTTCCTCTTCCCTAACACACCTTCTCAAGATTTGATCTGGGCCAAGTTTGAAAGGATTTCCCCCAATCCAAGTGAAGGGGGCACTTTTCCTGACTATCTTGCTCTTTTATTTGGAGGAAAAGTTTGGTGGGAACAGTGCTAATACCAAATAGTTTGCTATATCCGTAAACCATGGAGAGAGAACTGAAATAGAAAATAAGCGCTCATGCAGTAACTGGTCATCCACTATTCCTTCTTAACCTGTAGGAAAATTTACCCTAGATAAAAAGTCAACAAAAACATTTTCCTTACCAGGCTTATCAACAATGGTTAGATCAAACTGCTGTAATAAAAGTAACCATCTTATAATTCGACCATTCAAATTTGGTTTTTTCATTAAATATTTGATTGTAGCATGGTTAGTATGCACAAATGTTTGATAGCTTGTAATGTAATTCTTGAATTTTTTTAATGAATTCACAACAGCCAGGAGTTCCTTTTTGGTCACTGTATAATTTAGTTCAACCTTTTTTAAGTTCTTACTAATAAAATAGATAGCATAAGGCATATTTTCATATTTCTGACCTAGGGATGCTTCTATGGCTTGTGTGAGGCATCAACATGAATATGAAAGGGGAGGGACCGGTTTGGGCCTCAGATAATTGGTGCAATGGTTAAATTATCCTTCAGAATATCCAAGGCCCCTTGACAACTTTTTGACCATATAAACTCAGAATCTTTAGCCAACAAACCAAAGAAAGGAGAGGCCAACTTGCTAAAGTCCTTTATGAACCTTTGGTAATATCTAGCTAACCCTAGAAAACTTCTGACATCTCTTTGCCTTTGAGGATGTGGGACCATTTGGATGATGGCTATTTTGTTTGGGTCCACCTATAGTCCTTGCTGAGATATTGAATGACCTAGTACAGTCCCTACAGTCATTAAGAATTCACTTTTTCAGGACTGAGAGACAGGTTCATTTCAATGCACTTGTGCAATACTTTGCCTAGGTTAGATAGGGCTTCCTGAAAATCATAGCCATAAGGTGTAAAATCATCCATATAAATATCCACCACATCATGGACTAATTTGGCGAAAATACTCAAGACTGTTATTTGGAAAGTGGCAGGAGCATTACATAGGCCAAAAGCAAGGACCCTATAGGCAAAAGTACCCCAAGGGCAGGTGAATGTTGTCTTATTATGGTCTTCTAGGCAGATTTGGATTTGGTTGTACCCATTGAATCCATCTAGGAAAGAGAAAAACCTTTTCCCTGCCAGGCCATCTAGCACTTGGTCAATGAAGGGTAGAGGAAAATGATCCTTCTTTGTGGCTTTGTTCAACTCCCTATAATCGACACAAATCCTCAACTTACCATTTTTTTTGGGAACTAACACCAAAGTAGAGACCCACTCATTGTCAAAGATAGGGTAAATGAATCCTGCATCTAGCAGGTTTTGTAGTTCTTCTTTGACTATATCTTTAAGAGTTGGATTCATCATCCTTTGTGGTTATTGGACCAACTTGCAACCTTCTTTGATGTATATGTGGTGAGTACACACTAAGGGGTGTACTCCCTTCATTTCCTTGTAACTCCAAGAGAAGGCTTCTAGATTTTTCTTTAACATGTTGTATAGCTTCTCCTCTTTGAGAGCAGAAAGAAATGGATTGATTTTCAAGGTTCTCTTTGGGACAAATTCTATGGTTTTGATACGCAGTGGGTTGGAATCGGCCAAGCATGAGTCTATTGGATGATTGTTCTCGGTTTCCTTTACTACTTCTTCTAAAGGTAATGAACCAGGAGTTGGACTTTGGAGCAAGTGTTCAATCAAATCATCCTCATCTTTCTATCCTCCTCCCATGGTTGCTTCCAAAGCATAAAGTTGGGTGGAATAAACTTCATCTTCTTCCTCCTCCTCCAAAAATAAAGGTAAATCATGCTCTAAAGAAGGTTGAGCAAGAGGGTATAGGACTAACTACTTGGACATATGCCCATTCTTGATGGTCATATTCCTAGCCTTGCAGCTGATGTAAGCATTGGCTGTGGCCAACCATGGCCTCCCAAGGATGGGAGGATAACCAATAAGCTTAGCCTTAGGTTGGATAACTAGGAAATCTGCAAGGTACTCCTAGGAGTTAATGGAGACCGTCACATCCTCCACAATTCCCTCAGGGGTTACTGTAGAATTGTCTGCAAGTTGCAGAAATATTGTGGTATTCCTCAATGACCCTTGGAGGTTGAGCTTGAGCATGGTGTCCTTGGTCATCACATTAATGGCAGCCCCAAGATCGATCAGAGTGTGTGGGAAAATGGTGCCATTGATGTGCACATCTACTACAGGGCTTCCAGGGTCCAAATATTTTGGACATATTACCTGCCCCAACATTAAGTCGGACAACTACCCAATGACATTAATGGTAGAGGCATCCCCTTTTCGCCTCCCTGGATGCCTGGAGCATTTATCATTAATCAACTTATTGTAAATGGGAACATCTTTTATTGCCTTGAGAAGGGGGATATTTACACATAGATTTTTCGATTCTCCCAAAAGTTCAGTCTCTTCTAGGGTAGGCCAGAGTGGTTGAGCTATTCTATAGGAAAGGATGGATTTAATTTAAGGTTGTTTTCCTCTAT
This sequence comes from Pinus taeda, assembly GCA_000404065.3. Lineage (NCBI taxonomy): Eukaryota > Viridiplantae > Streptophyta > Pinopsida > Pinales > Pinaceae > Pinus > Pinus taeda. Next base: position 104,913 of record APFE031621995.1, read on the forward strand.
TTCTTCCTCAAATTCCCTAGGTGGAGGGGGAGGTTGGTTATCTGAGATAACTCTCCCAAATCTCAGGTTAATATCCTAGATTTCCACAGCATAAGCTGGATATGATGTTTCTCCACTATCTACTTGCTGAGCCTGTCTATTGTTTGGGTTCAGTTTTGGTTGGGTAGGCATCTGGGGTTGCTTGGGTGGAGCAGAGCGTAGGAGCTATGGTTGGGCAGGTGGTGGAGGCAATAGAGCTGGAGCATTGTTGTATTGGGGCCTCCACCCCTAGAGTGATGTATTCCACTAAGGTTGTGATGGAGCATAAGGTTGAAATGACTAGCTGGATGGCTGGAAATGATACTGAGATGCATAGGATCAAGGAGGGGGTGTATACTAGGAAGGATGAGTAGGAGGTCCCCAAGAAGGTATAGCTGTGGTTTGGTTGGGGTTGTAATATGCATGGGATGACCCTTGCATGCCCTGCTAGTATGGTCTAGGCCCAAGAGGTCTCCTTTGGTTAATGTAGCAAAGTTTCTCAGTGACCCCTTCAGCTCCTTGATATATAGCCTTAAGTCCGGGTAAAGAAGGGAACTTTTCTGTGGAGTGGTTTTCCTCACATACCAAGCAAATTTCAATATTGTCCAGTGGAAATTCATTCCTAGGATGCTTCCTAGTGCATCTAGGACAAAAATGGCCAAGGCTCTCTCTACTTCCTCTTGCTTCCTTTTAATGTTCATGGTGTCCATTTGCAAGGCAAGGGTTTGCAACATCTCACTTTTGAAATCTTCTAGCATGTTTCCAATTTCACCCTTGATGGATGAGTTGGAAGAAGATGTACTAGCCATAGGTTGACTACCCCTACAATTTTTCCTAGCCACCCTAGAATGGTTTCTAAAGACAGTCTTTATATCCTCATAGGGTAATTGGTAGATATCTCCTCTTTCCAACAAATGTAAGGTATCTAGAAGATCTTGTCTTACTCCCCTAAGCAGGACCAACTTTAGTGACTCAGGGTGAAGTGTGCACCTGGCCCTTTTGTAACTGAGCTAGAATCTTTCTTCGTAGTCTTCTAAGGATTCATCATGGCCTATGGTCATCCTGAAAATTTCTTCTTTAGCATCCTTTAACTGAAAAATAGTCCTGATATTTGTTGTTAAATTCTTGCCGCATTTGAGGCCAAGTTGTGATGCTATCTCCAGGTAAACCCATGAACCAGTGCAATGCTACATCCTTGAGGGTAGATGGAAATAGTTTTAACTTTTTCTCGTCATCTGTATAGTCATAGGTTCGACATATAATAGAAAACTCAAACAGGAAAGTGTTGGGGTCCTATGTGGTCAGGCTATGGAAATGAGATAGGGAAGAGGGGCTTATATTATTCATCTTAGTGTCCCCATTTGATTCCCTGATGGGGAAGGCACCCTCAACTCTCTCTCTATTCACTTTGTCATTTCGGTTTTCAGCCATTGGTTCAATAGGAATGGGTTAGGATTGTTGATAAATAGAGGAATATCCAAAGATTTAGGTATTGTCGTTGACGTTTTAGAACCTCCAGTTGGGTCCATATTCAATACTTGATGAAGCGTAAAGAGAACGAAGAGTAATAAGTATAGATTTGTTTTTGAATTTATGAATAATTATAATATGTTTTGGAATAATATGTTTATCCCTGGAATTTTTTGAGAAATCAAGATCAACAACCCTTCATTTGATCTTAATGCACAATTTTCAAGAAACCGAACTTCCTCATGAATGCCCCTTCCATAATGGGACGTGATTATTCTATTAAGATTTATGTGGTTGGGATTATTAATAGATAGAGGAATATCCATGAATTTAGGTATTGTAGTCAATGTTTCGGTACCTCCAGCTGAGTCCATCTTCAAGACTTGATGAAGTGTGAAGATCTTAGAGAGTAATAAATATAGAGTTATTTTTGAGTTTATGATTAATTCTAATATATTTTGGAATAATGTGTTTATCCCTACAAGTTTTCAAGAAATCAAGATCAATGACTCTTCATTTTGTCTTAATGCACAAATTTTCAAGAAACCAAACTTCCTCGTGAATGGCCCTTTCATAATGAGATGTGATTATTGTATTAAGATTTTTGTGGTTGGGATTCTTGATAGATAGAGGAATATCCATATATTTAGGTATTTTAGTCGAATCTTTGGAACCTCCAGCCGAGTCCATCTTCAAGACTTGATGAAGTGTGAAGAACATGAAGAGTAATGAATATAGAGTTATTTTTAAGTTTGTGAAATAATGTGTCTATCCTTGCAGGTTTTCAAGAAGTCAACAACAAAAACTCTTTGTTTTCTCTTAATGTGAAAATTTTCATGAAACCAAACTTCCTCACGAATGCCCCTTCCATACTGGGTTGTGATTATTGTATAATTAAGATTCATGCAGTGGGGGTTTTTGTACAGATTTTTGTAGAGTACCTTTCATTTTCTTGAGCTTTGAATAATTCAATACTTATTAATTATTATTGCAAAAAGTCATCAATTTTTATTTTATTTTATTTATTTATTTTCTGTCGGGCACCAAAGACAACACAACAATGAAGTATTGACAATCTCCCTTCCCAAGTCTCAAAGGTTATCATGGATTTTTTTTTTTCCATTATTCACCTTGACAAGATATTTGTTTTGTATATTTCAAAATCTAGAAAAACCATTCCAACATGATCCATCCATATTTTTAATTCCATATCTCTGTCTTCCCCATTGAAAAAACAAGAAATATCTATTTTTCCTCCCTATTCACTATGTCATAACTAATTTTAGGTTTTTGTTTTATCTCTTGAGGAAGTTTGCTTCCAAGTTTAATCAATTGGTATTCCTAGTAAGATGTGTTTTTTCCATTAAGAAGTGCCCCGATCACCTTTAAATATAAAGAAAATCTTGCATAGGCTTCTACGAATTTCCTCACTAAATGTTCATATAATAGGGGTGAATGTGGCTAGTTGAAAGAATGAAAATAGAAGAGCTCAAGAGAATGTTGTTTAGTAAGGCTAGCAAGGTTATATATTGATTAATCTTCAATTCATGAGCTTACGAGAACACATTTGTTTCTACATGTAATTAGTATTAAGCTATCAAAAATAGAAGTATATACTTCCTTCGATGCATGGGCATGTGTATGATCTATTGCTATGAATTTTTCCATGTAGCTTTGGACTTGTCTTCATTGTCCTTAATTTCTTCTTCCTTCTGCTTAGCATGAATTCTAGAGGCCTTATCTATAGACTTCCCCATTGCATCGTTCGACCATGCCATGCCTTAGGTCATGAAAATATGGAACCTTTCACACAAGAACCTCTACTTTGTGCGATGGCATCGATATCATTATAGATTCAAGGTGAATGACTTCTTTATATTGTAAGGCCTTACCACAATGGGAAGATATCAGTGAAAGGTTGGCCAAATTAGAAGACACATGGCCAATTGTGAGTGGCCTTTGATAGATAATGAAGGCTAGTGAGGATATGTCCCCTAAAAAAATAGCTTCAATGTAAATATAATCGTTGTTTGTAATAAAATAAAATAAAATAAATAATAATTAAATCGTAATAAGTTATTATTTTTTAAAAGGATGGAAAATTCTACCATATTAATGATTATATGCTTGGTTATTTTTAACAATATTAAACCCTTTTACTGATTATCCTAATTCAACATGAAATTTTGAATAAAATTCTTCCATGCAATACAACAAATGAAATAATCATACAATGACTAGCCCATCATGTCTTGCGAAAATGAATTATGCCTCGTGACGCAAAGTAGTGACACAATTATTAAGCCGCATCATCACACCAAAATTCTTCACTAAGTGATGCCCATCCATTGAATTTAGTAGTTTGTACCCACATATGTGTCCATTTTCCATCTGTTAGACACATCAACTTGTGTAATTTGTACCCACAAACATGTCCACTTCTTAGACACATCAGCCATGTAATTTGTACATGAAAACATGTCCACTCTCCACCTGTCATACAAATCAACTCATGTAGCTATGAAATCCGCATGGTGTAGCTGCTAGGTTCCTCCACTTCAAGGGTATGCTAGAATTCCTTTTTTTGGGAACACCCTATTTGAATGTTTCGACACATAAGTGGTGCATTGAAAAGTTTACACACCATTTTAAGTTGTTGGAGGCAAGGTATGTTCTTTGAACAAGTATCATGAAAGGATTAATGCAGAGACAATGACATACAAATTGAGAATTTAGATAGGGTTAGAGTGAGATTGATGTTTAGTGGTTACACTTAAATATAGAACAAATTTTCTTGCTCGAGATACAACTAGAATTTGGACACGATCATATGTGGTAGTGATGGTGGGAAAATTTGGCGGTTTCTCAATTTCTAATAGGTACCACTAATTTCCATTTTCAAATATACTATTATGTGGAAGTGGAAGACGAAGCTAGATGTTGGTGTGCAGGAAAGAGTTATATTTAAAATCTCAGGACTTCTAATCAATTTTGACTCATTTTCCTTTATTATAAAAGTGAACAATACTATCCATCCTTCATCAAACCCCTTATATCATCGAATCAAAGAATAGTAGTCAGCCAGTTACAGCAGTTAGATGTAGTCATGAAATACATTCCAACATTCTTGCTTGTAGTATTAGTAGTGTGTAGTATTATTGTTCTACTCACTGATGATGGAGATGGAAGGTGTTATCTTGAAGACTAATCATATTAATCATACATTCATCTAGTCATGAGTCATGAGTCATTGCATCTTAACTAAAGCCACGTTGTTTTATTTTATTACCTCTCTATATTTTGTGCCTAACATAATAAGAGTAGGTAAGTCACTCTATATAGTCGTCTATATCCAAATAAACAAAAGAGAGCTCCATATTGTGAATATGAGACTGCATTTTATCCACCAATGAGAAGAATCAAGAAGAGGTGGTGTTTATTTTGGATGTCAAAATTTCCTTGCTAATTAATTTTTAAGGATACACAATTGCTAAGGAATAAAATTTTAACTGTAGACACAAAGAAGAGAATCATTATCCACCATAGAAAAATATACAAAACTTTAGGGAAAAGAACATAGATATATACTAACTCAGTCAAACGTTTTGGTGCTTGATAAGTTGGATTAATCACGTGAATCAATTTTCAGCTATAGGCACAAAGAACAACAATATCACCATCAACTTATAGGCATTGATATTATACAAAATAAAATATCAATATTCTAGATTATTACAGATTTTGTAGGTGATAATGTATGCACTGCAAAACAGTGACAAAATGAATGTCACAGAACAAAATATATGGAAGAAACAATGGTGGAAGGGCAGGGAATCTTGAATTCATCAAGTAGATGATAGAGTTGAGTCAAGAGTGCTTTCATTTTCATTATGTAGGTATCCCCTCGGGGAACCTCTATGTGTCTGCATAATATTTTAGATCATATAGTTATTTCACACCCATTGGATATTTTTCTCTTGATTGGAGTCGAAATCCTAGTCTCGAGCAAAGTTTACACAAGAAATAGCAGCACTTAAGCTACTGAAAGATGTAACAAAGGGGACTTTACTCTAGTATTCTTCGATGAGGCCACCTTTGGTTTCCTAATCATTTACATTCCAAAGGCTGGAGTACATCCTCATTGCTTGTCACTTAGGATAATGATAATTGTTATCCACTCCATTCAACTATTTTCCTCTTTTTTTAAGCACACGAACAAGAATCCCATCTAGAGAAAATATGAATAACAAACATATATATGAGTTTATGCTTTTGTGATGTGAGCCACACTTGTTGGCCTAAAATGGAGACAAAAAATCATAATGTGATGAATCCAAAAGTACTAAATCAGAGAAAACATGTATTTTTGTTATTTTGAGAGATTTTATTTTATTATATTGAATATATGATTGAGTAATTAGAATAAATACATAATTTGATTTGGTTCCAAAAGCACAAAGTAAGAATCAAAATCCAAGGTTAGGTTGAACCAAAAGTAGAATTATTGCTCAAGATTTTTGATTGCCTAGAAATGCACAGTTGATTTTGTTGTGATGGGACCTTGTGAGGATAGTTTTATTCAGGCCATAAAAACAACAAATTATTATCATAGCATAACACAAGATATAGTTATATATTGTGTATATTCGAAATAGGACAAGGGATGATAAGGTAGAGTAACATATTACATACATAATAGGCAATAATCGTGCATGTAGGGTTCCCAGGTACAAACTTGATTTCCATAACAACTTTAGCAAACAAATACTCCTTTTTGGATGGAAACCCACAACCTTTTTGGATTCAAACCAACAACCCATCATCAAGGAAAGGAAGAAGGAAGGATTTAGACCTCTACATGTAGTATAATAAGTGTAAATGAAAAACTTAACATCATACCATAGAAACCAAATTTATGCAATATTACCTAAAGTCCGATCCAGAGTAAGATGTAACTGTTGGTGATTGTCAATGATTTTAGCACTATCATTGCATGTTATGTCAACATCTTTGTAGAAATTTGCAAAAATAGTTACAACAACACTCAATGAGATTAATAACAAAAGAAGGAGGAAGGGCGTGCCCATGTCCATAATTATGGATTAATAGAAATAAAGGAGTGAACTAATAGAAATAGAGGAACTTGAATTTGGGATCCAAGTGTAGATTAATGTAGGGGAGGGATGAAAGGAATGGAAAAGAAGATGGATGTGTGAAAACAAATACTATTACAGCCATGAATGAGTGAAATCGCTCAACATATAGTAGGCTAAAATAGATGTGGAAAATATATGGTTTGGGAGCCGAAGGAGTGAATAAACCAATCCATTCAGATTTGACGAAGAAGAAAAAATAGAGAGGTTGCAGTTTGTTCATTAATTGTTGTGCAAGATGGCTTCTTACTCATTTTTTATCCTGATGGTAACAATTCGACCCTGTTATCCACGACAAACTTCTAAAATAAAACTTTGATACCATCTCCCAAATCTACCAATTCTTCACTAAATACATGAACCAGGCACAAGGTCGGAACGTGACATAACCACTGGTTTTCTGTGGCTTGGAGGTGCTAGAAAACGAGAAGCTACATAGAGAATATGTGGGCAATACTAGTCCTACTTTGAAAATTCAAAAGATAATGCAGGCTACAGTAGCCCACGATTTCTCTTCGAAGGAAATTTTCAGGCCCAATCCCAATATACCATCAAGTTCTTCAATGCTCTCATCAATTTCTTCTGCTACAGGGAAGATAAATTATTAGCGATCAGCCAATCAATAATGGCTTGCGACAACGAGCTTGAAAAGTGTGGAATATCAAGGAGAAGATTAACGAGTATAATAATAAGATTTTAAATGCAGATTTATTGCTTCCTCAAAATACCTAAGAAGGTTCTCAACTGTGTTCTCAAGTCGTCCAATCTCCAGACATGCTCCAAAAAAATAGGAGGTCACACAGACCAGAACTGAAAATCAATGTTGAGTCTGCCATGAGGTGTTTCCAAAAGTGGAATGATTTTGTTGAAGCTTACTCAAAGGTACATAAGACGGTGACAAATAATTTGACCCTAGTCCAAGCTCTGTAAGAGCAGTTTAATTCATGCAAAATAATTGAGAAAGATGTCAAGGAAATCGAGGCAAAATTCAAAGATGCAGAGAAAGAAAATTGGTCTTTTGAAGAAAAAAGGGTTGAATTTCATGTAAAAGTTGAGCAATTGGAGAAGAAAAAAAAAATAAAGGCAAAGAAAGAGGTAAAATGCACAAAAGTAGAAAAGGAGTTAGATGCCTTGAATACACATAATGCTCTTAAATTATAGAAAAATTTGAGAGGTAGAATATATCCAAAAGAGAAGGATTCATAAGGGGTTAAATTTGATGACCCCCTTACCTATAAGTGAATTGTTTAATGATGGTTTATTTTTAAATTACTCTTGATATGAATTTTAATATTTATTTTTATTCTATGTAATATTTTTCATATAAAAACATAATTAATGAAAATTTATCATTTTTTATTCTAGAAATGCATTTATGAGGAATTAACTAACTATTAGACTTTTTGGCTTTGCATTTTATTCCTAGAAGTCAGTGAATAAAAATTGTCAAAATCTCAGTTTTGTGTTATATGAAATGCATTTTTGAATATATAAATGGATTCAACATAATCAAGAACCCCCAAGCACCAATATTTTGAAAATTTGTTCGCTCAACATTGGGATTTCATAAAGTTTGGCCATATTTTAATTAGATTTGATTGGAAAACATCACTGGAAAATAAGTTAAAAGTCTAATATTTAGCCTATTGCCATTCATAATAATCAAAATAATGTTAGTTCAAGCATTTCATGTAACTTCTGCAAATTATTCATAATTGATCTACATGAAAATAGTGAATGTATATATTGTTGCAACTAAATTAGATAATAAAATTCAACTTATTAAGAATTGAAATACACATACCATGTTTTCCATTTAAGTCACTTCAATGTCAATCCCATTAAAACAACAATATTTGTAAAATATGTTTCAAATAAAAACATAATGTGCATGAGCTATGTAAATGTTCAAAAATTGCATTCAAGATCATCATGTAAATGAACTAAATTTTGGATAGTTTCACTAAAAGAGTTAATTGTCAAAACACAACACTATTATAAACATAAACATAAAAGAAAAAACATTAAATATTTGAGATTCTTCTCTCTTTAGCATCTTTCTAGATGTCATATACCCTATCCCATTCCACTATCAACGAATCAAGCCCAATTAGGGACACTCAAAACAAGGCATCCAATGCAGCTAATGACAATTTTGTTCTTTGACCATCCTTTATTATGCTTTGTCTTGAAAATTCTCTCTCACATGCGACTATACTTGCAGGAATAGTAAGTATTGTTTTCCATAACTTTGACATGTTAGGAAAAATTGTATGCAACCCTGTAACATGAAAAATCCTCCAAGAATCTTTCATGGATGATCCCTCATAGTTAGCATGAAGAGTGTCAACAAATGGATCCAACTCTTTCAAACAAATTTCAAAATCAAATGTTGTTTTGTTTTCTTCACTTTCACAATAAGGATGTTGTAAGTGTTGTTTTTTTTTTGAGCCATTTCTTTGAATTTCTTTCTCTTCCATGAACATCCTCAAAATAATTGCAAGGGATAAACAACCTTACTAAGTTTAAAAATGTAAGATTAGGGAATCTTTCATTCAAACTATCTACATGAGTTTGAACATAATCTTTTGCAAGTTGTTTGTAACTCTCTATTGAATCTTCAATACAAGTTTTCCATGATTGTTTTTGTATATCAACACAATCACCATATGCATGTGGAATTTCTACAAATCATAGTTCATGCCTATGAACAAGCCACTCCTTTTCAAAAATTTCTAGAAAGACAAATTTAGAGGCATCTAAACATTTAAATAAATAACATGTGCCATCTGCAAATGTGTCACTTCTTAAAAACCACCTTTTGAAAGTGTTTATAGTGGCATCTATGGTTGCCCCTAAAGAGGTAACATCAACGTACTCTTCTTGGAATTTCTTTTTCAACTTGTTTAATTCACACATTATATCTACAAGCATATGTAAACAAAATTGTACTGAAAAGATCCCTATCTTGTCATACCATGAGTATTTCCTTTCTTTTTTCCATAATGTTAATATGGGAGGCATAAGTATATCAAGTCTTTCAATGAATTGTCCCCTTGAAAGCCATCTAATTCCATTAATTTTAAGATCTTGAAGAGTTTCAAGTTACATAAGTTCCTGTAGAGTAATAAGTTGAGTATTTATTTTCCTATAATTTTTCACCAAGAATATACCTTATTTGCTAATTTGTCAAAAAAAAAATTCAGGGATTCTTTTTGAAGCATTTGATGCGGCTAAAGCTTCACCATGAGAAATGAAATGAACACCTACAATATTAGGTACATATTTATTCAATAAGGTAATAAAACCATTTTCATTACCAACCATTTAAGAAGCACCATATGTGGAAACTCCTATCAATCTTTCATTTGAAAGACCCCTTGATTCCATTAAATGTTTGATTGCATCATGAGTTGCTTTCCCTTTTCCATCACAAACATTTATGAGCTTTAAAAGGTGTGAAATTGGAGGCCCCAATCCTTTTGAGTTTAAAAATGTGGCATAAACCATGAGAGGCTATGATCTATACTTTCATCTAGTGTAGAAACCCTGGTGAAAATCCAATGTAATAAAATTTAATAAAGGAAAAATAATAACCATGATTATGGGACAATTATTCCAAGTTGAATGTTGGGAAAAAGCATCTTAGTGTGGTTATTCATTTGGTTTATTATGGCTAAGGAAATTGGCAAAGGCAATGGCAAAGGATTTGAAAATGCATGATGCATTAATTGGCATTTTATTTATGAAAATAATGGAAAATAGGCGAAAATGGAGGTGAAAGGTCATAAGTTGCATGTGAGGAGGAAAATGAAGGAAAGTAATGAAAAAATTAAGAAATTAGAGGCCTCATTGATAAAAAGGCTTATGAGGATTAGTTGTTAGATTTTGGTTCATAGTTTTCTCAGTTCAGTTTTTGAGCTCTCTCTATTCTCTCTCTCACACACTCTTGGACACTTACAGTTCTCTTGGAGCACTTCAATATTGGATCAACAAACATAAAGAAGACAAGGGGAAGAAAAGATGAAGCAAGGAAGAGCAAGTTCAAGAAGCTACAATGGGATTATTTGCAAGTATAGATTTACATGTATGATTTCCTTGCTAGATTTAGCATGCATGGTTATGCATGTGTGTTCATGGTTCTCTTGTAATCATGGGAATGGATTTTGCTAGGTGTGATAGTATTTTTCAGCCTAGCCTTTCCATTTCCGTATAGCCATGGCGTGATGGGGTTCTCATGATTTAGTTGAGCTAGATTGTTGGATGGATTCAAAACTGAGTGACGTGGATCTCTAAAAGAAAGAACACATAGCCTAGTGATCCTTGAACTGTACTATGGATTGCGGTAAAGTATTGGCCTAGTAACCCTTGAACCAGACTATGCGTTGCAGTAAAGCTATATTTTGTGTTATGTCCCTAAGCCTAGGAATCCTCGACCAATGAATGATGGGATATACGGTAAATCCTAGAAGTGGGCGCCCTTGATCAGGCCTACAAATCCTTGGTTAGTGAATGAAAGGATATACGGTAAAGTTTGGATGGTGGTGTGTTGATTATGGCCTAGTGATCCTATTGGGTATGGAGCCTAATTATATTCTGTATTCAAAGGTATCACCGCATTGGACCCCAGTTTGAAATGGGGAGGTAATGTCGCCCATAAAATATTCGCTGCAGGAGGGTCTAGGGGGGGGGGGGGGGGCTACGACCTTTGGGGAGCCTTCCCCAGGTGGGGGGTTTTGGGGGCAGCGCCCCTGAAGCTAAGAATAGATGTAAAATTTCCTTGTAAAAGTATAGAAATTTCTAGTCAGTCTGGGCCGTTCATTAGGTGAAGATCTGACAGTAGAAGTTATGTTTAATTTAGGGTTTTTTTTCCTAGAAGGCAACCCCTCACTATATATGAGGGAATTGTATTGCGTCTATGTAGATCTGTATTCTGAGTGAGAAAGAGAGAGGAGATTGAGAGAAAAGAGGGTGTTACAGCAGATCTATTTTAGGTTTTATCTCTTCAGTTTGTTGGATAATATAAAAGGAAGGATTGGTTGTTTCTCCGTGGACGTAGCCCAAATTGGTTGTTTCTCTGTGTCTCTCTTGTTTTTATGCATTTTCTGTGTTTATATTTCTGCAATATTTTATGTGTTTCATTGCTCTACAATATATAATTTCTAACAACTGGTATCAGAGTTGAAGGTCTATTTGGCTGATAAACTCGCAGGAGAGAACGGTTCCTAGTTTGAGTGGGAGCAATGGCGGAAGATGGTAGGTTTAGGGTCAAAAAATTCAATGACCAAAACTACCAACAGTGGAAGATGCAGATGGAATATTATCTGTATCAGAGATATATGTACCTACCATTGAGCGGAAAGACAAAGAAGCCGACGAGTATGACAGATACAGAATGGGATATTCTCGACAGAAAGGCACCTGGAACAATACGACTGTGCCTAGCGGCGTCGGTAGCGTTCAATATTTCAAATGAAACGACAACAGAGGGTTTAATGTTGGCATTGGCCAAAATATATGAAAAGCCCTCGGCCTCAAATAAGGTATTTCTTATGAAGCATTTATTTAATATGAATATGTCAGAAGGTGGATCTGTTGCCGAGCATTTAAATGATTTTAATATAGTTACAAGTCAGTTAAGTTTTGTAGGGGTAAATTTTGATGATGAAGTTGGGGCTCTGTTATTTCTGTGCTCATTTCCAGAAATTTGAATGGCTTAGTTATGGCCATTAGTAACTCTGTCTCTAGATCTAGTACTTTAAAGTTTGATAATGTTGTTGGTGAAATCCTTAGCAAGGAAATGTGATGGAAAATCTCCGATGAGACACCAGGCAATGCTTTGACTGTAGAGACTAGGGGAAGAAAAATTGAAAGAGGAAATAGCTTAGGATATCGCAATAATTCAAGAAAAAATAGATCCAAGTCTAGATCGGGGATAGTGTGTTGGAAATGTGGGAAGAAAGGACACCTGAAGAAAGAGTGCAAGTCTCGGAAGGGAAAAGGAGGAGACACGCAATAAGAAACTAATCATGAAGTGAATGTAATAGGTGATGTGTTGCAAGATGATTTGATTCTTTCATTAGAAAATATTATTGATGCCTAGGTGGTAGATTCAGGGGCCTCATTCCATGCCACACCTGATAGGAAACATTTTCATGATTATGTTCAAGGGAGATTTTTGGACAGGTTCGATTGGTGATGTAAAACCCTGTAAACTGTTGCGAATGGTAAATTTTCATAAATAGCAAAAATGGAAATTAATGGCTATGAAGGAGGTAAGGCATGTTCCAAATCTGAAGAAAAATCTGATTTCAACAGGGCAGTTGGGAGGTGAAGGTTGCGTAACTACTTTCACAGATAAAACCTGGAAGGTCACAAAAGGATCCCTAGTATTAACAAAAGGAGAAAAGGTTGGTACATTATATTTATGCAATGGTATTTCTAATCCTGTTAATGCTGTAACCTCTACAGGAGAAGATACAACATTGTGGCATCATAGGCTGGGGCACATGAGTGAGAAGGGGATGCAAATTCTTCACTCAAGAAATTTCTTGCCAGGTTTGAAGCATGTTGATTTAAAATTATGTGAAAATTGTGTTTATGGAAAACAAAAGAGAGTTAGATTCCTTAGAGTTGGGAAAGAAAAGAAGAGTGAAAAATTAGAGCTTGTGCATACAAATGTATGGGGACCTACTCATGTATCATCTCTTGGTGGCTTTTGTTATTATGTTATTTTTATGATGATGCAACCAGAAAAACCTGGATTTATTGTATTCGAAATAAATCTGATGTATTTGATACTTTCAAGAAATGGAAAGCTTTGGTTGAAAATGAGACAGGAAAAAGGTTGAAGTGTCTCAGATC
>APFE031621995.1:119839-130697 GCA_000404065.3 Pinus taeda
AAGGAAAAATGATGGCAGCTATATTATATTGTTATTGTATGTAGATGACATGCTTGTTGCAAGTTCTAACATGCAGGAAATAAATGTGCTCAAAAGGAAATTGGCAAATGCATTTGCAATGAAGGATTTGGGTGCTGCAAAACAAATCCTTGGTATGAGAATAACTAGAGACTAGAAGAATCACAAATTAACATTATCTCAAAGTGAGTACATAGAAAAGGTGTTGAAAAGGTTTAACATGCAGAATGCAAAACCAATTAGTATACCTTTGGCTAGCCATTTCAAATTAAGTAAGGAGGCGTGTCCTAAGACTCAGGAAGAAATGGATCATATGTTTAAAGTTCCATATGCATTAGCAGTTGGAAGCTTAATGTATGAAATTGTCTGCACAAGGTATGATATTGCATATGTTATGGGAGTTGTAAGCAGGTACATGAATAATCCAAGAAAAGAACATTTGATGGCGGTGATGTGGATTCTCAAGTATTTGAGAGGTACCAAAAATCAAGCATTACGTTTTGGTGGTTCAAACATTGCTCTATAGGGATATGTTGATGCAGATATGGCAGGTGACAGAGATAACAGGAGGAGCACTACATAATATGTATTTACTGTAGGTGGAACAACTGTCAGTTGGGTTTCAAAAATCCAAAGTTTTGTTGTACTTTCAACAATAGAAGTAGAGTATGTTGCTGCTACAGAGGCTAGTAAAGAAACGATTTGGTTACAAAGGTTTCTAGATGAATTGGGTAAGAAGTAGGAGTTAAGAAGGTTATACAGTGACAGCTAGAGTGCCATACTTCTTGCAAAGAACTCTGCATTTCATTCCAAGGCTAAACATATGCAACTTAAATACCATTTCATACAGTCAGCATTGGAAGATGGATAGTTGAAGCTGAACAAGATACACACTAGCCACAATTCTACAGATATGCTAACAAAATTTGTAACTAGGGAGAAACTGAGAATCTGCTCAGTTTCAATTGGCCTTCAAGTATGATGAAGAAGATGAGAAATAGCCAGGTCCAAAGAGGAGTCATTCTCCAGCAAATGAAGGAGCGGTAGAGTTGCTATAATCAGTCTCCAAGTGGAAGATTGTTGGGTGTGGAGCCTGATTATCTTATGTACTCAAAGGTATTGCTACATTGGACCCGAGTTCGAAATGGGGCAGCAACACTTCCCATAAAACATTCACTGCAGGGGGGGTCTAAGGGGGGGTGGCTGCGACCTTTTCGAGGGCAGCACCCCCAAAGCTAAGAATAGATATAAAATTTCCTTGTAAAAGTATAGTAATTTCTAGTCAATCTGGGCCATTCATTAGGTGGAGATCTGATGGTAGAAGTTATGTTTAATTTAGGGATTTTTGCCCTAGAAGGAAACCCCTCACTATATATGAGGGAATTGTATTGCGTCTATGTAGATCTGTATTCTAAGTGAGAAAGAGAGAGGATATTGGAGCAAAGAGGGTGTTACAACGGATCTGCTGTAGGTTGTATATCTTCAGTTTATTGGATAATATAAAAGGAAGGACTGGTTGTTTCTCTGTGGACGTAGCCCAAACTGGGTGAACCACGTATATCTATGTCTCTCTTGTTTTATGTGTTTTCTGTGTTTATATTTTAGCAATATTTTATGTGTTTCATTGCTCTGTAATACATAATTTTCTAAAAGATCCTTGAATCAAACTGTTGATTGCGATAAAACCTAAAGACTAGGAGACAGTAAAATTACTTACGGTGTAGGTGGAAAATCAGTGGCATCCATGCTTATTTGGTTTACTTTGTTTATGAGTCCCACATTCATGCTTGGAATATGGCGTGAGGGTGATTGGTTGAAAGAAAGATTTGGTTAAGCCAATCTATAGTTGGGTGGTTCATGGAAGTCCTAAACCAAGTTGGCTTTTTCATTCCTTAATAAGATTTCCTTATTCTTGTGTAGAGCTATAGAAAGGGTCTCTTTCACCTCTAGTTACCTCACATTAATATGTCAATCCGGGAACATTTTGCTATTTCAAAGAGTGTCTCAGTCTGAGGTTTAGCATTTGTCAGAGTAATGCTCGTAGTACAGCTGTTTTAAAACTACAAAAGTAAATTAATGCGTGTCTACAACTTAACTACTTCAAAAGGCTAAATCACACATTTGGATATAAAGCAATGCATCAGTCAAGGGTTTGGTAGCAATAACCCATCCCTTTAGAAACTGATGAGAACAGATCAGGGGTCTGGGAGCTAGGTAGCAGATGCTGATGCTCACTACAGCATGAGATCGTCCTTAACAAATAAGAAATGAAACGACAAGTAAAGAAAACAGCAGTGAAATAGAATGACGCATTAGTCAAGGATTCGGTAGCAATAACCCATCCCTTTAGAAACTGATGAGAACATATCAAGGGTCTGGGAGCCAGGTAGTAGATGTCGATGCTCACTATAGCTTGAGATCGTCCTTAAAAAATAAGAAATGAAACGACAGGTAAAGAAAACAGCAAATCATCAATCTTGAAATGGAACAGCAATTCAGAAATGGAACAACAATTCAGAAATGGAACAACAATTCAGAAATGCAACAACAATTCAGAAATGGAATAACACTTAAAGGAATGAGTATTAACTAAGTTTAACAAGCTGTGAATCTATTTAATCATACCAATCCAAACATCAATCCTTCATTCTTAAAGATGTACGCACACTACAGAACAATATTGCCTATGGATCCAAGATGGAATAATACTGAACACCATATAGACACAACGTGCTTAATCTGATCCGTTATTGCTCTAAGTAAAAGCATACGATTGCATCTCAAGATGAAAATGATAATATTCAAGGATTCAATAATCATATGAAATCAGAACTTCCAAGATATATTTTGTGATGCTAAGGCATAATCGCATAACAGAAGAACTCTGTAATGGAATGACAGTATCCTATAGAGATTACCCACATTATACCAACACGTAAAGGAATAGTAACATGATGCAGCGTCAATAGAATACTTTTGTTTGAAGGAATATTAAATGAGTTAAACACAACAGAGCAGGTAACAAAAACTTTATAAAACACAACAGATTACCATATCACGTCGATCAGCAAACCACACAGAAACCATGCGTAATGGTACAAGAGAAAGTGTCCTCCAGGGCCAGGCCCTTAGCCTCCAGGGGTACACCGCTTAAGGTTGATCCAGGCTCAAAGATAAAAGAGTAACCAAGTTTGTATTAATACATGAAGTAAAATTACAGTAACTCAAGTCTTAACAGAACATAACGATCATAGTCTTGATCTTCCTAAAAGAAATTACATAAGGGCATCCCCCTCTAGCAAACAACGCTATCCCTTATATAAGGATGATGACAGAGATATCTAGATGCAGAAATAGATAAAACAGTGATCCCTCAGGATCAAGGATCCCGAGGGATTTGCAGAATCGTTAATCCTGAGTTACTTCTTCTCTTTTCTGTGCCGAGCTGGTATCTCCGCTTCCTTTCCTAGGTTGGTCTGTTTTGATCTGGTTTGCACGCAGTCTCCCGTCGAAGGGACAACAGTTAATTCGTCTTTGTCTTTTCCTTTAGGATGGTCACTTTCCGTTTTTCCTCCCTTCTGTACATGGAAATGACAATTATCAACATTCTCTATTAATCTCACATGTTTCGTTATAATTCTTTATTATTTTCTAAGTTTCTAATGCAAAAAGGCTTATAAGTCCTAATGAAAAGATACTGAAATAACCATCAAAATATACCTTCTTTGATACTCCACACACCCCCTCGCTTACCCTTTTTCATGGCCTCATGAAAACATTGTAGTTGACATGCAAGGTAGTGAGTGAGTAGGCTGGAGATGGAATCTCATGTGAGGGTCTACAGCCGTGACGCGAAACTAAATGATCAAAGAAATGGCTTGTCTGACCCTTAGACATCTCATACAGGACTTGATATCCGGGTGCAAGATGACAAATGATTGGAATCCGGAATCTATATCCTAACCAGGATGGCCCTGCCCTCAAAACAAATTTTCCATAGAGGGGGAAAAGGTTGGCAGCAAGTTTAAAGTTCTCATACTTAAATGGTTCTCTGAGCTGGATATTCGGATTAGATATTCGATATCAAAATTTATCTGCATCAATGGCAGGGTCTTTAATAGAGGAAAAGTATTCAAGTCCCTACCAAATGATTTCCTCATGCATGGGTCCTAATGCTTCAATCACTCCTAGAGCCTTCATGAGATTTCTATGTCTCCTCCATAACTGTGTTGGGTCCCTAGGCTCAGCTCTTACTCATAGATCTAATCTGTTTTCTTGTCTTTGAAAAGAGTTGTAGGCTTTGAGCCATTTAATTTGATTGACTGCAAATGAGATAAATGCTTGCAATTGAATGTCCCCAACAAAAGGGCCAGGGTTCAGTTCGGTCTCTTGTTCTAGTACAAGGTTATGCAAGTAAAATTCACACAATAATCTCTGCACTTTTACCCCGCAATGTTTACAGTAGTTTATGAAATCATCTATAGTGTTAATTTGTATGGGAACACCTGTTTTAACAGCCTTTATTTTCAATTGTAAATACCTTTCCATTAAAAATAGGGCATAGTTCTTGGCAGGGGCTCTACATGCTAGGACGTCATTGTATAGAGAACATAAGGTATCCATATTTTTGATAACTACATCTAATCTACGAGTTACCTTTGCAACTTTCTCTTGTTCCTTCCGCCATCCTTTGAAGGCTTGGTTTTCAGATAAGTTGACGTTCCTTTGTTGCTGCTGTAGTTTTTCATATTTTTCTCGGGGGACCATTTGCTCCCTAAGCTTTTCTGCTTATTGCTGGGCCTACTTCAAACCTTTATGAAGGGTTATCGTTTTCAGATCCTTTTTCCATGCAGCCATGGAGGTTGGGAGCTTTACCTGAACTTTCTTATTGCGCTGCTTCGAGTTCAGAACCTTTATTACTCCCAAAGGTGGTGCCTCTGTCTGAACTATCTTATCATCCTTTTCAATTTTAACACGAACACCAGCCCATTGTTGTTCCTTTTCAATTGGAACAGTATTCTACTTTTCAACTTCATTTGGAACAGCAGCTTGGCTTTTGTCAGGGGTTTGAGCAGTAGGACGGATTCTCATCCTCCGCCTTTTTCCCTTAAGGGATTTTACTGGTGTGGTCAGACATTTTCTTCCTGAAGTCCCTTTTACCCTTTTCCTTGCCTTTAGAACCCTAATCTACTGGTGAAGCTAGACTATTATGTTCAATAATCTCTACTGTTCCTTTCGTAATTCCCTTATTTCCGCCATTTCTTCAGAAGGAACAACAGGCTGTTTGCTGCGGTTTGGACTGCGGCTAGCTACCTGATTTTCTTCCTGGGGTGGCTGTTCCAGGGCAAGAACCTTAATTTGCTCTGTTATTTCTTGGGCTAATTCTTCTTCTGCCCTTATTTCCTCCGGACTTTCTTCTGGTGCCTTCTGATTAGGAACGAGTTGTTTCTGCTCAGCATTTTCTGACATCTACTCGGACAAATTTTCTACTTCTGCCTCTTCTACCTGTGATTGTTTGGGTGCATCTCTCTGACATGGAGGTTCGATGGAATCGGAGGTTGGCCATATTCGCCCATATTGGCCAGAACTTTGGCCAATTCATCTTCCCCTAATGCGTCTTGTAATGGGCTGCCTTCCTGTTGTTCCATTCCTTCCTCCTGCTCGGACTGCTCGGCTTCTTTTCCCTCGTCTCCTTCCTTTTTCTTGGACTGCTAGGACTGCTTGGGCTGCTCATCTTTTTCTTCTTCTCCTTCTGCAGATTGCTCTGCCTTCTCCTCTTCTTCTTCTTCTGCAGATTGTTCTGCCTCTTCTTCTTCTTCTTCTTCTGCTTCTGCCTCTGCAGACTGTTCTGCTTCCTCATCCTGTACTTCTGTTTCCTTGTCCTCGCTTAGGGTTTGCTCATCTTCGATTTCTACTATCTTGCTAGTGCCTTCCTGGGACTTCTCTAGCCCCCCTCGTAGCCATGTGAGTCGGGACGATTTCCTCCGTTTTTCTGGTTGCTCGAGTGTGTTGGTAACATGTTTCCGTTTTTCAGATTTCTTATGTTTTTCATGTTGCTCCGGTGTGCAAGTGACCTGCTTCCATTTTTCTGGACGTTGGGGTGTGCTAGTGACTTGTTTTCTTTTTTTTCGGACGTTCGGGTGTGGCCAACCCTCCATTGATGATGGTAATTAGCTCTTCCCAGCTAGTCTGCTGCTGGGTGAGACTATGGTTGATTATCAACTGAATTAATTTGTGGTGGCTGACGACTGACTCTACGTGCTATGCTCTTTTCATGCTTCGTGCAACGTCATGAAGTAATGAATTTAATAATGCAGGTAACTTTACAGAGCATTTTTGTTTTAGAACAGCTAGGAGTTTAAGATGTCGTGGTCTTACCATGTCTTTTCTGCCTTCACAGGTGATATAGCTTTGGATGATCTTTGCTAATTCTACCCACGGCTCTCCTAGTGTTGCTGGCAGCACCCCCTTTCCTCGAATTGTCAAGCTCTGTCCCTCGTCCTGAAAGATTTCTAAAATCTTCTACAGCCTTTCCTTCTTTATCATCCATACCGGTCCAGTGGCTGGAAGTCCCGAGACTTCTGCTATTATGTCATCGGTGATTGTTATTCCTCTTCTTCTTACTATGGAGTAGTCCTCTTGCAAATTCTGTAAAAATTCAATCGCTACTATTTCATTGGACTCCTTCAGGTGGTTAAGATAGGTTAGCCATCCTGCTCTTTCTAGGATTTTCCGGGCTGCAGCCGAAATAGTTAGCACTTGCAGTTCTCTGCAAACTGACCTTCCTCCCATAGTTTCACTGCAAATTCTCAAAGGAACAACAACTGTTTGTTGAAATGCAGAGAAGCTGATGGCATATCACTCGTTCAAACTCTAATGCTACAGCGTATGCAGTGGAAATGGCTTTGAACAACAATTCATGCAGAAGAAAACAAAAATAGAAAAAGATAATACCGTTGAGCCATGCTGTGCCCAAGTACACAATCTCTCAAATGGTGAGTTGACTCGTGCTCTGGGGAATAATGAGGTTAACCCCCCCCCCCCCCCCCCTCGCAATGTGATAGGCTATCCTAGCCATCAAATAAAGGAGCAGCGCCTGTTCTGCAGCAAGGTATTTAAGGAACAACATATGGCAATATGCCATGCTTACAAAAACAACCTATTACTGAAATCAAGCTATAGAGTTACGTTGCTTTAATACGTAAGAGACTGTGGTGATTTGATGGAAGTTCGGGGATAAGACATTTTCCGTAAATAGAGAGTCTCATGCAGTCATTGTCACTGGTTCTGTAATGATTGGTGATAATAGATAGTCATGCATTATATGGTTGGGTAATATAATATACTTGATTACCATGGCATAATAAACAAAAGGATGCAATCTACTTACCTATTGGTGTAAAAATGCAACTTCAATACCATTAACAGTGCTCTGCTGTCGACAGGTGTCCATAACCTTGGCAGAGTTGTTTGTTTCACCCCTGGAACCATAGTCCTTTGTGTATGCCAAGAAATGTTGTGCAATGTCAAAATGTAGGCCATTATGCTGGCTTGGTGACCAGTTAGTCATAATGCCATTCACGAGGAAGGAGCGAATAGTGGGCAGGCCGGCTCATGATGAGACCTCCTATTCCAAGGGTTGTTTGTTTGATATACCTTTTGGACCATTTCCCTGGTGTGGTGGCCATAGTGGGAATGCCACTTCGTTTCCGTCCTGATGAACATGTTAGGCTAGCTCGTAATGAGACTTCCTATCCTGCAATTTGACAATTTAGAAACCATGTTCTACTTGCTTCTTTCTTGTTTTTCATAAAGTGCATTTCCTGTTCATACACAAAGGGTGGTTCAACACTCCTTAAGAGTAGGAATGGTGGAAGAAGTCTTAATATCCCAATAGGAAGGTATAGATCCTTTGCTCTTATTATTGGATGATAATCAAAGAGGATTAAAAAGGAAACATCATGATACAGATAATCAATCAGAACAGAATTAGTAGAGCAATGGAAGTAAGAGATGATGAATAAGCATGTCTTTCCTTGCGTCTTTTCAGCAATTCAGGGCAGTTTCTTATAAAGATAGCGATTTATGATTGACTGATTTCCATATGTTGTGTTTTTGTTCCCATTACATGAGTGCATAGCCGTATTCAAAAAGACCTTGAAAGAACATTAGAAATCAGCATCCTCGATTTAGAATAGCAAAAGGAACAAGCTATTTCACAAGAAGGGCAAAATCCTCCAAGTGGTGTTTTTTTCCGAGGAAGGGCACAACAACAGTTAAAAAATGATGTCTCTTTGGAGAAAGGAACAACATAACTGAAAAGTGTTGTTCCTTTGGAAAAGGAACAACAAAAACATACAAGTGCCGGTCCTTTTGGAAAAGGAACAACAAAAATCAAAAGTGTTGTTCCTTTTGGAAAAGGAACAACAAAAACACACAAGTGCCATTCCTTTGGAAAAGGAACAACAGAAATAAAAAAGTGTCGTTCCTTTAGAAAAGGAACAACAAAAACACACAAGTTTCGTTCCTTTGGAAAAGGAACAACAGAAAACAAAAGTGTTGTTCCTTTTGGAAAAGGAACAACAAAAAACCAAAGTGTTGTTCCTTTTGGAAAAGGAACAACAGAAAACAAAAGTGCTGTTCCTTTTGGAAAAGGAACAGTAGAAAACCAAAGTACTATTGCTTTTGGAAAAGGAACAACAGAAAACAAAAGTGTTGTCCCTTTTGAAAAAGGAACAACAGAGGTAACAAAACTTGTTGCAAAGATATGTACAAAAGTAATTCAAGAAGTTATGTACAGATTGTAAAGAAAAGTAAATTTCTTAGTGAATTACAGGTGAGGAAGACTTATCTTCCTCCCCTAAGATCTCCATATCTGAATCTTCGCGTAGCTGTGGCAAAAGGACTCCCGAGTAAGTGGTTTGTGATAGAGACGGACTCGACGGCCATTTTCCTTAAAGGTATATCCAGAACCATCAATAGTAATCAGGGTAAGGGTACCATTGTCATGTACTTTCTTGATTTCATATGGTCCCAACCAACGAGTCTAGAGTTTCCCGGGGAAGTCCTGAAACCTGGAGTCGTATAAAAGATCCCAGTCTCCTTCGTGGAAGACTTTATTTCTAATGAGAGCATCATGCCATTTAACTCTCTACTGCTGTATCAGGGCAGTGTGTTGAAGTGCAGACAGCCTAATTTCATCCAGTTCATTGGTCTGTTGTAGTTGATTAGTCTGTGCTTCAGTTAGGTCTAAACCAACTTCTTGTGTTGTTCGTAATGTCTGGATTTCGAATTCTATAGGAAAAATAGGTTATTTTCCAAACATTAGCTGATAAGGCGAGTAACCAGTGGTGCTTCTCCATGTTGTTCTATAAGCCCACAGTGCTTCAGGTAGTCTGGCAACCCAATCACGTCTATGTGATGCAACAGTTTTTGTTAAAATTGTTTCTATTATTTTATTGCTGCTTTCTACTTGCCCATTTGCCTGTGGGTGATATGGAGTAGTAATTTTATGCTGGACATGATAGTTGTTGAGTGCTGCAGCTATTCTGTTCCCAGCAAACTGTGGTCCACCATCTATAATTATCTCTCTTGGAAGGCCATACCGTACAAATAGATGGAACAGGAACTGTATAATACATTCTTCTATGGCTCTTGGCAATGCCTCTGCTTCAACCCACTTGGTGACGTATTCTGTTGCCACCAAAATGTATGTTTTCTGGTTTGATGGTGGGTTGATTGGTCCCATGAAATCAAGAGCCTATCACTCAAATGGTTCGATAACTAGCTATGGTTTCAAAGACATCTCATACGACTGACTAGGGCATCCCGCTCTCTAGCAACTGTCACATGCTTGAACAAATTTCTTTGCATCTTTGAAAATTGTGGGCCAATAATACCCTGTTTGTAATACTTTATATGCAGTCCTGTGATCAACGAAATGTCCACCACATGGTTGGTCATGGCAAGCTTTCAATATGTCAAAAATTTCGTCCTCTCAAACGCATCTCCTGATATGCATGTCTGCCCCTGTGTGAAACAAATAGCCCCCAATCCAGGAAAATCTAGTACTTCACTAAACAATATGTTTTTGCTCATTAGGGGTTAGATGCTTTGGTAACTTACCTACTGCTAGGTAATTGGCAACGTCAACATACCAGGGTGTTTGCACAACAACAATAAAGAGATGCTCATCTAGAAACTGATCTTCAACTGTTGCTGCATCAACTGGCTTTGGCATTCTTGAGAGGAAATCAGCTACGGGGTTTTCTCTCCCGGGTCGATCCTTGGTTGTAATATCAAATTCCTGCAATAAAATCAGCCATCTTGTTATTCTTCCATTTGTGATAGGTTTGTTTGCTAAATATTTTATAGCAGAATGATCTGTGTACAAGATAACAGGATATCCAATAATGTAATGTCTGAATTTATTAACAGCATGTATAACGGCTAGAAATTCTTTTTCAGTGACAGTATAGTTTAATTCAACAAGGGATAGATTTTTGCTAATGTAATAAATTGCATATGGTTTTCTATCCTCCTCTTGTCCAAGGACCGCTCCAATGGTTGTGTTTGAGGCATCAGATGATATCTGGAATGGCAAATCCCAATTTGGTCCTCGAAGGACTAGGGCTGTAGATACGAGCTTCTTCAGATCCTTGAAAGCATGTTCATATTTCTTTGTCCAAAGAAAATCAACGTTACCAGTTAGTGCATACAAGGGTGCAGCAATACGTGAATAATGTTCTATAAATCTTCTGTAGTAACCAAAGAATCCAAGAAAGCTACGTACCTCTGTTTGAGTAGTAGGAGTAGGAATAAGCAAAAGTATTTGGATTTT
>APFE031621995.1:132044-182513 GCA_000404065.3 Pinus taeda
GGTTTTAGGATTTATTATCAGAAAATTGGTTGGATATTCCCAGGAGTCAATCGAGACCATGACATCATGTAGTATGCCTTCTCGCCTAACCACAGATCGGTCAGCCAATTCTAACAATGTGGAGGTGGGTTCTACAAATGTAATGCCTAGCTTTTGGCAAGTAGCGGTTGTTAAGATATTGATTGCAGCTCCAAGATCAACTAAGGCATTGGGCAGGGTTTGACCATAAATTTGGACAGTTACTATTGGGTTTCCTGGGTCTTCATACTTAATGGGTGTTTCCCTTTCTGATAATAGGTCAGATAAAGTGTCGACTACTTGAACTCTTGGATTATTTATTATATTCCTCCTTGGCCTTTTTATGCACAATTCTTTAATAGTTTTTGCGTATATCGGGATGTCTTGAATGGCTTGGAGGAATGGAATTTTTATGTACAAATTTTGCAATTCTCCCAGAATGTCAAAATCAGGTTGTTGTATAGGTAGAGGTATGACTAATCGTTCTGGGAACGGAGGAGAGGATGTGGTTGCTTGATTATGAGTTTGTGGTTTATTCACATCCTCTTCATGTGACAGATTTTCTATAGGTAACTGATCTTCAATCTGAACTGTTTTATTTCCCTCATTTTGAATAATATGCCCAGATCTTAGCTGAAGATCATTACACTCCCTCAGATCAAGTCCTTCTTCTGGTGTTTCTAGGATTTGGAGAGATTGGACCGGTCTGTTATTTGGATTGGGATTGGAGGCTGGGCTGGGAGTTGTCGTCTCAGATTAGACTGGGGATTTTGCTGTAAAGATGGTAGTGTAGGTTGAGGGAGAGGGATATTTCCTACTGGCTGCTGCGTTGGTCTCTGCCAGTTAGTCTGTCAAGCTGAGCTTTGTGAAGTAGGGGGAGTCCATTGTGGTGGGTATGGGTTGTTTTGCCAGTATGGTGGGGGATAAGGAGGATTCGACCAACCAGATTGGCTTGTTTGATTTAGCCACGGGTTCGCAGAAGGATATGACTGTGGTGACCAGTTTCGAAATGGAGGTTGAAACTGAATTTGCCATGTATTATACTGTTGAGCATTATACTATGGATACTGAAAAGGAGAAGCTGGGTCTGAAAACATACCCGTTTGTCGCGGTTGCCACTGACAGCATTGGTTGAGCAAATATATTGCTTCTGTCTCTTCTTCTGCCTCCTTATATACTGCTTTCAGTCCAGGTAGTGAGGGACAACTTTCTGTAGAGTGATCCCTTGTATAGATGGCGCATGTTTGGACTGTATCTAGTGGATACTCCTTATGGCTATGCTTCTTCCTACATCTGGGGCAGAATATTGCCAAATTCTGTTCTGCCTCTGTTTGCTTTTGCTTGGCCTGCAAAATGTCCAATTGTGTAGTCAGTGTTCCTAGTATATTAGTTTTAAAATTTTCAAATAAATTTCCAATTTCCACAAGCGTTACTCCTTCTGATGGGATTTTATTTTCTCTTACAAACCGATCATGTTCCGCTGGTTTGATTCGTGTACTACCTCTCGAACTCCTGATGCAGAAATCAATTATGTCAGCAAAACTTTCCTGATAAATATCCTCTTTTCCCATAATGTTTAATGTTTCGATCCATTGCTCTTTCATGCCCCTTATTATTGCTGTTTTCAACAAGTTATTGGGTAAAGGTAGTGATGCATAGGGAGATCTTTGCAGATTATACTGGAAACGTTCCACATACTCTTCTAATGTTTCGTTTGGTCTAACTATCATCTGGAATATTTCATCTTTTAGTTTTCTAGACCTGCAATAATCTTGAAATTTTTTTAGAAAATATTCTTTCATTTGTTCCCAGTTATTTATAACCCCACCACCTAATCCCATAAACCATCTTAAAGCAGCCCCTTTCAGGGTAGAGGGAAACAGTTTTAATTTATGGAGGTCAGTGGTGTAATCATATCCCCTGCACAGTACATCAAATTCAAATAAAAATGCATCCGGGTCTTCTGATGTAAGCCCGTGAAATGTAGGGATATGTTAAAGGGGGATTGCTTTCATGGGGGCATTTGCTGCAGAATCCACTATGGGGTATTGTAATGTAGAGGTTTGGGTGTTTGGCGGATTTTGAGCCATTGGATCAAATATATGCCAATAACCTTCTGGAATATCTAGGAGGGTGTCTCTAGTTTGAGAGGGAATGGCTTTGACAGGAACAACTTTAATAACACTTACTCTATCTGGAATTTTTGTCTGAGAGGATTGGATCCCTTCAATGGTAATTTTTGCTGCACTCCCTTTGTCTGGGCTACTCAATGGATGCGTTATCCTAAGAGGAGATCTCGATTCCTCAGTTTCCTCTGTCTCTCCTTCTCCTTCACAAAGATTGCTGCAATTCCCTTCCTGCAATAGTTCTGGAATAGAATTTTCAATTTCTTGAAAGTCATGTTCGTCAGTTTGACTATGAACCTCAGCAAAGGCTACAGATGGTGAACCTATGGCCTGAAGGGAGCTAGTAGGCTGTTTGGAAATAACTTTCCTGGGTCCTACTGAGGGCTGAGATTCGACTTTCTTATAGATTTCGCCTATGAAGGTTGATCGACCAAGGGTCACCGACCCCTTAGCTTTTTCTGGCTTTGGTAAAGGTTTGGAATTTTTCTCTGGCTTTTTCTGCTTATTCATGCACTCAATTTAACTACTAAATCCTTCTTAAGTAGATAGCACCAAATCTGTAGGAAAGTGAGCAAAGGAGCAGGGCTTTTACCTGCTCCATACGTAGGTTCTTACCTTCCATTTTCAAAACCCAATTCTTCCCTAGTAGGTTCATACACTACTCTGAAAAAAAAAGAACAAATGGCTACACTCTTTCCTCGACAACAGTGCCAAAATGTAGAGCTATAAAAGGGGTCTCTTTCACCTCTAGTTACCTCACATTAATATGTCAATCCGGGAACGTTTTGCTATTTCAAAGAGTGTCTTAGTCTGAGGCTTATCATTTGTCAGAGTAATGCTCATAGTACAGCTGTTTTAAAACTACAAAAGTAAATTAATGCGTGTCTACAACTTAACTACTTCAAAAGGCTAAATCACACATTTGGATATAAAGCAATGCATCAGTCAAGGGTTCGGTAGCAATAACCCATCCCTTTAGAAACTGATGAGAACAGATCAGGGGTCTGGGAGCTAGGTAGCAGATGTCGATGCTCACTACAGCCTGAGATTGTCCTTAACAAATAATAAATGAAATGGCAAGTAAAGAAAACAACAGTGAAATAGAACAACGCATCAGTCAAGGGTTCGGTAGCAATAACCCATCCCTTTAGAAACTGATGAGAATAGATCAGGGGTCTGGGAGCCAGGTAGCAGATGCCGATGCTCACTACAGCCTAAGATCATCCTTAACAAACAAGAAATGAAATGACAGGTAAAGAAAACAACAAATCAACAATCTTGGAATGGAACAACAATTCAGAAATGGAACAAAAATTCAGAAATGGAACAACAATTCAGAAATGAAACAGAAATTCAGAAATGGAACAACACTTAAAGAAATGAGCAATAACTAAGTTCAACAAGCTGTGAATCTATTTAATCATACCAATCCAAACATCAATCCTTCATTCTTAAAGACGTACGCACACTACAGAACAATATTGCCTATGGATCCAAGATGGAATAACACTGAAAACTATATAGACACAACGTGCTTAATCTAACTCCATTACCGCTCTAAGTAAAAGCAGACGATTGTATCTCAAGATGAAAATGATAATATTCAAGGATTCAACAATCATATGAAATTAGAACTTCCAAGATATATTTTGTGATGCTAAGGCATAATCGCATAACACAATAACTCTGTAATGCAATGACAGTTCCTATAGAAATTACCTGCATTATACCAACACGTAAAGGAATAGTAACATGACGCAACGTCAATACAATAATTTTGTTTGCAGGAATATTAAATGAGTTAAACACAACAGAGAAGGTAACATAAACTTTATAAAACACAACAGATTACCAGATCACGTCGATCAGCAAACCACATAGAAACCACGCGTAATGGTACAAGAGCAAGTGTCCTCCAGGGCCGGGCCTTTAGCCTCCACGGGTACACCACTTAAGGTTGATCCAGGCTCAAAGATAAAAGAGTAACCAAGTCTGTATTAATACATGAAGTAAAATTGCAGTAACTCAAGTCTTAACAGAACATAACGATCGTAGTCTTGATCTTCTTAAAAGAAATTACATAAGGGCATCCCCCTCTAGCCAACAACGCTATCCCTTATATAAGGATGATGACAGAGATATCTAGATGCAGAAATAGATAAAACAACGATCCTTCAGGATCAAGGATCCTGAGGGATTCGTAGAATCGTTAATCCTGAGTTACTTCTCTTTTTTGCGCCGAGCTGGTATCTCTGCTTTCTTTGCTGGGTTGGTCCATTTTGATCTGGTTTGCACGCGGTCTACCGTCGAAGGGACAATAGTTAATTCGTCTTTGTCATTTCCTTTAGGATGACCACTTTCCGTTTTTCCTCCCTCCTGTACATGGAAATGACAATTATCAGCGTTCTCTATTAATCTCACATGTTTCGTTATAATTCTTTATTATTTTCTAAGTTTCTAATGCAAAAAGGCTTATATGTCCTAATGAAAAGATACTGAAATAACCATCAAAACATACCTTCTTTGATACTCCACACCTTGGTATTTCATGTGTAAACGTACTGGTTTATAGGTGGATTCTATGGTTGTTGTATCCTTATTATTTCTGTTATTTATATGTTGGTTATGAGTATGATTTAAGATAGTGATGATGTATGGATCTCATCATGTTTTGATTTGTAAATAAATGAAAAATGAATATATGACATAATATATGATAATGAAGCTAGTGTGATAAGGCATCAATGCGTCTTAGTGATTTTCAAATAAGTATGAGACCCCTA
The DNA here is from genome assembly GCA_000404065.3 of Pinus taeda. NCBI lineage: Eukaryota > Viridiplantae > Streptophyta > Pinopsida > Pinales > Pinaceae > Pinus > Pinus taeda. The sequence goes on from APFE031621995.1 coordinate 136,972, forward strand.
TGCTTAGATTAGATGTTATGACCTGTAGAATGCATATTTTTGACATGTTTGACGAAATGTTTTTCATGGCTAGTAGGGGTCCAATCAAGCCTTTGTTCAAGTATTTGCATTTGTATCATTGTTTCAATGTTATTTTTCATTTTTGGAAGTTTCATGAAGTTTTCAGCAATGGCCTAAGACCTGGCCCTGGGAAGGTGGCACATAATCTAGGGTTGTTGGCTATGAACTAGCTAAAAAAGACCCCAGTCGATGGCATCCCTTGTTGTGAGGGTGACTAGAGGGCCCCAGTCACATGCATGCCCATTTCATGGGAGAAAATGAGGCTCCATATCAGTAAGATGTTGATTTTCCTCAGGGGCTGGTTTCCTAGGAAGGTTGGTTGCCTCTTAGAGGTTTTGTAGCATGTGTAGAAGGTTAGGTTGGTTGTGTTTTGTCATTTCCAGTTCCTTAATTGTACATGGGGAGTTGAATAAGATCATAGTATCATATTGTCACATGTTTACCCTAGCAGAAAGATTAACTTGGGTAAATGTAGGAGGAGGGTGTTACAGAGTGGTGTCAAAACATGGCTCAACCCTTGGGCTAGATGGGAGTGTGTTGGTCATGCATACATGTTGGTTGTATATATGTCCCTTATTCTTGTGCTCTATGTTCTTGTTGTGTATGCATGGTGTTGGTCATAGTTACAGTTGTGTCGCCATGTGAAAATTGATCATGTTCTTACTAGATGTGGTCATCATGAGTATATGTCAGTTGTAAATGCATTTGTTATACATGTTAGTTGTATATGTGATTGTTATGCATGCATTTTCATGGTTATGGTTGTTGTGAATGAGGTCATTGTAGGAACTTTAGGTCATCTTAATGTTGTTGGTATGTTATGATGTTGATGTCTTGGTTGAGATAGAGCATGAGATGCAGATCATCAAAGTGAAGTTGTTGAACTAGACTTCGGAGTGAGAGCAGATTATCATGTAGGTATTATATGTTTGGCATGTAGGTATGTTAGATAATGGATTGTTACATGCATTAGGGTTATATGTTGGGAAAATTACTATGAAGGGGGGGGGGGGGGGGGAACCATTATTTTCAAATCAATAAATTTTTACGTTTCATATTTAGATTTCTATATGTGACTTTAATGAAAGGAACCTGCATGTGTTCGCAATATTAAGGCAACTAGTGTATATCTAGTGAACATATGATTCAACCAATTCATCATAGTTTGGTCTTCATCCACTGCATCAATACTTTATTAAACATTAGATAAATAGTAACCATTCATTGTAATAACAAAATAAATCATAAACAACACACATGAACACCAAGATTTAGGGTGGAAACCTAATGTGGGAGAAAAACACCTGTTGATGTCATCTTTGTCTCCTTTTTAATATAAAGAAAAATTGTTTACAATATTGTACTAGCGTATAATCATACTATTATGCAAGCACCCACCTACAAAAGGCTACAACCTCCATTATTTCTCCACCTCCTACTGGAAGGGAGCTCCTACCCCTAGTTCTTATATTGGCGTAAACTTGTACCACTATACAGGCAATAACTTGTAGAAGGATACAACCTTCACTCATTCTCTAGATGTTACTAGAAGGAAGCTTTGCCTTCCTAACTTAAGGCTCCAAACCTCAACAACATCCATGGACCACGTTTCATCAAATTTTCAGACTCGATCCACCTGCTTCAACACATCATAACTTGTAGGCCACTTTTCATCAAATTTTCATACTGGACCCATTATCAACACTTAAGCTCAATATCAAAAATCAAATTGTTACTCATCACTGAAACAAAATCATCCATCTCTGACACATCTGAATCAATTAATCAGTGAAACCCAATCATTAATCTCTGACATAACTAAAACCCAATCATCAATTTTTGAATCAACCAACCACGAGAGCTTTTGACACAATTGAACAAATGAATCATTGAAACCTCTCACACAGCTGGATCACCCAATCATGAATTTATGATACACCTGAACCAACCATTCACTCAAAACCTAATCAACCGACACTTAATCAAAATTCAACCAATCAAATCAAATAGCTAGATGTTTGTAACCAGTACATAGAGCTGAACCCAAAATATTGCATCAACACACAAAATCAACTACGATCCTGGTCATTCAAACACCAAAATACATACGCTAGTTCACTTAAGGTAACTCATGTGCATATATGCTTTTCCGCAAAGAAACCCAGGCACAAATATTAAAATACAGAAAAATGAAAACTTGACTACTACAATTCTAGAAAGAATATTGAGTCATACTCATATCTATTGCAATACTCTGAACCAATCACAAAAATGAACATGATCTCTAATAAAAATCAGCAAGTAATCTTAACACTATTCATAACCACATTCAACTTCATCATTTAATCAGATCTACTTCATACATTATCATTTAGCCCAGATCAATCATGAGGAAATCATTGATAGACAACAGAGAAGTAGCAACACTGATTAGATTGATCAATCATTTATGAACATAAACCCTTACTTTTCATACACTAATTTTTACAGGCCAACCTGTGTGTATATGTGCTTTTCCCGAGACCAACCAGCGTATAGATCTGGAAATTTGGACCTAAAATTGTGCAGCTCTTCAAAACTTCAGAAAGACCTAGATCATAATATTTAGAGATAAGAACTTGTGTCATTACATAGATCTAGTAAATCCATGAGCATATCATACATTTAAAAGTCATTTTAGGTCTCATGATCCTTATCCATCATTGTATTTGTTCGTGCATAATTATTTCATATCTATTGGATTTCATCCATCATCAAACTCTTAGGTGTATACTCAGTTTAGATAAAGCAAAGCATAAAAAACCCATAACATGCATATTTTATTTTGATCTAATTTTTCATAAGATTTCCATCACTTGCATGCTACACACACTTTGATCTTCACCTCCTTATATATTTTTAGCCTTTTTCAATACCACGGGTCAAAACCATAACTATGTCAGTGGTATTCTTTGACAGGATCAATATTATTTGTCACACTCATTATTATGGGCCAATACCATGGTAAGAACCCATGGTATTTAAAATACCATGGGCAAAAGCCATACACTAATTTTCTTCACTAAACTCACATGCATATGTGACTTGTCTTAACAGAACCCATGTATAGTTCTTGAACTTCCAACTTTATCATTCCTCTGAACTGGCATTCATTTGATCACATTTGTAAACACAACTTCCATGCATTCTGTCACATCTATAAAGACAACTATCATGCATTTTGTCAGATCTATAAACACAATTTCCATTCATTCTGTCACATCTATAAACACATCCTGTTTGTACCTTTAATAAGGAGATCAAGAGACAACTTATCAATTAAGATTACATTTCATCAAATAGGTTGTCATCAAGGACAACACCTAATTCATAATGCCAATAATCTCCCCGTATCAAACTTTTGATTCTAATATGTAAACCTTTGACCCATCATTCTGGTATTTTGTTCCATCATTTTGTCTCCTCCGAAATAACCTGTGGATTCGTCTATTTACCATATACTTTTTCTGTTACAAGTGAGTTTCCATCAAGGACAATACATGCATCATAATGCCAAAAATCTCCCCCTTTGGACTTAATGGAAACCACTTTTGTTTTTGGTCACCATAACCTATAAATAACATCAAGCCAAGCACCAAGCGTTTCAAAACATCAACCTACTCTCCAAACACCAAGCTACTCTCTCCCCCTTTGACATCAATGGAAAAGGGCTAAGAAATTTTAAATTAAGACTTCCATATTTGAATTGTTAAATATGAGCACTCATCATGCTCCCCCTGATCACATGCCATTAGGGGAATTTTGAGGTCTAAAATGGACCTCCTAAGAAAAGTGTACAGCAAAAATAAATTTTATAAGAACCAATATGATTCAAGATGATGATGTCAACCATGGGGGATGATTCATCATTTTTGGAGTAAACAAGTAAAAATATTAAAAAATAATAAAACTATTTTTTCAACTCGTAGTTTCAACTAATCTCCCTAAGGTTTCACTCAAATTTCGAGTAGGAGTACTTTTTGGATGCAGAATTTAATTCCTCATCTAAGGACTACCCATATTGCATACTTTCGATGGACCCTGCTACACGAAACATGAGAAATACATGAAAAACCGTGATTGCAATCACATTTTTTTCATGTATTTCTCATGTTTCATGTAGCAAGGTCCATTGAAAGTATGCAACATGGGTACTCCTTGGACAAGGAATAAAATTCTACATCCAACGAGTGTTTCTGTTCAAAATTTGAGTAAACCCATAGGGAGATAAGTTGAAAATATGAGTTGCAAAAATAGTTTTTTCTTTTTTTCCCTCTAAAATTTGATGATGTAATCTAATCTTATTTTATTATTTCCACTATTATTTAGGCCATCTCAAAGTCCATACATGATTGATTATGAAAATTATTACATCATAGGTCTTTACATGACCTTTACATCAAACGATATACATGAAATTTATAAAAAATACCAAGGACCTAAACAAGATTATGATAGTTATCAACAACTATCATACACCATATAGTATATGCACCATAAGCATCTATCAGCAACATCAAGAATAACAACATGTATATGTCCGTCATCAATTCACAATATAAGACAATGTAACTTTAATATCATCAACCTATGACTAAGTATGCCACATATAGATATCAACTCATCCTCTTGACCTTATCAAGATCAACTTGCTCCCGTTCCTTAGTAGAAAAAGCCTTATGTTTATAAAAAACATAGCCTTCGATGGATCAACTAAGCATATTCCATTTTTCAAACAGTGATACAAAATCATCCACACCATATATATATATATATATATATATATATATATATATAATATATATATATATATATATATATATATAATATATATGAAAACAACATAGTCATCATCTATGACTATAACATCATCATTGTAGCAAGTACACCATGATATTTCCACAATAAACCTCAATATATCAACCATGCATCATCACTTGGGAGTTTTCTAACGTCCCAGATTTGATAAGCATCAACCATGATAATCAACATATGTGAATACCAAGGCTATCATCATAAAGTAACATAGGAAGAAGTATTCATCATTCCTTATCATCCTCATTATGAGGCTAGGTAATCCATGTCTTTAGATAGCCATATCTTCATGAAATCTGCAATAACACTATTTTCTTGACCAATTTTCTTCATAAAATAGGATCTTTTATACCAACATCATTAACCAATATGAAACTTAGGTAATCATCCATGTATCTAGCATAGAGATAGCAATATGTATCTAGCTTCTCATCAATATGAAAAGAAAACCATGAGCTCACAGTCATTTGTCAAGTTTTTTTGATACTATCAAAAGAAACAATCCTCAACCATGTGATAGCCAAGAACTATAGGAATCCTCATACATAACTACACCATAATGAACATTATGCATATTTGAAGGCATGATGATAACAACATAAAATAAATGAGTGACACTTATCATCATCAAATAACGAAGTTGTGTACTCAAGCTTTATTTTTCTCCTTGAAATTATGAAGTTTGCCATGAAATAAACATAACTATAAGAGTCATCCACAAATCTAATTAGAGGCATCAAAACAACGATGTGGCTCAAGAAATATACGTATCATCTGTGATTTCATCATAGGTGACCCATGACTGCATCATAGTATGATGCATCCTTTAAACACTTCAGCAACATAAGCATCATCACCATTGATAAGCGTCATTATGTACCAAGGACTTCTAAAGAAAACATAATGCCAATAATGCATTATTGGAAACATAACAAATGCTCCCCCTGAACTTGTGCCAACTATTCACTATTTGATCTGATCATTTCATACATCATAAGAATCATCAAGGCATCATCATCAACCAGTTGTACATCAAGTCGCAACAACTTATGAGGGTCAAAATCACTTCTAAATAACATCCACAGACTGTAATCATCAACCATCAAAATAGAAAAGATAATTGACAATTGATTGAACCATATCAGATCCTTTGATAATTGATATAACATATATGTGATTGTGTAGTTTCTAACTTTCATATATACACGACTATACTTCATAAGATCTGTGTATGGAAGTTAGAGTACTAAAATTTCACACTTTTTGCTCCCCCCAAGTCTATTCTGAATATACCTATTCCTACAACTTTTGTTGAAACATCATTTCCAAGAATACCATTATCATGATGGTTCTTCATCAGAGACTCATTTTTACTCTCGTCTCTAGTCATGTGATGAGAACATTCATCTTCGTCTTCAAATGAGTAGAGAGAAAGACCACACCTTATCAGATATTCATTTTCTTACTTTTTGGAGGATTCATCTTTTACATATTTTCTAATATCAATTTTCTTATTTGGTTTCTTACCATATTGTCTACAATGATCCAGAGACTTGTTCCTACATTATTTTTCTATATGCCAAAACTTGTTACAAGCATAATATATTATATGTTTCATATTCCTTCTATAGCAATCAATGGATTTGTGACCAAAAATATTGCAAGAAAAACAATATCCCTTAAAATAACTGGAAGCTGATGATCTTTCCGTGAGCTGGTTATCAGCTTAAAACATTCTACTTCTACAGCTAGCTGCAACATGTCCAAAATTATGACATATAGAACATTAAACATTGTTTATCAGAGGAAACAATCGATTAATACTTCTATAGTTAGGAGTAAATGATTTTATTTGAAGACTTTCTTTCCTTGGTTGTTGAAGGGGTTGACTTCTTATCTCCTTGTTGAGAATTTTATATGTTACATTAGAATTCCTTGCCTCAGTTTGTGAGCTAGATTCACCTTTAACAGCTTCATGAAAACCAAGACCAGATTTGATGGTAGGAGACCTTTGACTACTAAGAATATTATCCAAAATCTTAGTACTATCTTGAAATCGTAAAAGTTTATCCTTTTCTTCTAATTTATCTTTTAGGATATTTACCTAAACTTGCCATTGCCTTTCCTTCTCTAGATATTGCTTCTTCATGACTAGTTTAGGTTTTCTTGCTTCTTCTACTTGTTCCTTTAATTTGGGAATATCATTTTCGTGTTCTTAAAATGCTTGAAGTAGTTCTTCATTTTGATTATTTGATTTTTCAAGATCTTCTTTTAGAGAGATGACCTCAACTTCAAGACCTTCATAGTAACTATTCTTTCTTTAAGTTCCTTGGTTGTTATATTTTTTTCATTCACTTGATTTCTCAATGATGTTGCATCATCTTGCAACCTTTGACATTGATCCTCCTTTCCTTGTACTTCTTCCTTATTTTGTTTCCTTCCTCCAACTAAGTTTTTAACCTGGTAACATATTGTTTGTAGTAACATTCCCTTTTATCAAATAGATCTTGTTGACCTCTAATTTTATCTGCGAGACTTTTAACTTCTACCTCTATAATATTTCTTTCACTTTCACCCATAAGAGAAAATTCATTTGTTTCATTGTCACATTCATTATCTTCAATATTGCATGAACATACAAAGATATCACCAAAGGACCAAAAATCAGTACCTGATAATTCTTTTGTTTATTCATATTCATTTTGAGGTGATTCTAAATCTGAATATTTTCTTCCATCTAATAGCCAATCGTCTCTAACATTGTCACTATTTTTTTGATATGTCTTCTTCTTCGAGTTTCTTTATTCTTTTTCTTCTTTCCCATTGTCTGGACGGACTTGCTTCAAGAAATCAAGCTTCTTCCAAAGGACCTGCTCTAATACCAATTGTTTGGAAAAATACTGAGACTAGGGGTGGGGGGTGAATCAATATTTTCAAATCAATAAAATTTTACATTTCATATTCAGATATCTATATGCAACTTTACTGAAAGGAACTTGTGTGTGTTCAAAAATGTTCTTAATACAACTAGCGTATATCTAGTGAACTTATGATTCAATTAATTTATCATATGTTGGTCTTCAACTAGTGCATCAATACTTTATTAAAAATTAGATAAATAGTAACCATGTGCTATAATAACAAAATAAACCATAAACAACACACGTGAACACTAGGATTTAAGGTGGAAACCCAATGCGAGAGAAAACCACCCATTGTTTTCATCTTTGTCTTCTTTTCAATATAAAGAAAACGCTATTTACAATCTTGTACTAGAACAGACTCATACCAGTACATAGGCACCCACTTGTAGAAGGCTATGACCTTTGTTCTTTCTCCATCTCCTAATGGAAGGGAGCTCCTACCCCCTAGTTCTTGTACTGGCATATACATGTACAATTACGCAGGAACCAAATGGAAGAAGGTGTTGGAAATAATACTGAGAGGGGGGGTGAATCAAAATTATCAAGTCAAATAATTTTTCATTTTCAAACTTAGATATACGCTACTTCAGATATGGAAACCAACGTATACATGCAACTGTGACTACAACAACTAGCGTATAACCTGTACACTTAAGATTTAATTAATCCATTTGATTTTTAATTAGTGCATCAGAACTTTCATTAACCATAAGAACAAGTAAACAAGTGCAGTAAACAGAACATATGATCACACATATGAACACAAGATATAAGGTGGAAACCCAATGTGGGTGAAAACCACCTGCTGCAATGCTTCTTTATCATCTTGTTAATAAGAAACTTCATTTTACACTATTTTTGTACTGGTGTAGTCTTATCCCAGTACGCAGGCTTCTGCTTGCAGAAGACTACAACCTTCTCTCGTTCTCTAGCTTCTCTTAGAAGGGAGCTACACCCCCCTTAGCTCTTGTACTAGCTGATGTACTAGTACGTAGGTGCTGACCTACAGAAGCCTACAACCTTCTCTTTTCTTCCAGGGACCACGTTTCATAAATTTTCAGACTAGATCCATAAGTAACATCAAATATATCTGCATCAAGCAAATCCCCTTTGCACCAATAAAAACTGAATCAATCAATCACTTCTTTGAATGCTATAACTAGAATACAGTAGCAGTAACTAGACACGAATCCTAAACCCAGAATACTACAATAATAAACAGAAGTAGCTAAAACATATTTTATGAGACGTATGCTACTTCAAGATGAAGAACTTGGCTACATATGCTTCTATATTAAAGCAAACCAACATATATGCTATTTTGAATTATTGAACTAGCGTGTATACGTGCCTTTGCTGCGCCGAACCTGCATATAGATCTATAAAAGATAATTTACCCTTTTCAATTATTCAGACATCAGTTATACCTAGATTATCAAATTTATAGATCAAGTCATGCACCAAATATAATAGATCAAAATCACACAAAGATACTTCTCTTCAAGCCTTGAGATCTTGACCCATCAATAGAACTTATCCTTCTTCTAACGCTCAAGTTCCTCTTTGATTCAGAACCAGATATGCACCATAACCTAATGACCAGTATTCTAGATCTTGCTCTTCATAAGATATTCAATCCTTGAGTGAGTGACTTTGCCTAATGATCTCCTTCCCCTTTTATAGTCTTAGGCCTTAGTCAATACCATGGTCCAAGACCACTTAGAACCAATACTTGGGACCCAATACCTAGGTTCAACACTTCGGATGCAATACCATGGTCCAAAACCATAGGTCCAAATACCAAGGACCAAATATCATGGACTAAAAATATTTTTTCCCACATGTATGCACTTTTCCATGCATGAAAGTGCGTGCATATGCATATGCGACTTTTGATCGGTGATACCACATGTATATGCGACTTGGTAAAGTGGAAACTGCGTATATCTCTTTTTCTTTTATTCTGAGAGCCTAAACTGTGATCTGTGATCTGAGTGAGTTGCCATCAAGGACACCACCTGTGTCATAGTGCCAAACCTGTGTCATAATGCCAACAATCTCCCCCTTTGGATTTCATGGCAACCCCAAGTCACTCCAAGTCACTCTCCCCCTTTGTCATCAAGGGCAAAGGGTGATGCTCACCCTGAGTACATGCTGAAATCTTTTGCTCTACTATGCTATCCATGCTTCGCTTGACTGCAGGCAAGGTCTACAAAAAGATGTTCTACAAGAATGAACATGACTCTATAAATGACCTTCCTATCACCAAAGACTCATACATACATCCATCTCCCAATCAAGTGGGGATATACCAATATTGACCAATCCACCCAACCAAGTGGGGATACACCAAAAGTTTACACACAATAAAACAAGAACATTACATCATCCATCCCAAGCATAGTGGGGAAACAAGATATACATGACATAGAGACAAAATATCTACAACAAGACTATGATAGTCATCAACAACTATCATCAGTAGCATCTGTCAAACATTATTTAGACCAGCAACCATGTTCTCCCTCAACACCTCTTCCACTTGAAACCAAAAACAATTGTGAAATTGAACCAAGACCTTCTAAGATAATGCCAACAATGCATTATTAGAAGTATATGCTCCCCCTGTGCGAGAAGGTCTTTGTGAGACCCATGTCAGACTCTTTTCATCCTATGTCTGGCCCATTGGTTTTCTTCAAATCAACATATACACAACTATATCCATAGAAACAGGCGTATATACATGGATGCTCCTCATGAAACTCGCGTACAACCACTTTTCTCTGAAACAGATAAGTTTCAACAACAAAATGATGCATTCACTACTCCTAGATTTTGTCTGAGGTATTCAAATGTCTCCCTGGGTAGTGGTTTGGTGAATATATCTGCAACCTGTTCCTTGGAGGGAACATACTCCAATTTGACCTTTTGTTCAAGCACTTGTTCCTGGAGAAAATGATATTTGATAGGTATGTGCTTGGTCTTTGAATGCATGATTGGATTCATTGAAATACTAATTGCACTTGTATTATCACATAAAATTGAGATAGGTGGCGTACAAATGATCTGAAAGTCTTGCAAAATTTGCATCATCTAAAGGAGTTGTGTGCAGCAAGATGCAGCAGACACATATTTTGCTTCAGTTGTAGATAATGCAATTGAACTTTATTTCTTGCTGAACCAAGATACTAATATGGAAACCATAAAGAATGCACCACCACTAGTGCTTTTTCTGTCATCCATGCTTCCTGCCCAATCTGCACCTATGTATGCATGAAGTGTGAGATCTGTATTTCTAGGATACCATAAGCCATAGTTTTTTGTTCCTTGAAGATATTTGAAAATCCTTTTAACCGTCTGAAGGTGTGCTTCTTTTGGATTTTGCTGGAATCTTCCAACTATTTCCACTGCATGCATGATGTCTGGTTGGGTACCTATCAGATAGAGAAAAATACCAAGCATGGATCTATAGGTTGGTTGATGTATTGTTGCTAAATCATCATTTGCATTGAGGCTGCATCCTATTACCATAGGGGTACATACTGGTTTCAAATCTTCCATGCCATATTTCTTCAAGATCTTCTTGAGGTACTTAGTTTGTGATAGAAAGATACCATCTTTATTTTGTTGGACTTGTAAACTAAGAAAATATGTCAGCTCACCAAGCAGGGACATTTCAAATTCTTTCTGCATCACTAAAGCAAAATTTTGACTCATGGCTTCTTCATTGCTACCAAAGATGATATCATCAACATACACAACAAGTATTAACAATTTATCATTATCAATTTTCATATATAGATTTCTATCTGCTGATCCTTTTGAAAAACCTTGTTGATGGAGGTATTTGTCCAGACGATAATAGCAAACCCTTGGAGTCTATTTGAGACCATAGAGTGCCTTCTTAAGTCTGCATACAAGTTTTGGATCATTTCCAAGGATGAATCCATCTAGTTGCTCAATATACACTTCTTCGTCTAAGTCTCCATTTAGGAAGGCAGATTTCACATCCATTTGATATACTTTGAACTTCTGAAAGCTAGAAAGAGCAAGGAACATTCTTATGGCTTCAAGTCTAGCAACCGGCACAAAAGTTTCTTCAAAGTATATACCTTCTTGTTGAGCATACCCTTCACAAACAAGTCTGGCCTTGTTTCTAATAACTTCTTCATTTTTAGTTAGCTTATTTTTGAATATCCATTTGGTGCCTATGACATTCTTATCATTAGGTCTAGGAACCAATTCCCAAGCGTTATTCTTTTCAATTTGCTTAAGTTCTTCATCCATGGCTTTGACCCAACATTCATCTTTGCATGCTTCACTTACATTTCTTGGTTCAATGGAGGAGAGCAATGCTAGATAGCTTGAAGCTTCTATTATAGTTCTTCTTGTTTGAACACCTACCTCTTTCTACCCCAAAATTTGAGTCTCTAGATGATTCTTTTGTACGTACCTGGATGGAGTCTTTTCTTCTACCCTTATCTGTTCTTCTAGTGCCTCATAGGTTTCTTCTTCATCATTAGCCTAATTTGAATTTGGAGCATAGTCTTCTTCATCTTTAGTTTTTATCTGCTTTGGATTGTCACCTACTTCATCAACCACTACATCAATACTTTCAACAATTTTTCCTAGTCTTTTATGTAGAACTTGTATCCTTTACTTCGAGAAAAGTAACCAAGAAGAATGCCTTCACCTGCTCTAAGTTCAATCTTGCCAAGATTTTCATCAGTCCTTTTGATGTAACATTTGCTTTCAAAAACTTTGAAGTATTTTACCGTAGGAGTCTTACCATACCACAGTTCATGAGAAGTTCGAGTGTTGTTTACCTGAACATTTGTTTTATTGAGAATAGTAACGGCAGCAAATACAGATTCACCCCAAAAAGTTGCAGGAGTTCTAGATTCATTAAGCATAGCAAGAACCATTTGTTGAACCATTCTGTTCATCCTTTCCACTACACCATTTTGTTGAGGAGTCCTTGCAGTATAGAATTCCCTTCTTATTCCATGTTCTTCACAAAAGTCAAGAAATTCATCTGAGGTAAATTCCCCTCCTCGATCAGACTTGAGGCATTTGATTCTGCGATCTGATTCATTTTCAACCAAGGCTTTGAAAGCTTTGAAATTTTTGAAAGCTTCGTCTTTATGCTTTATAATTCCTATCCAACACATCCTTGAAAAGTAGTCAATGAACAATATAAAGTATTCTTCTCCTCGAGGTGAATTTTTCCTTGATGGACCACATAAATCGGTGTGGACAAGTTCAAGTGGCTTACTAGCTGATCCATCCTTCTCAGGGAAATTAGTTCTGGTTTGCTTGCCAAACTGACATGATTTGCATATTGTATTGTCTGGAATTCTGATGTCAGGGAGATCACGAACCGCTTGATATTTGCATGCTTTCCTTATCTAAGAGAAGCTTAGATGCCCCAATCTTCTATGCCACAACTAGTGTTCATCATTCTTGCTTAGATAACATTATTTTTTTCCTCCCTTGAGTATGTATAAATTATTTGGAGTTCTTGAGCCTTTGATCATTGTTTCTCCTGTATCAAGCTCACGAACAATACATCCATTTGATCAAAATATTACCTCATTTCCTTGATCACACATTTGGCTAACACTCAATAGATTATGCTTTAAGCCATAAACATACATAACATTTCCATCTTTGACTTTTTCTTTCAAAAGAATAGAACCTTACCTTTTATGAGTGTAGGTGTGTCATTTCTGAATGAGACCTTCCTTTCCTTTTCTAAGGCACTATATGATTGAAGTTTTTCTTTATCACCTGTCATAGTTTCTAACATCCACTGTCGATGTACCACTGATTTTCCTGTCCTTCTGCATATAAGGCATACCACATCTTTCTGGTTGCAGTTCTTTCTTCTCCATGTTTTGGGACCCAATGAAGGTTTCTCCTTCTGAGATGTTTGCCAAAACTTACTCCTGCATTTAGAATCTTCATGACCGAAGTTGTTACAAATAGAGCATTCTAATTCATTTTCAAGAGCAGAAAAGTTATTGTAGGTCCTCTTCATGATCCCAGTCATTCTCCTTTGATTTTGTGCTTCTCGAGTCATGATAGTCTTGTAGGAAACACATTGAACAACTTTGTGTCCAAATTTATGACATGAAAAACATTGGCCATTAAAGAAATTCCTGCGATTATCAAATCTACCATCCAGGTGATTGTAGTTTCCATTGACATTCATTCTTGAGGTAAATTGAGAATGATTTACCTGTGGTTGGTTGTAGCTTCTATTCATCCTTGAAGTAGATTGACCCTGATTTACTTGGTGATATATTTTATGCCTTTGTTGACGATTGTCAACCTGTTCACTTCTCCTTGCTACATCAAGATAACTTTGTGCTTGAGATTCTTCTTCAGTATATCCAAGACCTGTCTTGATTAGAGGAGAATGTTGCACTTTGATAATATCATCTAAAGTTTTAGATCCTTTAGCAAATCTAAGGTTAAGAGCTTTTGTTTTCTCAATATCTTTTCTAAGTCTCACAAATTCACATTCTAACTTTTCATTGTGTTTTTTCCTTTCAGCAAGTTGGAATGTCCGAGTATCTGTGATCATATTCTTTTCTTCTAAACAAATTTTAAGTTTAGACATTTCTTCATAGAGATCATCTTCAAATGCCATCAAAAGTATATAATCATTACCATGTTCATCTTCATCACTATTTGAAAGTCCATCATTGCCTTCATGTGTATAATAGCTCTTCCTACTTACATTCTATTTTATGTTCCATTTAACTGGTTCCTTACATTTATCAAGCTTATCTTTATTAGGACATTTGGCTACATAGTGACCGACTCTCCCACAAGCAAAACATTTGAAAGGTAGCTTACCTCTGAATCTTCCAGAACCTTGTTGAAGGTTCTTGACAAAGTTTGATTCTTCCTTTTCTTCTAATGTATGTCCTGACTCTATGTATTCTCCTTTTCTTAAAGCTTTGAATGCGGCTTCTCTCATGTCTAGTGGTCCCCCTTTTCTCATTTCGAAAGTAGTTAGGATTTCGTGCAGTTGTGACATAGTAATACTCTGAAGATTCTGCTTTTCTTCTACGGTAGAAACTTTTGATTCAAACTTAGAAGACAAAGATCTTAGAAATTTTTCAACTAAAGTAACTTCTTTTATTTCTTCACCCAAGTTTTTCATGCAATTAGAAATCTCATCTCTACGTAAGAAATAATTAGCCACACTTTCATCATTGTGCATTCTGAGAGTTTCATGTTGAATTTTGAGAGATTGTAGTTTTGCATGTTTTACCTGATCATCTCCTTCATAGCTTAGAATGATCTTGTCGCATATTTCTTTGGCAGTTTTGAGATGCATAACCTTGATGCATTTTGATTGAGATAGACTCCCCAATACAATATTGACAAACTTTGCATTTGTTTCATACTACTTTTTACCAGTTGTATCTGTAAGAGTTGTTGATGGGAATGTGTATACTCCTTCCATGATATCCCAAACTTCTGCACCAAGAGATTGAAGATATGTTTTGGTTCTTACCTTCCAATAGACAAAGTTGCTCCCATCAAAGATTGGTGGCCTAATGGATGCCTCCTTTTCGTAGTTGCTCATGATGATAGATCTTCCTTCAAGAGATCAAGCTTCTTCTGAAGGACCTTCTCCGATTCCAATGTTGGAAAATAATAATGGGGGGGGGGGGGGGGGGGGGGAGGGCGGCGGTGAATTAGTATTATCAAGTCAAATAATTTTTCATTTTCAAACTTAGATATACGCTAAAAAATTGTATACATGCAACTGTGACTACAACAACTAGTGTATAACCTCTACACTTAGGATTTAATTAATCCATTTGATTTTTAATCAGTGCATCAGAACTTTCATTAACCATAAGAACAAGTAAATAGATGCAGTAAACAAAACAGATCATCACACATATGAACACAAGATATAAGGTGGAAACCCAATGTGGGTGAAAACCACCTGCTGCAATGCCTCTCTATCTTCTTGTTAATAAGAAACTTCTTTTTACAATATTTTTGTACTAGTGCAGTCTTATCCCAATACGCAGGCTTCTACCTGCAGAAGGCTACAACCTTCTCTTTTCTTCCAGGGACCACGTTTCATAAATTTTCAGACTAGATCCATAAGTAACATCAATCAAACATCAAATATATTTGCATCAAGAAATCCCCTTTGCACCAATCAAAACTGAATCAATCAATCACTTCTCTGAATGATGTAACTAGAATACAGTAGCAGTAACCAAACACTAATCCTGAACCTAGAATACTGCAGTAATAAACAGAAGTAGCTAAAACATATTTTATGAGACGTACGCTACTTCAAGATGAAGAACCTGCGTGCATCTTCTGTATTAAAGAAAGCCAGTGTATATGTCGTTTTGAATTACTGAACTAGCATGTATACGGGCCTTTACTACACCGAACCTGTGTATAGATCTATAAAAGATAATTTACCCTTTTCAATTATTCAGACATCAGTTATACCCAGATTATTAGATTTATAGATCAAGTCATGCACCAAATATAATAGATCAAAATCACACAAAGTTATTCTCTTCAAGCCTTGAGATCTTGACCCATCAATAGAACTTATCCTTCTTCTAGCACTCAGGTTCCTTTTTTATTCAGATCCAGCTATGCACCATAACCCAATGACCAGTATTTTAGATCTTGCTCTTCATAAGATATTCAATCCTTGAGTGAGTGACTTTGCCTAATGATCTCCTTCCCCTTTTATAGTCTTAGGCCTTACTCAATACCATGGTCCAAAACCATTTAGAACCAATACTTGGGACCTAATACCTGGGTTCAACACTTCAGACGTGATACCATGGTCCAAATACCAAGGACCAAATACTATGGACTAAAAATAAGTTTTCCCACATGTATGTGCTTTTCCATGCATGAAAGTGCGGGCATACGCATATGCGAATTTTGATCGGTGATACCACATGTATATGCAACTTGGTAAAGTGGAAACTACGTATATCTCTTATTATTTTATTCTAAGAACCTGAACTGTGATCTATCATCTTAGTGAGTTGTCATCAAGGAAAACACCTGTGTCATAGTGCCAAACCTGTGTCGTAATGCCAACATAAGGCTACGACCTTCACTCGTTCTCCAACTACTATTGGAAGGAATATTTGACTTCCTCACTGAAGTCTCCAACCCTCAGCAACATCCATGGACCACGTTTCATCAAAATTTCAGACTGTATCCACCTGCTTCAACACATCATAACTTGTAGGCCAATTTTCATCAAATTTTCAAACTAGAACCATTATCAACACTTAAGCTCAATATCAAAACTCAAATTGTAACTCATCACTATAACAAAGTCATCCATATATGACACCTATGAATTAATCAATCATTGAAACCCAATCATCAATTTATGAATCAACCAATCACTGGAACTTCTAACACAACTGAATCAATGAATCATTGAAACCTCTGACACAGTTGAATAAGCTAATCATCAATTTATGATACACCTCAATCAACAATTCACTCAAAACCTAATCAACCGAAACTTAATCAAAATTCACCAATAAACTAAAACAACCAGATCTCTGTAACAAATACACAGAACTGAACCCAAAATATTGCATCAACACACTAAATCAATTGTAGTCCTGATCATTAAATGAAAATATACATACGCTACTTAACTTAAGGCAACCCACATGCATACATGCTTTTCATTAGAGATACCCACGTACAGATCTTAAAATAGATAAAACTAAAAACTTGATGACTACAATTCTGAAAAGAATATTGAGTCATACGCAGATCTATTGCAACACTCTAAACCAATCACAGAAATGATCCTGATCTTCAATCACAATCAACAATTAATCTTAACACTAATCATAACCACATTTAACTTCATCATTTAATCAGATCTATGTTAGAAACTATTATTTAATCCAAATCAAGCATGAGGAAATCATTGACAGACAACAGAGAAGTAGTAGCACTAATCAGATTGATCATTCATTGATGAACATAAAACCTTACTTTGTATACGTTACTTTGTAGAGGCCAACCCACATCTATACGCACTTTTCTCGAGACCAACCAACATATATATTTGCAAATATTGACCTAAAATTGTGTAGCTCTTCAAAACTTCAGAAAGACCCAGATCATAATATTCAGAGATAAGAACATGCATCAAGACATAGGTCTAGTCAATCCATGAGCAGATCATACATTGAAAAGTCATTTCAGGTCTCATGATCCTGATCCATCATTGTATTCATCCATGCATAATTATTTCATATCTATTGGATTTCATCCATCATCAAACTATGAGGTGAATAGTTAGTTTAGATCAAGCAAAGCATGAAAAACCCATAACATGCATATTTTCTTTTGATATTACTTTTCATAAGATTTTCATCACTTGCACACTACACACACTTTGATATTTACCTCCTTATATAGTTTTATTCTTTTTCAATACCATGGGTCAAAACCATAGTTATGTCAATGGTATTCTTTAACATGATCAATATTCTTTGTCCTGCTCATTACTTTGGGCCAATACCATGGTAAGAACCCATAGTATTTAGAATACCATGGTGCAAAATCCATACGCTACTTTGCTTTACTAAAATTGTGTGCATACACAACTTGTCTTAACAAAACCCGCATATATTTCTTGAACTTCCAACTTTATCATTCCTCTGAACTTCCATTCATTCTATCACATCTCTAAATACATATTATTTATACTTTTAACAAGGAGATCAAGAGACTAATTATCAAGTAGGATTCAATTTCCTCAAATAGGTTGTCATCAAGGACAACACCTAATTCATAATGTCAATAATCTCTTCGTATCAAACTTATGATTTTGATTTGTAAAAATTTGACCCATCATTCTGGTATTTTGTTCCATCATTCTGTCTCCTCTGAACTATCGTGTGGATTCATCTAGTTACCATATACTTGTTCTATTACAAGTGAGTTTCCATCAAGGAAAACACATGCATCATAATTCCATCATTATATACATGTTTTTCATCCATCATCAAACTCTGAGGTGCATAGTTAGTTTAGATCAAGCAAAGCATGAAAAACCCATAACATGCATATTTTCTTTTGATATTACTTTTCATAATATTTTCATCGCTTGCACACTACACACACTTTGATATTCACCTCCTTATATAGTTTTATTCCTTTTCAATACCATGGGTCAAAACCATAGCTATGTCAATGGTATTCTTTAACATGATCAATATTCTTTGTCCTGCTCATTACTTTGGGCCAATACCATGGTAAGAACCCACAGTATTTAGAATACCATGGTGCAAAATCCATACGCTACTTTGCTTTACTAAAATTGTGTGCATACACAACTTGGCTTAACAAAACCCGCATATATTTCTTGAACTTCCAACTTTATCATTCCTCTGAACTTCCATGCATTCTATCACATCTGGAAATACATATTATTTATACTTTTAACAAGGAGATCAAGAGACTACTTATCAAGTAGGATTCAATTTCCTCAAATGGGTTGTCATCAAGGACAACACCTAATTCATAATGCCAATAATCTCCTCGTATCAAACTTATGATTTTGATTTGTAAACATTTGACCCATCATTCTGGTATTTTGTTCCATCATTCTGTCTCCTCTAAACTATCGTGTGGATTCATCTAGTTACCATATACTTGTTCTGTTACAAGTGAGTTTCCATCAAGGAAAACACATGCATCATAATTCCAACATTATATACATGTTTTTCATTTTATTGTTTTTGTGGTTACATGCATGGTAGATGCTAGTGAATCAGTGTGGTCATATGCACGTGTGTTGAATAGTCATGAATGATAGTAACTTATTGTTGCATACATTGTGATCATATGCATGATGGTTATGGTCACTGCATTTAGGATCTTGATGTGATATGTATCATGCTCATCTAGATTGGCCAATGCAGATGGTTAGGATTATGACTTATAGATATGAGTTGACCTATTTGTGATAGTGTGTTGTACTAATCGAGACTAACCGTGGATATGTGATTGTTATGCATGAATGGAAATTGTTTATGATTTTATGATGTGAACATGTTAGATAATTACTGTTATGTACATCATGAGCTTATTTACGTTTGAGTTGAAATGTTGTGAAGTTATTTTGTGATAATCTAGATGGCTTGTGCAGACAAGATAGCCTCCCCTAAGATACATTAAGGCACGAGTTTGCTTATGTCATCTACTTGGTATTTAAATGTTTGATAATGTCGTTTATTTGGTGTTTGAATGTTTTGTGTATATTATGTTGTCTAAATTTTTGATTACTTGCATGATATGACCATGTGTCTATAATATTGCATGAAGTAATGATATTGTTTTGAAATGGTTGCACTAGCACATATGTGTTGAGATAGATGATTTGTACTTGAGTGTAAGTATGTGTTATTTGTAGTATTATGATTATGACTATTTGTTGATTATGACATGGTTGTTAGTCTTGGAAAATATTGATTTCAATTAATAGACATGATTTTTTAACCCTTGGAACATATGGCTAGCATGTGTAAACAGTTCTAGGGAAACATGCTTGGTATAGTGTCACAAGGTAATTATTGATTTGTTTATATAGCTAACAGTTGGGTGATGCAATAGCATATAATAAGACTCGATTGCAGCAAGGTAAAGGTAAAAGAAAGGATTTGGGTGAGAACTCCTTTGGCTATGTTTGGAAACTGTAATTCCAAATGAATGAATTCTTTGAATACAAGTCTTCTTAACCCTAATATTGTCTGAAATTATGTGAGTATGTACCATATTCACGGACATGTATTAGACAGGTATAACAATTGGCTTCCAATTATAGTTGGATTCGTCAAGGAATTGTGGTTCCTTGAGAAGTGCATGTGTTCAGTTACAAGGCAACGTGGTTGGCACAACAAGGTAAGGTAACTAGTGTATTGTTATATTTATGCATGCACTGATAGTTATGGGTTTATGGAAGAATGATGCAAGGAATTGCATGGCAAATATGTTGCCATGGAATCTCAAAGAAGTCTCAAGTTGAGCTTTCCCTTGGAAGCATTGGGAACCATGGGATTGAGTCATAGTGTTTGTTGTTAGTCTTGTGCTTTTGGTGTTTTGTGGTTTTCTTTTGCTTCATTTGTAGTTTTGTTAGTGACTTGTACATGACCATGCCACTTTGTTTGTGGTGTCATATTTCTATTGGTCTTTCATGGTTTTCTTCTTGGTTATTTCTTGTTATTTCCTTTAATGTTTTGAGGGTCTTGGGAATTTGTTTGGAAAGAGGAAGTTCATGGAGTTTCGCAAGAGATGGATGAAACCTGACGGGTAATGTAAGACCTAGATGAATCTCAATTAAGGGTGGTTGAAGGCAAGAGTATGACATCTATTTGGATTGGTTGGTCCATTGGTGTAAATGGATGGGGGCAGTAAGTCATGAGAAAGGTAAAAAGTAAGGTAGATTAAATAGATTTGAGGCGTTAGATGCCTTGACTATGTTGGGAACTGTTGTTCTCAATGTTGTGCATGTGTTGCATAGATAAAGAGAGTGGTCTTAAGCTTGATGTTAATATGCTATTTGGTAATTATGTTGTGATTATGATTATGCTAATGTCTATATGTGTATACATGTATGTATGTATGTCATTATATGTCAGAGTCGTCAAAAATCATGATTGTTTAATATTGATGTTTGTATGTATGTAGTTTTATGATAGGATCATGATTGTTTTATACTAATGCTTATATATATGTATCTATGTATATATCTATGTCACTATTTGATAGATTTGTCAGGGATCATTCTTGTAGAGGAGTGATTTCTTATGCAGGTGAATGACATGAAGATATTTTTGGCTATGAGGAATTAAGTAGGCAGAGTAGTCCTGAAAATCAATGAGGTCAATATCATGTGGATATGAATTGATATTATATGCTTGTACTATGCCTATGTTTCTATTATGGATAAGTAGTTCTAAGGGATACATCAGCGGAATGGAAGCAGTATGATTTATGGCATGCTAAGACAAGCACGAATGGTAGAAAGACATTGGAATCAAGGTTGCTTGGTAAAGACAATGTGGTTTTGGATGTGCAATGATATTGTTGTGTATATGTTGTGAATATTATACATTCATTTATTGCACCTAGGATTTTGTGTGCATGTTATATATATGGTGTTGTTTGTGTATTGCATATGAAGTGTTAGGTATAGATGGTGCTATGTACATATGGTGTTATGTGCATGATTGTACATGTGGTGTTGTTGTAATGTCATGCATATGGCGCTATGTATATGTGGTGTCATGTGCATGTCGTGCATGTGGTGTTGTGTACATGTGGTATTGTGTACACATTGTACATGTGGTGCGATGTAGAAGTGGTGTTATGTACACATTGTGTAGGTGGTGTCGTGTACATTTGATGTTGTGCACACATTGTGCAAGTGGTGTCATGTATAGGTGGTACTATGTACATGATGTACATATGGTACTGGTGTACATGTTACATGATACATGTGTTGTGCATTGTGTAGTTGTGGTATCATGACATTTGTATTCATTGTATTGTATTATGTGTAGTAAATGTATTGTGTTATGTTGTACGCTAGGTATAGGTACATGTATTGTGTGTAGTTGTACATCAGGTATAGATTCATGTGTTGTGTTGTACAATGGGTGTAGGTGTATGTATTGTGTGGTGTCATACGCTTTGTGTAGGTGTATGTGTTGTGTTGTGTGTCGGGTGTGGGTGTATGTAATGTGTGGTGTTTTACATTATGTGCAGATGTATGTGTTGTGATGCACACTGCATGTATGTGTAAGTGATTGAAGAGAAGCAAAGGCACTCGATGTTTGCTGGGTGTGGAAACAAATCCACTATGTGTACAAAAAGAACAAAGGCATAAGTGTTATAGTGTTTTCTCCTTGAAGGTGTATGAAAATGAAACACTTTAGACTATGGATGACAAACAGTCTTAACAATATAAATGGTTGTTAAACATTGTAGATCTACAAAAAATGATAGAAACAAAACCTACCAAAGGCCTAGTCTATGCCACAATCATAGTTAAACAACAAAATGGAATAGTAAAATAAGCACAAGTAACTTCAATAATCCAATGGAAACTAGATATATAAATAATATATTTTATTAAACAACACATGTGAAGGGAACAAATAATGTTACTAATTCCCCTCTATGGAATGAGTTCTTGGCTATCCTCAAACGTCTTTAGTATTTATAGAGTCTCTCTCCTTTCTAATGTATAAAACCCAACAAATAAAATGTTTGAGCTCAATGGGAACTCAAATGAAAAAGAAGATGGTGTGCGACAATGATAATAATCAGAGCTACAACTATGAGTGCAACAATTGAAATAATCAAAAGTGAATAATGAATGGAAACCCCTTCTATTTATAACAAAATATTAGGTTATCTTCGAATAATGAGCATAATAAAATATTATTAACCCTATTCTAGAAATAACCATTTGGAATATTTTATTATATTTGGTTAGAGGGAAAAAAATATTTAAACTTTTGAATTGAGGCTTTTAGTGATCCATATCAAATTTTTGAGAATATATCAAATTTAAACTTGCATCCCTATAAAGGAGGCCATTGAGGTCATCAATAACCTCATTGACCCTAATGCTACTCATTTAGTAGAGATTTATCTACTTCTACTTTTTTATGCTTTGAAGGGTAATTCCATGAGTAGACATGCGGGGTGGCCATGGGCTCCCCCTTGTCCTCGTTTTTTGCTAATATTTTTATGTAATACATTGAATCCAAGGCTTTAGCATCAACCCATCTCCTGCCTAAGCTATGGAAAAGGTTTATGGATGATACTGGTGTCATTTGGTATCATGACCAAGATGAGTTAGATCAGTTTTTTCAACATCTCAACAATCAATCTTCCTCCATAAATTTTACTATGGAGCAGGAATTTGATGGGTGTTTGCCTATCATTGATGTTCTTATTTCAAAGAAGGACGATGGTTCTTTCTCCCACCAGGTGCTTCAGAAGAAAACTCATACTGAGAAATATCTTCATGCAAATTCTCATCATTTCCATGCTAAAAAGGGGGTGTTCTCAACACGCTTGCTACTCGTGCGTCGAGAATATTTGATGAAGAGAACCTTGATAAAGAGAAAGCCCATCTTCTTAACATTTTTGTTAATAATGGTCTTAGTATGCACCAAGGTCTGAAAGATTTCCTCAAAGCTAGAAAAGGTACCGAGGTTAGGAAAGACCCCATAGATCGAGCCTTAGGGGCGCATCTCCCTTTCATCTAGGGGACCACTAACACGATTGCAAGAATCCTCAAAAACCATAATGGTCCCTCTACCTTTAGACCCCTTAACACCATTCGTAGCTCCCTAGTATCTTTTAAAACTCGGTTGACCTGAAGGACATGAAAGGTGTTTATGTTATTCCATCTTCATGTGGGACCCCCTATGTTGGTGAAACTGGGCACTCTATTAATTAGAGGATTCATGAGCATGCAACTGACAGCAAGCATGGAAGGACCCAAACTTCAGCCTTAGTAGAGCATGTAGAGAAGACTGAGCATCATATATGTATTGGGGAGGCCAAGTTTATTGCTAAGATTGCTCACGTTCATCACCAGAAGTTTAGGGAGGCCATAGAAATCGAAAGGAGGCCGATAAATCTCAATACAGATGACAGTTGGAAGATTAACTGCTGTTGGATCCCTGGTCTTTCTTCTTAGGCCCCCCACTTTTTTACCCCTTTTTGCATTTTTGTTTCTTTTTTTATTTCCCCCCCTTGTCTTCTGGATTATGTGGATTTCCATTTCTATTGTTTTGTTGTTTTTTTTATACTCTTAACCTTTTCTTTTCTTTTTTTATCATTTTCATTCATATAAATTTACTTATTTTTGTTTGTTGAAAATAAGAGGATAATAAAACCTCCCTTATTATTTATTTAATCTTTGACTTTTATTTCAAAAAAAAATTAGTATATTTTTACTTAGTGATTGATATATAAATAAATAAGTTTAAAATTCTAATCATTTATTTTAGATAACAAATCAACTAATTAATTGATTAATTAATTATCATTTAGGTTTAATCCTTATTGTTCCCATAATATTTTTCTTTCATTTAATATAAATAAATAATTTGAATAAAAGAGTTAACTAATTTATTTAGTAATTAATAATCCTTTATTTATAAATTTATTCTAGTTCTTACCATAATACCTCATAGATTGAAATTATTATGAGTTTATACATTTTTAACAAAAAAATGTTCATATTTGGTTATATAAATATAGGCCTAGTAATAAAATTAACTAATTAGTTATTTATAGAATAAACATAATATTTTATTCCCTATATTATTAGGAGTTTATTTAATTTTTATTATTAGTAAAGATAAAGAGGGTAATTAATTTATTAGGTTTATAGTTCTAGTTTAAATTTTTTCAATTAAATATATTTAGGTACATATGAATTAAAATAAATATATCTAACAAATTAATTAATGAATTAACTAACTCTTTGACCAGTCAAATATAGTTGTTGCCGTGTCAATTGTACCCATTCCCTGTGGTCAATTATAGATGTTCTTTTCTATCCGTTTGAATTATCTGTATCTCTATTTAACCTATGTCTGGATCTGGTTCTTCTTCTTGTCCTGACGATGAATCACACTTGTTGGTTCGAAACACATCGACAAATGAGTTTTGATGTGATTATTGCCGAAAAGTTGTCTAAAAAAATTTAAACTTTTATTTAGAAATAAAATAAATAATGATTTATTTATCATCTCAAAAAATATGGTTAAGGAATAATAAAAAAAAATGATTTATTTAATTATTCCTAAGGGATTTGGTCAAATTTGACAAGGAATAATAACTAATTAATGATTAATTAATTATTCCCAGAGAAAAATATGATAATTAATGATTTATCTATTTATTTCTCATAATTGGGTCAAATGTGACAAGGAATATTAATTAAACAATGGTTTAATTAATTATTCCTAGCAGATGATTAAATAACTAGTGATTTATTAATTATTCTTAATGGGTTTAATTATAAATTGTGTACGAAATGTAGTTTATTAAGTAATTTCTCACAGTGAAAGCAATTTTACTATGGTAAAATTGGCCTTACATGGTGTACTTTGATCCATCTAGTAAATTATGGATAGATGATCATTTTTTTGTGATAATAGATTGCCCCCCATTGTACGAGTGTTAGGAGCAAAATGTATGACCAAAGTATGTTGTAAGGATACAATCATTAGACAACAAAGTGGAGTCATAGAGAGAGAGAGAGAGAGAGAGAGAGAGAGAGAGACCAATAGAGCTGAAGTGAAAGATGATAGTGACAAGGGGGGCGAGATTAATGCAAGTCTCCTTTTTTGTTGTGGTACCGAATCTAAGTGAGGTGAGGGAGGCATACCTATACCTACTGAGATAACTTAGTACAAAGTAATGATGCACTCAGAAACATGAAATTGAGCAATAAAATACATGTTAAATGGTACATGACATGCTAGCATAATTGAGCCAGAAAATAATACAATGTGTCCCATATACATACTGTGCATAGAAAAACATGAGCTAGAACTAAATAAAATAATATTTGAGTACATGAGATATAATGGCCCTTCCCTCAAAAATGGGTGGGAGGGAGGGTAGAACAACCAAAGAAGCCCTGCTAAACAGGAAAGGGCTCTACAAAACTGAATGGATCATCTGAAGGAGACGTGCATGTTATGGACGCTTCAAGTGGGAAGAATCGAACCCATCAAATATGCGGAACTACATATGAGGTTGTAGTATAATAGGAAGGCATCAGGGCATGTGGGGGGCTACCTGAAGGGACACCCCTCATGAGGTCTGAAATGCCTCACACACACTCGAGAATCACTAGTACAATCTGCTGCATCACTGGACCATCAAGTGTATGAATCAAGAGCATGAAACAACCAAGTCAAAAGGAAATAATGATTCCCTTTTCTTTATTTGAGGCACCAAATGAGAGTGGAAGATGGAACCAAGATAAATTTCCCTCTAGGACATTCTTTTAGAATAGATGTGATGATGTCGACAGGATAGGGCCTACCATAGGTGAGGTAATGAGGATACTCAACTAAGGCATGAGGGAAAATAGTAATGTGATTGATGGACTGACACTAGGGACAATGGAAAAAATGGGACTGAGGAACAAACTGCCAAACTCCCTTGTCAGAGCATAAAGTGCATGGTTGACCTAGCAGCAACTGACTCGACTGTAGAGGGGATCGGGGACTGTATGACTAAAGGCCAAATTCAGAAACACGGGATGAATGGTATGCAAATATGGATGGAATATTGTGACATGATACAATGGGATGCGAAACAAACTCCATGGATGCAAAGGTGAATCACCACGAATGCTCTGAACAAGGATGACTAGATGATGCTGCCACACAATATAGGCCCAGTGGGGACCATGAAGACATGAGCACGTGATGGTTACTCAGGACAAAAATCAACACATTAGAGGACAAGTATTAAGAGGAGGTGGACCTCAAAGTACAAGTGTCTCTTTATGAAGAAATTCGATTTTGAGAGGCGATAAAGTGACCCTTCTTGGAAAAATGACTTCATGGTGAAGTGTCAAATCAAATGCAATGATGAAACCTACCTAAATGCATGACATAAATAAATACACACAAATCAATGCGATATTTTATGGGTAAAATTTCTTAAGGTAGAATGCATTAGGAGGATTAGGAAGGAGTTGGCCCTCAAAATCTTTTAGGAGATATGCCCCCTTGCCTAAGTCCTTACAGATGATGTAAGGTTGTAGACATAATGACTTGAACTTTCCATGTCCGAGGGTATCATGGGTCTAGTCATACACTAGAACAAGATCACCTTCGTGGAAGGCATGAGGGTTGAATTTTTGGTCATACAGGGCTTTGGTGCACTTTGTGGCCGCTTCAATGGTTTACAAAGCAACATGACGGTCTTCATAGGTGCGTTTAAGCATGAAAAATATTTGTTCTAATGGTTGGGTGTCAGGGATAAGTTTGAAAAGTAGGTGAAGGGAAGGTATCTTGGATTCAATTGGTAAGACTGCCTCCTCGCCAAAAACAAGGTGGAAAGGAGTGAACCTGGTGGCAGTTTTAAGAGAAGTTCTATAGGCCCACAAAGCTAGGAAGAACATAAGGTGCCAGTTGGTCTTGTGCTTATTCACCATCCATTGAAGCATCATTTTGAGAATCTTGTTGACTTCTTCAACCTATCCATTACCTTGGGGGTAATAAGATGATGAATACTAGTACTGGAAGCCCAATAGTGAGGATAACTCATGCCATACCTCATCTTCAAAATGTTGACCATGGTCCGAGACCAATTGTTCTAGAACCCTGAATCGAGAGATAACATCATTAAGAAAGAAAATGGCCATGATAGTTGTCATGTTATTGAACATTGGCATGGCCTCAACCCATTTGGTAAAATAGTAAACCGCTATGATAATATAGTTATGGTTATTAACATATTGTGGTCGACAGTCCATAAAATCAATGGCCCATTTACAGAATGGACTAGTTGCAATGACAGGATGGAGGGGAGCCGGTGGGACTCTTGCCTTTGCGGAAAAATGTTGGTAAATGGGGCAATGTTTGACTACCTCACTGAAGAGAGAAGGCCAAAAGTAACTAGCACGCATTGATTTTTGCGTAATGGATATACCGGAGAGGTGACCACCACAAGCGCCAATGTGACAGGTGTTTAGCACTTGCTCTGCTTCATGATGGGTGAGGTAATGATGAAGGATAAAATCTACACCGTGATGATAAATATCATCACCAATGAGAAGGTAGCGAGGGGCTTGGTATCAAATCCATCATCGGTCATCATGAGTAAGACAGGGGGCCAATTTTTGGGTTTGAAAATATGTGAGAATATATCCATACCAAGGATTGTCCAAAGTGATGACAAACAAGTGTTCATCCGAGAGCTTGTTATTAACCGAGGATCATGTGCACTAGTGGGTAGTTCAGAAATGAGTTCAACAAGGGCCAAACCTTTCTTACTCTTAGGCATAATAAACTCAAGATTGAATTCCTAGAGGATGATGATCCAACATGCATACTTCCCATTGATGATCCGTCGACTCAATAGGAAGGTCATAGGGTTGGAGTTTGTTATGACCCTGGTGGTACGCATAAGGATATAGTGACATAGATTTTGGATGGAGAACATGACAGCCAACGCCAACTTCTCTTCGTGAGAGTAGTTCACAGGGGGACCTACAAGGTTCTAACATAGTATATAACGTACTCATTCTGAACATCATCTTCCTAAATCAGGACCCCAACGACCGAATGGGTGGAAGCTGAGATATACAGGATGAAATCCTTGGTGAGGTCGAGGGGACAGATCAAGGGAGCAGAAGTGAGAGCATGTTTCAGGGTGTCAAAGGAATGTTGAGCATGATCATCCAAAATGAATGGAATGGTTAAGCGAAGGAGTCTAAGAAATGTGTGGTGGTCGCATAGTCAAGCATGAAACTGCGAAGGAAGTTGGCCTTGCCTTGAAGGCTTTGTAACTGGCGCAATATAGGAGGAGGTGGCATCTCAATAATGGCTTGAACTTTCAGGGGGTCAAGAGTGATATCGTCCTTCGACACAATGAAGCCTAACAAACGTTCAACAGGAACACAAAAGATACATTTCAATGGATTAAGGCAGATAATATACTTGTGACACCGGAGGAAAATGATTCGCAAATCATGAATATGTTGCACCTGAGACCTTAAGCGAGCGGTGAGATTGTCAAGGTAAGCAAGTATAAGGTGCACCAAGCCATGAAAATAGTTTGACATGGCACTTGTAAGTGTGGCTTTGACATTATTTAAGCTGAATGGCATGACCATATATGCAAAGGTTCCCCATGAACTAATGAACACAACGTTTAACTCATTGGCATGACAGATACTGATTTGGTTGTACCCAGAGAATCCATCCGTAAAGGATAGAATCTCATGCCCTACACACTCATCAATGATCTGATCAATAAAGGGTGTGGGAAAGTTGTCTTTGGGAGAAGATCTTTTTAGGTCATGAAAATCCGTGCAGACATGAATGGTACATTTCTTCTTGAAAACAAGAACCAGGTTGGATACCCATGTGGTATACTCAATGGGATAGATGAAATCAACCTAATTGAGCTTGTCAATCTCAACTTTTATGACCTCACGACGATAAGGGTGAATGGATCTCAACTTCTGACGGACAAGAGTGGCATTGGGTCATGTGTCGATATGGTGTTCAACAATGGCAGGATCAAGTCCAAGCATCTCTGAGTAAGACCAGGTGAAAAAATCATGGAATTCCTTGAAGAGCTTGGTGTAAGCTTCAATTTCTTCTGGGGTGCATTGTTCCCCCAAGGTAATGTTTTCTTCTATCCTTGGTTTAACTGAAATGTTGATTTTGATAGTAGGAGAGATGTTGGCTATATTCCCTTCTTTGAAAGCATCTGGGGTAGGGAGGGGTTTCAAAGCGAATTGACTTCATCATGGATGAAGTCTTTGGATTCCAAAACATATTGGTCATGAGACTACTGTGGCAGGAAGTACACACGATGGTGCATATCATCCCAAGGGTAATCAGGGGAGGATATAGCTTCCATGATGTCCTCATCAAAAAGGATCCTCATCAAAATGGAAGATGGGTGGGTAGGTAGAAGACTAACTACATGATGAGACAGTGGGACGTGGTGCATCATCATGAGAAAAAGGTTCAAATACACATCATCTGAAATGGTAGATGATGAGTTAGTAGATGAAATATCTACCGATGTTGAGACCTGGGATTTCGACAAACGAGGTTCGATCGAAGCAGGCACTGAAACCTTAGAAATATTTTCCAGTGAGGAACTCAAGGATGACGATGAAGGTAATGGAGGATGTTCTAACGTGTAAATGGGGAAGACAATCAAATTATTGTTTGAAGGATATGCTGCACCCAAAGCAGTTAGTAGAGCTATATTTTGATGAGAGTGATTGAAGGACTTCTAGCATCGACATGGTAGCAGGTGATTGTGCCAAGTCGTCTACTATACTATATGTATGGGTAGCTCAGTTAGAAGCCACGTTATGGTGTAATAGTCCCTTGGGGATCTTAGGAATTGACTCAAATTTAGGTTGAGGGGTCTGTAACATACTATTTAGTGTTGTAAGAGGTGAGTCATTATATGCTTTGGTTTTGAACTCAGTGGCAGACAAAGTCAATGGATTTTCATATTAGCGTGGCCGAATTTGCAAGTTGACATTAGAGGTATTGACCTCATGAGAATTCATCATGAGGATTTGGTAGTCACAAGGACCAAAAGGTTGGGGAAGGTGAGATGCTTGACCTGGCTGAGGTTGGGTAGCAACAAATCCTTGTTGAGGGAAAGGATTTGTGAGCATGACCAATTGAGATGGGGCAGGATTATGAGGTGGTTTCTGCATGGGTGGTTGATTTCTAGAAGTTTCTTGGGCTTCCCACATTGGACACATCTGGAGTAAGAGGGGACACTCATCAGTATAATGGCCATGTACACCACAACATGCACAAGGCTTGTTCGTATGAATAACCTTGTTCTTCTTGCGTTGGTTGCCCTGTTGCTGGTTATTAGTGTTAAGCTAGTTCCCTTGGGGTTCATTAGGTTTATTACCTTGGTTACCCTTGTTTCCTTTCCCCTTATTCGTTTTCTTCAAATTTTTGGGATTGGTCACACTCTGATGTGCAAACACTTGACCCTGAGGGGGTGGTGGCTGCTAGGGCTAAGGATGCATGGAAGGCTGCAATGTTAATGCTTTAGGGGCTGGAATGATTGATGGTGCATAGGTATAATATGGTGAAGGATCAATGGTTTGGTAGACAAGTTGAGCACAAAATGGCCTTGACATCTACTGATGTGGATGGGTAAATTCGTAAGAGGTGTTTTGTCCTGAATACATGTTGTTGGAAGGATGGACATAAGTGTTGGAGGAACTAGTGTCCCCCTATGAATAGCCATAACTCTGATGAGTATATGATGAAGGATGTGAAATAGCTCCAATGATACTGTTGGTGGCGTGAGATTCCCCCTATGCATTGGCACCACCAGGACGGGGGAGGTTTGGAATAATGGTATAGACATAACTAGATTGAACATAAATCAGGTCATATCTCATAGCAGTCTAGAGAGCCTCTTCCTTTGTCTAAGGAAAAATGACACACGACATCTTTGGAAATAGGTAATAAAAGAGTCCTAAGAAACCAATCGATTGAGACACATTCTTCGAAGGAGAAAGCACCGCACATGTTCCTCCATCTGCACCATTCCTGGACATGATCATAAAGACGGGTGGCAGAGGACTGACAAAATGCAGTCAAGAGCTCTGTACCAGTGTCGTATCAGAGAGGTAACTAAAAATATGAGATGAACGCTTTAGAAAATGTCACGAAAGTGTAATGAGAGGCAGCGAGATGGTCTAAACATGACTTTGTAGCATCTCTAGTGAGCGTGCGTTGGAATAACCAAAGATGAATGGAATTATTGGTGATGGAATTAGATAAACACCACATATGGAAGGAGTGGACATGATTGGTAGGGTCCTTTCTAGAATTTCCCTCAAACTTGGGAATGTCAGAGGGAAGCTTGGTCGGCATAGATGGCCAACCAACATTGTGGTGTATAGGGTCATTGGTTAACTAGCTAAAATTTGGGAGGCTTAGCCCAACCATGAAAGGCAACATGGGAGCTTCCAGAATGGTTCCTAAGGCGGTCCCGCTAGATGTGACCACCGGGGTAGAATGAAAGCCAACACCAGGTTGTGTTCCTGCACCTGTAGTGGGTCCTGGCATAATGATGATATGCGGTGAAGGAGGCTTTGAATCAGATGAGGGATCAGATGAACCAGAAGAGGATTCAGCATGGGGACTTGGGCGACTATGAACTCGAACCCTGCGGGGAGGGGCAATGTGCCCAAGCAGAAACTGGGGTGAAGGCCTAAGAGTCTTCGTGACAAATGCCTTGGTGGCACAATGGTTATATGACATAATTGACATGGAAATGCCGAAGGGAAATTAACAAGATGTTTCTGGCTATGTGTGGGGAGATAAATTAATTAAGTTAAGTCTTGGCTAGGCTGTGTAAACCAAGCACCCTTCGCTTAAGGTGTTCTTGTGTGTGCAAGTGTGTTTATTAACTAAGCCCATATTATGTTTGAGAAAAGAAAAATATCGTTGATATAAACTGAATATATCTTATATATTATAATATATATATATATATATATATATAAAATATATATATAACAAATTAAAAAAAAATGAATAGCAAATCAACTTTCTAAACCCCACCCAAATTAGGTTTCCGAACATTGTGCTAGTTGGTGGCGAAATTAACTGAAAACACATGAAAAAAGCCAAGAGATCTAAGTGTTAGTATGACTAGGATTAAATGACACTATGCTGCTGGAAATTGGTGCAACAACAACAAAAAAAGGGAGGAAAATCACTGCAAAAAGTTGGGAATATGGTTGTGAAACCTAGGGCAAGCAATGGGACCTTAAGGCAAATGACCAAACAAGGTTTAAGATGAAACTTTGGATGGAAACAACCTACCTTTGAATATCTAAAACAAGAAGGTACAAATATGGAAGTATGGTTGAAAGCTCTGCAAAAACTTAGACTTCTTACTCACCTAAACTCCTCCTATAAAGGTGGAACCATACTAGAAGCCCTAAAGAGGCTAAATTCCACTTCGACGAGAAAAACAGAGTAGATCAAGGCCTAAGTGGGATGAGACATTGGTCAACCAAGCCAGAAAACATCTCTCAGAAAAACCTAGAAATAAATCTGAAAAAAATCCCAGAAAACCTAGAATCGCAAGTACTGACCTGATTTGTCAGATATCACACTTTTTGGGCCAGAAAGAATGCTCTGGACCTCTAGATCGTACTTTTGGGGTAGAAAAGTGTGATTTATTCTCCTTGATTCTTGGTTGACAAGTCTTGGAGAAATTTGATTGATCTAGGGTTAGAAAGCCAGTAAACAACATTAAGGGACTAAAAAAGAAAAACCCTAAGTTGAAAACTAAAGGTCACCCAGGTTTTTTGATTGGAATTAAAAGCGCAATGGAGTCGCCAAATTTTTTATTGTGTTGTGTCCTCGAAGGTGTATGAAAAGGAAACACTTTAGACCGTGGATAACAAAAAATCTTAACAATATAAATGGTTGTTGAACATTGTAGATCTGCAACAAATGATAGAAACAAAACCTACCAAAGACCCGATCTATTCCACAATCATAGTTAAACAACAAAATGGAATAGTAAAATAAGCACTAGTGAATTCAATAATACAATGGAAACGAGATATATAAAGTATATATATTTTTTAAAAACACTTGTGAAGGGAACAAATAATGTTACCAATCCCCCTCTATGGGATGGGTTCTTGGCTATCCTCAAATATCTTCAACTTTTGTAGAGTCTCTCTCCTCTATAATGTATAAAACCCAGCAAATAAAATGTTTGAGCTCAATGGGAACTCAAATGAAAAAGAAGATGGTGTCTAACAATGATAATAATCAGGGCTACAACAATGAGTGCAGCAATGAAAATAATAAAAAGTGAATAATGAATGGAAAACCCTTCTATTTATAACAAAATATTAGGTTATCCTCAAATAATGAGCAATAATAAAATATTATTAACCCCATTCTAGAAATAACCATTTGGAATATTTTATTATATTTGGTTTGAGGGAAAAAATATTTAAACTTTTATTTAGAAATAATAACTAAATAAATTATTTATTTATCATCTCAAAAAATATGGTTAAGGAATAATAAATAGATAATGATTTATTTAATTATTCCTAAGGGATTTGGTCAAACTTGACAAGGAATAATAACTAATTAGTGATTAATTAATTATTCTGGGAGAAAAATAAGCTAATTAATGATTACCTATTTATTTCTCATAATTGGGTCTAACGTGACAAGGAATATTAATTAAACAATGGTTTAATTAATTACTCCTAGAAGATAATTAAACAAATTGTGGTTTATTTAATTATTCTTCATGGGTTTAATTATAAATTGCTTAACAAATGTCATTTATTAAGTAATTTCTCACAGTGAAAGCAATTTTACTATGGTAAAATTGGCCTTACATGGTGTACTTGGATCCATCTAGTAAATTATGGCAAGATGATCAATTTTTTGTGATAACAATAAGTAAGGATCGATTAGAGGATAAGTATCAGTATATTTCAGTTTTATTATACATATGATCTATGATTCTATTTATGATGATTATATGTGATCTATGATTTTGGTTTATGATGGTTACATATGATTTATGATTCCAATTTACAATGGTTTCATTTTTTAGTCCGGATGTGATATGCTTATACATGATGAATTGGTCAAAGAACTAGTTTGACTTGTTGTGACACGAAGTACACAAAATTGCAAATGTACCTTGTTGACGAGCTACCAATGAGGTATGATTTGAATTTATATCAATTCATTTTGAATCTAATGGAAATTATGTGCTTGGTATAGGAAATCATGTAAATGCCTAGTTTTGGTGGTTTAATTGACTGCAAGAATTAGAAACAACAACAAAAATAAATTGGAACATGCGTCAGTATTTTGGTAAAGCACTTCAGGAGAAGGGCCATTGTGGTACACTAGAACACAATTGTGTCCATTGATTTCAATGAGCATTCTATGAACAGTATGATGGTTTCGAGGCAAGGATATGCCTTGGCTTTTGGACTTTTGATGCGAGGAAACCTTGCCAAGGGAGGGGTCGCCCAAGGGAATGTGTAAAAAGAAAGGGACACCCACAAAACTTGGAAGGTGTGTGATTGCATAGAAGGGGTTGATGGGATTTACCAAGGGACTGTGTAGCAAAGAAGGGAAGGTCGGGGATGGACTTTTTTTTGGTCATTAGCATTGCCAAATGGAATGAAATTCACATTAGGGTTGTACCCTGGAACAATGAGCCAGTAACTGTTCACTAAGGGGATATGTAGCATGGGATTGTAGTGTTTGAAATTGGATGTTGATTTGACTTTGGTAATGGATTTTGGACTTCTTGGGAAGGAGGTGAATCCTAGTATGACCTTGAGGGTGGAGGTGTGAGCCTCTGGATTCCCTTGTTTATGATATGGGCATCTCATCCTTTTATTTACTGTTTGAGGAAATGTGCGTAGGTGTATATGTGTATATTATTATCAATACTATATCGATATGGATTTATAAAGCTCCATAGATAGTATGATTATTTGTTGGATGAAGAAAATGTGCATGAGTACGTATATGTGGTTTTTATTGTAAATACTATAATGAGTTGTGTTATAAAGCTCCAGTAAACAATATGTTTGTCATGTTTTCAGCAGTGGTCATTATAAATATGGCAACAAGCTATGTTATAAAGCTCCATGGGTAGTATGTTTTGCTTTTCAACGGTCTTTCTGGTTATAAGTGTCATTGAACATTGAGGACAGTGTTCCCCCATGGGGGAGGATTTGTAACAACCCTGGTGAAAATTCCATGTAATAAAAATTAATAAAGGCAAAATAATAACCACGATTATGGGACATTTATTCCAAGATGAATGTTGGAAACAAAATCCTAGTGGGGATGTTCATTTGGTTTATTATGGCTAAGGAAATTAGCAAAGGCAATGAAAAAGGCTTTAGAAAGGCATGATGCATTAATTAGCATTTTATCTATGAACATAATGGAAAATAGGAGAAAAGGGAGGTGAAAAGTCATAGGTTGCATGTGAGGAAAATGAAGGAAAATAATGGAAAAAATGAATAAATTAGAAGCCTCATTAATAAACAAGCTTTTGAGGATCAGTTTGTAGCTTTTGGTTCAGACTTTTGCTAGTTCCATGTTGGAGCTCTCTCTCTATTGTCTCTCTCACACACTCTTGGACACATAGAGTTTTCTTGGAGCACTTCAACATTGGATCAAGGAATCTAATGAAGGCAAGGGGAAGAAAAGATAAAGCAAGGAAGAGAAGGTTCAAGCACCTACAACGGGATTATTTGCAGGTATCAATTTGCATGTATGATTTCCTTGATATATTTAGAATTCATGGTTATGCATTTGTGTTATTGGTTCTCTTCTTGTCATGCGCATGGGTTTTTCCATGTGTGACAATGTTTTTCATCCTACCCTTTCCATTTCTGAATAGCCATGGTGTGATGGGGTTCTCATGTTTTGGTTAAGCTGGATTTCCAAATGGATTTGAAACTGAGTGAGGTGGATCTCTAAAAGGAAGAACACATAGCCTAGTGATCCCTGAACTGAACTGTGGATTGCAATGAATCCTGTACCTAGTATCCCTTGAAACAAACTATGGGTTGTAGTAAAGCCAGATTTTGTGTTGCCTCAATGGGCCTAGGAATCCTCGACCGACGAATGGAGAGATATACGGTAAATCCTAGAGGTGGGTGCCCTTGATCAGGCCTAAGAATCCTTGGCTGGTGAAAAGATATATAGTAAATCCTAGAGGGTGGTGTCTTGATTATGGCCTAGTGATCTCTAAATCAGACTATGGATTAGAGTAAATCCTAGAGACTAGGAGACAGTAAAATTCCTCATGGTGTAGGTGGAGAAATATGGTGGCATCCTTGCTTATTTTGTTTTCTTTGGTTATGAGTCCCACATTCGTGCTTGAAATATGGCATGGGTGAGATTGGATGAAATAAATATTTGGTTTAGTCATTCTATGGTCGGGCGGTTCGTGGAAGTCCCAAACATGGTTTCCTTTTGTTTCATTAATAAGAGTTCCTTCTCCTTGGTATTTCATGTGTAAATGTACTAGTTTATATGCAGATTCTATGGTTGTTGTATCCTTATTATTTCAGTTTTTTATATGTTGGTTATGAGTATGACTTATGACAATGATGATGTATGTATCTCATCATGTTTTGATTTGTAAATGAATAATGAATATATGAACTAATAGATGATAATGCAACTAATGTGATAAGGCATCAATGCTTCTTAGCAATTTTCAGATAAGTATGAGACCCCTATGCTCATGTCTGTGTTATGACCTGTGGAATGTATATTTGTGACATGTTTGACAAAATGTCTATCATGGATAGTAGGGGTCCAGTCAAGTATTTGTTCAATTATTTCCATTTGTATCATTTTTTCAATGTTACTTTTCATTTCTAGAAGTTTCATGAAGTTTTGGGCAATGGCCTAAGACACAGCCCCGAAAAAGTGGCACAATATATGGTTTTGTTGGCTCTGAACTAGCTGAAAAAGACCCCAGTTGGTGGCATGCCCTTGCTATGAGAGTGACTAAAAGGCCCCAGTAGCATGCATGCCCATGTCATGGGAGAGACTGAGGCTCTAAGTCAATAAGATGTTGAGTTTTCTCAGGGGTTGGTCACCTGGGAAGTTTGGTTGGCTCCTGGAGGTTCTGTAGCATGTGTATAAGGTCATGTTATTTGTGTTTTTTGAGTTCCACTTCCTTAATTGTACATGGGGAGTTGAATCATATCATAATAGTCTATCATCATATTTTTACCCTAGTAGACAAGATAACTTGTGTAAATGTGGAAGGAGAGTGTTACATTTAGCATCAATGAAAAGAAAGGGTTATCTAGCATTTTTTAATTTTTTAGCTCTTCAAGATATTGGGATATAGAAAAAGGAATTTATTTTCGACCATGTGATTTGTATATGATGTATAATATTTTTTATTTCTCATATTTGGTGTTTGTAAGGACATTGCAAACAAGAAAAGAGATTCATATTTTGAGAGTCGTATATACTCTTGCACCATCCAATGTGCTAATTTGATAGTAGTGATGGATATTTTTGTGTTCCTATTGTCAATGCGTGCAATGTATTCTATAATAGGCTTCACTTTATTCTCATTTCTATTTCAGGTGAAAGAACCCTATGGCTTTGGGTTAGAACCCCAACAGATAAGAAGAAAACTACAACAAGAAATACTCAAACAACACAGGCAAGATGCTTATATTATCAAACTATGTAAGAGTGATCATATCTAGATTTCCTTTGTTCGAGTAGGTCCGCAGAGTTCAGAACCTCTGCAACTCCCGATGTTCTTCAAACCTGAAAATCATTCAATTTGAACATACATAGCAATATAGAAGTAAATCATATTCACGAAATTGACTTTATATCATATAAACAAATGATTGATCATACATCAAAACGACATTCATATATGAATTAAAACATAATTTGATGCATAGACATAACTAATTTCGGAAATAAGACAACATTTATTTTATTGCAGTAAGCTATAAATAACATGGAGAGAATTCACCTGAGTCTTTCTTTAGCTCCAAGCGGAACCATCCTCCAGATTCCTCCTATCCCAGCCTTCAACAATCTTCTTCCATCACCAAAACCATGATATCTCAAGCAAAAGGAAGGATATCTATAATCAAGGAAACAAGGGTTTCCTGAAGCTTAGGGAAGTGCATGAGGCACAGGGATTCATCAGACTCAGTCAGGGATAATATCAGTATTATAACTCTATCTCTTCTCCTCTCCTTTAAGGCCTTCCCATAGAGGTCTATTTATACCTCTCCCAATTAGTTTTTTAGTTGGAAACGATTGGGCCGAGAGAAAGGAAATTTATTTTTTTAAGTGTTTTAATACATATACGCGGGTTGGGTATTGATTGACCCATGTGTACACACTTTTAAGCTCAGGGAAAAGTAGCGTATAGGGAATAAAACATTGTTTTTATATATATTTGGACCAAGTCTGGAAGGAGGGGTTGCCCTAGGCCATAAACAAAGCATCATATATACCAAGAGTAGTAAATGTTGCTATAACAGATGTCCCCTAATATATGAGGTCAGAAGGGGTACATGATGGCTGAAATATATTGACTGTATGCAAAGAATCATACCAAGACCGAGAAGGACTTCACCAGAATTCAGCCTGCCAAGCCATCAAAAGAGATAAAAAAGAAACTGCTAGCTAAGGCAGGCATACCCATTCTTAGAGAAAATAAAGAATGTCCACATATCAAGTACAAGCAGATCCAATATGTATACTAGTATAAAGGAACTGAAAGTACATATTGGATCATCTGATCATGATCGAAAAAGTACATGTCTGAATATCACATATAAGAAGATAATAAATGATGTTGAAGGATGAAGCTGATCAATGATGTCAAAAATTGATCCCAATAGTACCAAAAGAATATGATGGAATAAAATTATACTACATTGCAACTCGGATGTCATCATATAAGATTTAGTTGTGAAGAACTACAACATATAAGGTGGATGGTGTCAACTAGTAGCAACAAGAGCAATTGACAAGTGCACCAAAACATGTTGATGCAACCCGAGGTCTTCACCGACCACTGCGGTACATTTCTACACAATGGGAATGAATGAGCTGAGGTCGACCACATGATAAATAATATGATTACCAATCATTGATGTATACCATTAACAAATGCGAGACTACTCATCGATAATGATAATGAGAGTCAAGGTACCCAGTACAATCTAACAAGTGCGAATGAATGAGCTGAAGTTGAACACTTGAAAGAATCTATCAATCAGGAGACAATGATGGTCTCCCACTATCGATAGTGAAGGAATTTTCCA
Organism: Pinus taeda; assembly: GCA_000404065.3. NCBI lineage: Eukaryota > Viridiplantae > Streptophyta > Pinopsida > Pinales > Pinaceae > Pinus > Pinus taeda. Next base: position 177,499 of record APFE031621995.1, read on the forward strand.
TTGATGGCTGCAAACCCCATGGTACTGCCAAATGGACTCTAAATATTTTTCCTAGAGAAAATTTGATATAGTCAATAGGAAAAGATTTGCTAGAAGGGAGACATTAAGGCATCCTTCATCAACCTAGCATGAGTGTAACTCGTAGGCCAATAATGTGGAAGGAATCAGATGAAAAAGATGTAGTAACCCAACCGAAGAACGTTTCTAGGGTACACAAGATGTAGCTAGCGCACGATAGAAACCCTTTGAACCAACCAATAATGAAAGATGACATAGAGGCGAGGAATCCACCAATAGGGTCAAATGGAATCTAAGGCACTGCATGAATCTCAATGTATGATAATGAAAGCTAATTTCAAACACAAGGGAAACCACTCTGTCAAAGACCCATGATACTGATCGATGTTGAGCACAAGGTGACCTATCAATAATGAAAATAAGGCCAAGGTGAGGCTCTAGATCTGCCCTCATAGCAATTTTTCGTAGTCAATAAGGACAAGACTTTCTAGCAAGAAGTCAATGGAGACCTTCTCAAATCGGCACGAGAAAAGGACCAATATAACTGATGTGAAGACAAACATGACACTGAAAACTAGGGATGGCCAACTGAAAAATAGGTCAAGGGACACCATGACCGACTCAAGTTTACTTCCCTTGAATAAAAGCACGACTCAATGATGACTATATGGCAGCATATGATAACTCTGTATAAGTTTGTCATGCAAGAGGCATAAGAAAACTCTCCATATGATTGGAAGTGGTAACAAATCATAGGAGTACTAACTCAATAACAAGGTTAAGGTGCTCCTTAGTCAAACTAAATCCCACCCCAATGTAGGAGAGACTTCCTTTTGAGTGGTTTATTCAAGGGCGACACGACTGACTCTAGCTGCCAACAAAATATGGAAATGTCATCCCATTCACGATCTTTTTGGAATATATAATTTTCTTTTGTCTTTTTCTTTAAGTTGGAAAAAGAATAAAAGAATGCTATAGTATAGTGGAAAGAACAAGTGTTAGAGAAACAAATGATCTAGCCCTTGGGAGGGGAACATTCCTATGCTCAATGCAGGGAGGTGAAACTAGTCAAGGACACTCAAAGGGATGCTCTTTCCATGGGTAAAAGGATGCATCAAGCTGCAAAAGCTAAGTGATTGCATGGTTGACTTTGTAGAAGACATGGTCAAATAAGTGGCTTAAACATGAGTCCAAGTGAAGCTGGCTCAAGGCCAAAAGGTGAAAATAATCAAAATGCAATGCAACAATACATCTCAACACAAAGGAGCCTCTAGGGTATAAGGCTAGAAATTAGCGTGGAAGAAAGGAGAATGTTACTTCAACACATCACTCATGGATGGAGTAAAGATGACTCCCTAGCCTACTCAATATAGTAGCATGGGCAACCAATGTCAGCGAGGATCTAACTAAGATGCCCATGTAAAGGATGGCTCTACCATCGCATCATGATTTAAAAAAATCAGCGAGTGAAAATGGTTTACTGACCAAGATATGATGGGGTCGACCCTAAGGCTAATGTATCACTGAATGGAGGCTAGTATGCAAGATGTAGCGGAAAATGGTTTTCCCTAACCTAAATGCCAGTGAGAGAATGATACCTACCATGCTGGGTCAGTGGTCATGGGACCAAAACAACATCTTGAAGAAGTCTCCAAAATTTCCTATAAAAACAACCCACTCTCGACAATCCAAGCCCACGGGTCAAAGAATCCATGAGACAAAAATAAATTTTTGAAAAAATATTTTGCAACTTCAAAGTTATATAATGACTTTTGGATTCACAGTTTTTTCATTTCTGTTTGGAGCAAAGAGCTGTGGAGAAAAACTAAGCAAGCTTTCCTTTGAATAATTGGACCGTTCGAATCACCACAAAGTCTCCAAGTAATCCTGAAATCCTACTTGTAATGCTTTATGATAGTTTTAAAAAGTTTTTTCAAATTTTTGACCGTGGGAAACTATTCCCAAAAATTCAAATCTACATACATGCGGGTTGGATGTGAGAAACCCACATATACAACATCCCTACACACGACTGTGTGTAAAGGGAACTCGTGTGTATGCGAGTTAAAGTTTTAACATATAAATTAATGGTTGAAACTTCAATTTTTTGCAGGATGACTATCACTTGGAGGGAATGAGAGCATACCACCATAGATAATGAGGTAATGAATGATCAAAATGCATTGGATGCTCTGAGAGGTTGTGGCTTACTCAAATTATTCAAAATGCCAAATATGAAAGCCAATACGTGCATGCTAGAAATTTTTATCCACTACTGGAGCACAGAGGATGATGCTTTCATGATCGACCAGATGCCTCTATAGATTGAGGTCGAAGATATCTATTTCATTACCAGTCTCTCTCGAAGAGGGGCGGTTGTGCACTCGATAGGCAGGATGAGAGGTAGTCTTTTAGTGGAAGACTATGTCCATATATATTGTCTCGTACATCCAGAGAATATTAGGAGTAAAACTCCAATCAAACATGTGGAAAGTCTATCCTTGAGGATTTTTCTATTTACCATTACATGGGTAAATGGGTTAGCTTCCTTGCATCAGGCCTCACGAGTATCTATGAGCCTAGCAGTGGAATGTCTTACCACAATGTTTAACTAGTGCACGCCTCTTCTGACTAACATGAAGAGTCAATTGACCTCTATACAGAAGGGTCAATTCAAGAATTTTGGATATGGAACCATCTTGTGTTCATTCTTCTTCGAGAAGGTCCTTGGGCTATGTCCCAAAGTATCAGTGTCCATCAACAGCCCTAGAGATCCACGACTGGGTAGATGGGAAGACCTGATGAAGCACCTTGGAGGCAATGACGTGCCCATAATGACCTTTGATGATGAGTTTTTCAACTGGTGGGATCAACAAATCATTGTGGTCGATGACTACCCATATGCCAGCATGGATTTCCAAGGAGATCTACACTTAGTGCTACCACCAAATGCAACATGGGGAGACATAAGTAACAATTTTTAAGTTTTTGTGATTTTTTATAAAAATTTTGGATTTTTTAATATGAACTAAACTTAAAAATAAAATAAAATTGATGAGACAAAATACTGACAAAATATAATGACCATGTTCCAGATGTGGGTCCAGTGAGACCTGATGGATTTCCTAGGCATAGGTGCCACGGAAGAGGGGCTGAAGAGATGGTAGCCGAGACAGAGAGAGTCCTTTATGCTGTTTAGAGAAACTTGGAGAGACTAACTCACTAGGTACCTATGATAGTTGTAGAGGATCTGCCTGTGGAGATGCAACACCGTGTGGTAGGGGTACCACGGGACTGGGTCTGAATACTTCGGTGTGTAGCCAACGTTGTGGTTAACTTTTTAACTACTCATCTTGAGCCAGATCGATAGATAGATCTGTGTATGACTGGACATGATTATGGGCATAAGCCCAAATTTTGAGGGCATCCTGTCCCAATTTGTATATTATTTTTGAACACTCCATCTATATATAGGTGATTTTATGATATATATATACAGATTCGATTTATTTTATGTTATTTAATTTGATGAATGACTAATGTGCAATCTAATGATTTATTAGCAATAGAGTGTTCTAATGAATTCTAAAATCGTGGAATGTGAACATATGTGATATAAATAAATTATCGTTGCAACACTCTCACTCTCAAAAATTGGCAATATAAATAAGGATCGTGAACCTGATAAGTGTTATTTAACTGTGGCACCACCAGTTGTGAGTCTAAATAAACTACCAATGAATCAATCCCATAAGATATTGCTTCGAATAGTAAATTAAGAACACCAGTATATTCAGAAATGTTGTTCGAAGTAGGGCCAATACATACTCTCCTCAACACCATCAACTGGCTAGATGGATAATAAATCACCCAAGCCGCAGAAGCAAGATTCCAAGTGTGCCTACTTGCACCATCAACAAATCTGAAATATATTGAATGATCCATCAATGCCTGCCAAAGCAGATAAAAAAATATTGATATCACAAAATGCCAGACAGATATATACAAAGATACAATAAATACAAACAAGCAATTTCTCTACCGAAGCCTAAGCAAAATACTTCTTAAGGTAGAGCCCATTTCTGGGCTCTACCAGCTTTTTCCCTTCAAAGTCAATTAATTCATAAGCCCTCATTTTCAAAACATGCTTGACTATAAAGGGACCATACCACATATATTTGAACTTGCATGCCCCCAAGGCATCTTTGTCTTGGTCATAGACTAAGACAAGGTCGCGTTCAGAAAAAACCTGAGGATGGACAACTTTATCATATTGAGTTTTAATCCTCTTCTTATGGGCTTCATTTATTATGGCTGCATCTCGACACTTCTCATCAAGATGTTCCAAATGAACGAGGCATTCTTTGAGACTAGACATCTCTTGAAGAATTTCTACAGCTAGCTTAAGGGACAAAATTTCACATTTGATAGGGAAGGTAGATTCCAACCCATAAACTAGTTGAAAAGGAGTAAAACTAGTGGCAATCTTAACTAAGGTTTGGTATGCCCAAAGTGTCGGATACAACATGATGTGCCAATTGGATCAATTTTTATCAATTGTTCTTTCTAGGATGGTCTTAAGGGACTTATTCATGGCTTCAACCTGCCCATTGGCCTGAGGAAGATATGGAGATGAATGCTCCTACTGGAAGCCCAACTTGAGAGACGACTTCGGTCATCAGTTGATTTTGGAAGTGACTGCCATGGTCAGTGACAATCTTTCTTGGGATTCCAAATCGTGAAATAACCTGGTTGAAGAGAAACAAGGCTGCTATCTCACTATCATTTTTGAAAGCAGGCATGGCCTCAGTGTAGGTTTTAACCCCGTACATAAATTACCTGCATACGAATTCTAAATCACAGGAAACATAAAAATGCAAAAGAATAACACATAAAACACATATACACAGAGATTTCCCACTGGATCCCAAAACCGGGACTACCAGCTTGATTTTTCATTATGTTCCTTTCAATGTTACAATACATATTTATACATG
>APFE031621995.1:183436-251705 GCA_000404065.3 Pinus taeda
CCACATTTCCAGCACACCACCTTTATAGGTTTTCCTAGAGATTTAGATCTCCCTCTAGATTTAGATCTCCCACTCGATGACTTATTTTTGTTTCTGTTCTGGGACTGTCCTCGTACTGACAAGGCATCACCATTCTCGTTTTCCATATTTTTCCGTCTCATCTCCTCCGGCAGCAAGGCTGAGACTATTTCATCAAACTGCAAAGCAGTTGCATTGCTACCTATTGCAATAACCATACTATCCCACGAATTTGGTAGAGAACACAACAAGCTGATGCACTTATCTTCATCTGAAATTTTAATATCAACAGATGATGACTGACTTACCACAGTATTAAACGCATTCAGATGCTCTCTCACCGAGTCTCCATCTTTCATCCTTAGGTTATACAGCTTTTTTCGCAGGAATAGTTTATTCACCAGAGACTTAGATTGTTACAAAGTCCCTAACTTGTCCCACAGAGCCTTCTCCGTAGCTTCCCCTGATACATTCAACAATACTGAATCTGAGACACACAATCGTATTGTGCTCTTTGCCTTCCGATCCAACTTCTTCAATTCTTCGTCGGTCACTCCCGTTGGTTTAGTAGCTAGATCTACTGCGATCCATTGATCTTTATCCACCAACAGATCCTCCATCTTGAGTTTCCACAACTCAAAACTCTGACCATTGAACTTCTCAATCTCTATCTTTCTACTTCTCACCATCTTCTTTCACCACCAGAATCGATCTCGTAGATCTCCCACTGAACAGGGTCTACCACAGGCCCGAGCGAAACCCCTCAGCAACAAAGGCGTCCCCTTGAAGCCAAAACAACTCTGATACCAAATGTAGGTTTTAACCCCATACATAAATTACCTACATACGAATTCTAAATCACAGGAAACATAAAAATGCGAAAGCATAACACATAAAACACATATACACAGAGATTTCCCACTGGATCACAAAACCGGGACTACCAACTTGATTTTTCATTATGTTCCTTTCAATGTTATAATACATATTGATACATGCCGAAGCATCAAATACCATGGACCGAAAACCATAGGTAGGTTTTCCCAACCTAATATAGGGTCCAAAAAATACTTTCCCGGGGCACTCCCCCGGACTTCGTAGAGGGGGGCTACCCACCCCCCTCAAACCCCTCAGATAAGGGGGGCTGCCGCCCCCCCCTGTGACCCCCTCGTTGCACAATCGACGCAACAAAGGGGGGACTCTGCCCCACCCTCTAACCCCCCGGTTCACTATGTGGGTTATTCGTGGAAAGAATATAACACAACCCAACACTCAGCCCACTTTGTAAAGTAGTTTATGGCCATAATGATGTACTTGTGATTCCCTATCGAAAGAGGATTACAACTAGTAAAATCTATGCCCCACTTTGTAAATGGACCGACAGTGATAACAGGTAAGAGTGGAGCTGGATGCATGCACATTTTCCTAGTATAAACTTGACAGGGATGGCAATGTTTGACCACTTCAATACAATCTTTGAAAATTGAAGGCCAAAAGTAGCCTGCTTGCAAAATTTTCTGGGTTGCTGCAAGCCCTGATAGATGACTGCCACAAGCTCCATAATGGCAATCGTTAAGTACTAACTCGACCTCTTCCAAAGTTAAGCAACACCTAAGGATTGAGTCAACCCCTCTACGATATAATGTATCACCAATAATAACATAGTTTTTGGAAAGGTGACGTAACTTTAGACGCTGATCTTTGGAGAAAGCAGGTGGAAACTTCGAAGTCTGGAGATATATAATGATATCTTTATACTAGGGATCCTGTAAAGAAATGAGGAATAAATATTCATTAGGAAAATTTTCCTCATAAATAATAGCTTCCTCATAAGGTAGCTCCGAAATCAATTCTGCAAAAACTGATTACTTCTTAGATTTATTTGACAAGAATTTGAGATCAAACTCTTGCAAAATAAAAATCCATTAATTATACTTGCCCCCAATCACTCACCTATTAAGGATAAACTAAAAAGGATTGACAACCACTAAGACAAACATTTTGTGAAACAGAATGTAATGATGAAGCCGTTGAACAACATGGACAGCCGCCAAGGTCAATTTCTCGATGGGAGAATAGCGTAGGTCAGTTCTTACTAAGCCTCAACTCAAATAGTAGATTACGTGCTCACTAAGAGCATCATCCTCCTGAACCAAAACCATATTGATAGTTGACTGCCGCAATGAGATACAAAAGGAAATATCTGCCATAATCTGGTGGAATCAATAACGAAGCAGAGGTTAATGCTTTTTTCAAAGCATCAAAAGATCGTTGCACAAAATCGACCCATAAAAATGGAACTCCTTTCTTAAGAAAATGCATAAATCCTTTGGTAATCTCGGCGTAATTTCCTATAAATCTCCTTAAGAATTTTTCCTTTCCTTGGAGACTTTGAAGTTAACAAATGGAAGACAAGGGAGGCAACTAAATTATTGCCTTAACCTTGAAAGGATCAACTCAAATCCCTTCAGTGGATACAATGAATCTTAACAGCCGGTCAGATGTGACCGCAAAAACACACTTATTCGGATTCAACCAGATTTTATAAAAACAACATCTCTCAAATACTAACCAAAGGTGCCTGGGATGATCAATTATCTTACAAGAATGAGCAACTAAGTCATCCAAATATGCTTTGATAACATGTTTGATGTCGTGGAAAGCATAAGACATAGCCCGCTAAAAATAGCTCCAACATTTTTAAGGCCAAAATGCATCTTCTTGTATGAAAACATGCCCCAAGGACAAATAAAGGTTGTCTTGTGTTTATCCTTTGGATGGATAGTAATTTGATTGTAACCTGAGAATCTGTCCATTGACGAAAAAATTTCATTACCCGCACATTCATCAACAATTTGATCAATTAAAGGTGTGGGGTAATTGTCTTTTAGACAAGCTTTATTTAAATCCCTAAAGTCGATACATACTCAGATTGTTCCTTTCTTCTTATCTACTGGGACTGGGTTGGAAACCCACTCAGTTAGAGGAACAGGGTACATGAAACCCACCTTAAGCAGCTTTTCAACTTCAGCTTTAATAGCTATCGCTTTCTAAGGATTGACTAGTCGAATTTTTTGACGAATAGGTTTGGCATTTTCGTATGTCTTGTTCTCATTCTGGACTATATATGGATCAATTTTTGGCATTTCCTCATAAGACCAAGCGAACACATCTCGAAATTATTTGAAGAGATCGGTGTAGATTTGGATTTCTTCAGGGGAATAGTTAGCTCTGATGAGGACATTTTTTATTACGTTAGGATTCCTAGAGATGTTCACAAGTACAATTCGTGAGATAACCAACTATATTACCTTCGATAGAAAATTGTGCTGGAGCCAAAGGGTTTGAAACTGTATAAACATCACTAGTAGGCAGATTGGACAAACTAGAATCAACTTCACACAATGGAGGGAGAAATTATGAATGATGATGTAAATCATCCCATGGTCGATCCACACCCATCATTACCTCCAAAATTGCTTCTTCATATGGTAAGACTGTATCCAAGCAATCCAGAGCTGAAGTAGAATCGAGGGTCCAAGTCAGAGCCACATCACCATCTAACTCCTCTAGTGAAAAAGGAGTGGGATGGTTGTCTATAGAGTTAACGATAGATTGATAAGAAATTTCCATCGCAGACATGGAAAATTCCATTCCACCTACCTGCCCTCCATCTAATGTGGTGGTAGATGAAGGTAAGGGCCAAGGGTCCAAAAAATAACGAGTTCAAAAGAACTCTTTTCAAGAAGGTCCCTTAGAGGATGAAATCATATTAATTCTAGTTGTAGGAGCAAGGAGGTCGAATATACCCATTAATGAAGAGTACATCCAAACTCTTAAATTCTTAATAGGTTGACGCGGATTGTCCACCAATGGAACGGTAGAATCCGAAGTTGGATGAGAGTCACTAGGAGAATAATCTAGCTGATCAACTCTAACAATCCTCCCCTCATGACGAAAATAGAGGATGTGGAATAATGATGAAACTATGGGATCCATCTCGTAAATCCAATTCCTGCCTAAGAGGAGGTTATAATCCAGGTTCGCATCGATGATTTCTAACTCAATATTCACTACCTTTCCTCCAACACAGATAGGAAAGGTCAGGATAATCCTATGCAACCTATGAGAATGTCCATCTAATGCCATCAAAAGAGTCGATGAAGGAACAACTAAAGATGATCCAATGGCCTTCCAACATGACATAGACATCACTCATGTGGAAGCTCCCTCATCTATAACAGTCCAAAAAATCTTCATCTTTCGGTATGTGGACTTTATCTGGAAAGTCATATGGTGTGGGAGTCTCTTTGTGACATTCAACATATCAAAAGTGAGCACTAAAGAATTCTTTGGGTCTACTATGTTGATTGCCAAAAGCAAAGCACTTCTTTGAGCAGGGCACAATTGGAGTACCTCCAATGCTGACATAGCATATGAATTTGAGCTAGATCTTCTACAATCGAGTAGTTCTGGGCTTCCCTAACATTAGGTTTAATAGTTTAGCACTTTGTAGTGGTATCTCAACAGAGGGCCGCTCAATATGAAGTGGTTCCATGGCTTTGGGAACATATTTAGCCTTAGATTTTTTTGGTTCACCATAACCTCATGCTCGCATAGCAATGTCAATATGAGAGCTAATCATATAAACATTTGACAAATTTTCCCCTCCATGGTTGCCCCTGGCAGAGGTACCAACATTAGAATTCGCGCTAGCAAGTAATTGTTTCCCTTGGGGAAAAGGGTTCATCATAACAAATTGGGAGCTAGAGGACCTTTGCTATACTAATAAGAACTGAGTTTCTTGCATCTTCGGGTAGAGATGAGTTAGATGATCTCCATTGCATAACTTGCATGGAAATTTTACTTTTTTCTTGGACTCTTTCCTACCCTCTCCAACATCATTGCCAGATTTGTTTGCATTGCCTTTTCCTTCCTGGTTCTTCTTCTTACCTCGTCCCTTTCTCTTCCCATCGGATTGTTGATTTCCTTTGGGGTTAGTGGCCTGGATAGTGTTTATAAAGGTAGGTTGGGAAGGTGTAGGCACAAACGGTGTTGCCCAGGTAGAAGAAGAAGTTTGTAGAGACAATTGTTGTAATTGATTCAATAGGTTCACTACGTTAACATCAATCGATTCAACTATATCATCAGCATGGGGACCTAGTTTTAGTTTAGCTAAATCTACCTTAGATCTAGGAGCATTAGGTATAATTTTTTGAAGAAACCTAGACTGAGAATATATCAGTTCCAATTGCTGGGCTCTGAAAATAGCATTTTCTTCTGTATAAACACGAAGAGAGACACATCCTTTGAGATCTCAAGTTGTAATGATTTGAGAAACCATTCGAGAAAGAACTCTGGTAGGATTTCAGTGTTGATAAGCCTTTTCCTCCTCCTCCATTCTTGGATGTGATCCAAAATGTGAGTTGTGGTGTCTTGCTAAAAGTTAGCTAAAAGTTCAGTTCTAGATTCATATCAGACAGACAACTGAAAATGGTTCAAAAAGACATTGGCCAAATCACAAAAATAAGCATAGGTTCTCCTCGACAACTCTATATACCATTTGGCCACATTCCTGGTTAGGGTGCACCGAAATAACATCAACTTGATCGAATCATGTATCAGGGAGTTGAATGAGCACCATAAGTGAAATGTGGTTACGTGGTTCCCTAGATCTTCACCACTCTTCCCTTCGAACTTTGGGATATCTGAGGGAATTTTAGTTGGGATTGAAGGCCAAGCTAGATTGTACCAAATCATATCATTTGTCAATTTAGTAAGTCTAGCAAGTTCAATGTGGCCAGAAAAGGGAGTCATAGCAGACCTTGGGAATTACATCCAGTGCGGGTGGGGTTCCCAAAGGTCTGAAAAGAATGACCTCGATTTTGAAAAACACTAGGTTGCCCGAAGTAACTCGTAGAGCCTACAGAACCAAAAGGTTCTCCTTGTGGTCTAGTAAAATTTAGAGTTTGAACAACTCCTTCCAAAAATCCTCTGTAACTAGTGAAGTTACCCCCTAACGAAGTTTTAAAAGGAGATGATAGCCCCTGATAAGGATTCCATGTGTAAGCAAAGGGTGGAAAATTATTAAATGAGTTAACTGAAGAATATGGTACATTCCCTTGTTGTCCGGAATAAAATTGATTCCTATCTCCTATCCCATTAACCGCAGGGTTTGTCTGACTCTGGAATGAGTTAATACCTTAACTTGTAAAGGAAAAAGGCATTGGCCCTACTGTTGGATTGGTGTGTGGTATATGACCACTTCCAAATGGGAAACCATGAAAATAAGTCAATCCACTCATCATGGATGTGGAGGCGGTTAATGGTATGTTTAGAGGAACTGAAGGAATCCCATGAGACAGCATTCCATATGGGAAAAATCCAAAACCGGATGTAGTGGCCTGAGAAATTCCACTCGTTAATGGAATGGAAGTAGACCCAAATATAGTTGTGCTGGGAGTAATAGAAGGGATGGAAATAGTTCCTCCTCCTTGTACAGATGTGGGAGTCTTCACACTCTCAACACTCGTCGTAGATTCCATGCTTCTAGCAGTGGTCATCGAAGGAATAGATGGGTGTAAACCTAGGCTCGAATGCTTATGAGTCGAGGTTCCGACATAAAATAGAACGTCTGGATGATCAAGAGGAAGAGGAGAATTCGGAGCTGCAACCAACTTTGAAAGCTCTTCAACTTCAATATTATCTTCCAACTGAAAAAGTAATCGAGAAAGAACTAGTATGTTCCTCTCTAACTCTCTATTGGTGCTACGTATATCTTGTGAATTGATGACCCCAATTGGAGGATCAATCTCTGATGCGCCTGCTGCCATTGGTTAAAAACCATTGGCATAATTGCTCCTACTCCTTCTAGGATAAGGCTCAAGGCTCATAGGTGATAGCCCATGAAGTCTCCTAGACTGTCAAGGTGGTTGATGAGCCACTTTGAATTATTTAAAAGATCTACTTAAAGAATCAAAAAATTATAAAGCTAGGTTGACTAGGAGCAAAGAACACTCACTAAAATGTCCCTAAAGATATCAACAATCAAACAACTCTCGAGTATTTTTTCTCTGGGAGATTAGGACTAGACACCAAAATACAAGAAATTTAATAACAAGGGCCTTCTGAAAATAGACTAGGTAATTATGTCCTAGGCCTACTAGCGAATGTATCAAAGGTAGTTACGCTAACCTCCAAACAACATCCTTTGTCAGTGAAAGTACCCAAGCTTCGCAAGAGTACCCTCCAGAAGTATTGTTGAATGTCATACATCGTTAGCCTCAGGTGCCACAGGATTCCCCTCCATAGCCACCTTTGTGATCCCTAAGATAGGAAACTATTGTCACCAACTCATATCAGAAGCTGGGTGGAACAATCATGAGGTGGGATCTGACAAGTAAGAGAGGGGGTATCTCTCATCCTTATCTTCACTCTCCCTCGTGCTTTACTCCTAGTTATGGATCTTTCCTGGTCTCCCTAACACTATTGGATTTCACTCATTAATCAAACTTCTATGTTTTGTAATTTTGAGTGGCCTTGAAGAGTTAACTCTCCTCTCATCTAATCCAAGGCCTTAATAAACCTAAACTTGTTGGTTTATTCTGATGACAACATAAAAGTTCTAGTTTATTTTAATTAATCGCTTGATTTTAATGGTTGTTCTTTAGTCAAGGGTAAATATGGGAGTGAAACCAATGATGTTTTTATGACGCAACAGAAATCAATGAAAAACTAACTACATGAATGCAGCCATTTTTTCTTCGATGAAAAGAGATCTCTATACAGGTTCTACAAAAATTCTACAAAGCAAAGTACTTTTTCCCTTCTTTTCTTGAAACACACTTCACACACCCAAAAACTAAAAGACTATGAATGCTTTAACAATGCAAACTACTCTAATGCAAGATATAATGGAGATGCAAGATCCTAAATAACACTCAAAAGGCAAAAGAAATTGTTTATAACTAACAATGAGCCAACTTAAGTAGTGAAGAGGATACAAATTTTGAACAAAAAAGTCTCTCCAAACAAGAAGGACAAATTGTAAAAGATTGCAATTCACTTTCAACAACAAAAAGAAACCATAAACCAAACTTGGCAAAAGAAAAACAAAAACAAAGTTTTTGAGATCTTTTCTTTTTTAAAGAAGCAACCAAAACAAATTTTTGAAATCACTGAAATGCTACTAAAACTCAAAAGATGAAAAAAAAAGAGCACAAGCAGTCTTTGCAAGTTACAAACTCGAAAATGAATGAAAACTTGAGAAAAAATACTTCAACATGTACAAAATGACCCAAATAGTAGCAAAAAGTTTGATAAACAGACCAAGAAGCCAGGAAAGAAATACTTCCAAATTTGTCAAAAATACTTTCAAAAAGTAAGAAAAGTTATGAAGCCATAAAACAAAGGAGAGAAAAGCATGTAGGTTTGAAATTAGGGCTTGAAACTGAAACTGAAAACAATCTCATGTTTTGGAGGACTAGAATAATAAAAAACTTCAGGACAAAGTCTTGTGTGCCAAAACGCAAATTACAAACTCACTAAAGAAGCAAACCTAGGCCAAATATTTTAAATGACGAAGAGACTTCGAAACAATAAGCTTGCAAAATAATTAAATTCTTCAGACAACAATTGACCACATAGAGATTGAAAAGACCAGGCAACAAATATATCTGGGATGAAAGATTTGAAAAAACAATGCAAAAATTTGCATACATGATTGTGTGCAAACACAGAGGTGTGCACATGCACTCCTGAAATAGGAAACTCGCATATACATTGAGTTTAGTTTACAGAAACAAGCATGTATATGCGACTATAAACAAAGTAAAGAGTGTATACAAAGCTTTGTAAGAAAATATAAAAAGCAAAGTCTGATCCAAAAGATCAGACTTGAGGCCTGGGACTTTAGTAGACTGAATAAGACTGTAACCGCAAGCAAACCAAAGACTGAGCCCTGATTGAGAATGAACAACCCAAACCAGGAATAACAAGATTGTTATCCCCAGTGGAGTCACCAATTCTGTTTCGAGTGAAAGCACCCTAGGGCTTTGGGTTAAAACCCCAACAGAGCAAAAACAAACTACAACAAGAAATACTCAAACAGTTCAGGCAAGTCAAACTACATAAGAGTGATCGTACCCAGATTTCCTTCATTTGAGTAGGTTCCACAGGGTTCATACCCTTTGCAACTCCCAATGTTCTTCAAACTTGAAAATCATTCAATTCGAACATACATAACAGTATAGAAGTAAAGCATATTCACGAAATTGACTTTATATCATATGAACAAATGATTAATCATACATCAAAACAAAATTCATATATGAATTAAAACATAATTTGATGCATAGACATATTTAATTTCGGAAACAAGACAACATTTATTTTTATTGCAGTAAGTTATAAATAACATGGAGAGAATTCATCTGAGTCTTTCTCTGGCTCCAAGCGGAACCGTCCTTTGGATTCGTCTTATCCCAGCCTTCAATAATTTTCTTCCATCACCAACACCATGATATCTCAAGCAAAAGAAAGGATATCTATAATCAAGGAAACAAGGTTTTCCTAAATCTTGGGGAAGTGCATGAGGCACAGGGATTCATCAGACTGAGTCAGGGATAATCTCAGTATAATAACTCTATTTCTTCTCCTCTCCTTTAAGGCCTTGCCGTAGAGGTCTATTTATACCTCTCCCAATTAGTTTTTTAGTTGGGAAATAGTTGGGAAACAATTGGGCCGCGAGCAATAGGAGGTAATCAACAGGTAAAACCCGTGAACTCCACCCAAAATTAAGGAAGTTTAATTTTTAAGTGTTTTAATACATGAACACAGGTTGGGTATTGACTGACTCGCATGTACACACTTTTATCTCAAGGAAAAGTAGCGTACAAGGAATAAAACACTTTTATATATATATTTGGACCAAGACTAGAAGGATGGGTTTCCCTAGGCCATAAACAAAGCATCATATATACTAAGAGTGGTAAAAGGTGCTATAACAATTTCCACATATCCACATTTCCTATGAAAGTTTATGGATGCTTGAACTTGCATGAACAACTATAGAATCATGTTGTAAGGTAGATAAACCAATGCCAATTTTCCATGGCCATATTTCCTTATGTGTTTCACAATATATGCATTTCATATCTATTTTTCCTTCATGCTTTGCCTCTCTCAATCACTTATACTTAGTTTTCCATTGCTCTTGAAACTCTCTTCTTACTTTCATTTTTTTTCTTTTGGGTGCTAGGTCCCCCCTTGAAATTCTTCTTCACATTCTTCATTATGCCTCAATATATCTAAATCTTCATTCAAATAAAAATTGCAATCCTCTTTATCACATGATGAAAAATGAGATGTAGTAGACTATCCAAAGAACTTTTTGATAGAAAGTTGATTCTCTTTTTTTGAAGACATTTTTTTATATACAATACCTATATAATACAAATAAATTAATGAGATATATATGAATTTAAATTCTTGAACTAAAAACATATTAAAATTTAATCTTGAACTATTGATGTTAATGAGGGAAAAAAATGTGAAAGTCAAGCCACTGCATCTAGAAGAAACAAAAATCAATGACTGAATTGATCGAAAAGGATGCTTCAATTCATTCATAGAGTCAAAAATAAGAAGAATACACTCCAACCTAATCATTATTTTACTAGAATCACTTTAATGAAAACATCCTACACAAATAATCACATTCAGAGATGGTAATAGAAACCATCAAAAAATTTCTCGTTCCAATACTTCACCCTTTGTTATTCATATTACATAATTCACTAGAGAAAATGGCTTCAATAGGAATAAGAATAAATGTGAAAGAAAGAACCTTGAACCAAGCACTCTACTCGCATCTTAGATATTGCTCCATAACAGTGATGTTTACTCTACCTTTTGCACTACTCTCTATATGTTAGTAAAGAAGCTAAAAGCAAAAATAAACAAATGGACAAAGTACCATTAGTGAGGAAAAATCCATAAATAATTAATGAATTACATAATTGTAATTGTTGTATTAATAAATAAAATCAAAATATCATCACAAATAAGCACAAGAAAGGTGGTATTTAGAAGGAGCTAGAAACACACCAACGAATTATGTGGATTTCGTAGAAACAACATATAAACTTGACATGAAGAGGTTCTCACAATTTTCAAACACCAATCGCTCTATCTAAAATATCAATGCTCAAAACATATCCATTCATTGATCATAGTCAAGAAAAGAACATCCCTCTTGATGCTTACAATGTGTTATAAACCATTGAACCCATTAACACCATTTTTCATGCTGACAGTGTGTTATAAATCATTGTACCCACTAAAACCATTTTTCATTCTTCAAGGTTCAGTCTCGCACTTCAATTTCTTCAACAAAGGTGATTTAGTTCATCAAGTTGTCCATTAAGTCCTCTTTTACATCAAAGTTTTAACCAAACAAATGCACCACTTAACCTCTTAGAATTCCATTATCATAGTTTTTCCACATCGGCCTTGGGATTTGGTACCAAATTTAATTTCACCTAAAATAGAAAGACCGTTGGCAGCAATCACAATAGGTAAAATATTAAACCTATGGTGAATATGCAACGAGCTGAGTAGGTGATGCACATTGATTGCATAATCTTTCTAGATCCTCCAAGATTCATGACTCATGTACTTAATTGAATACATGTGTCACTCCCTATAATATATACATAGTCCTTAAGGTCTCCATAGATCAAGCCTCATGTAAAGTGTGCAGACAAGAATCACATTAAAACTAGAATGAATCATCTTATTTATGAATCCTCGGTACTGAGTTGATATGGTTCTTGATGGACAATATATTACCCTCCACCTCTTTGTACTTGTTGATATAAATATTGAGGGTCCCAATGTAGACTTTAATTCCGAGAATGGTCATGGGCCGAAATTCCAAATTACAAAATTCATGAGTCTAGTGTTTATTGATTTCCCTGTTTTATAAAATCGCATGTTGGTGTTGGTAATAGTGAAAGTAGATGTATTGTTTTACAGAATGGGACAATTTAGCTTGAATACATATGTAGCTAGACTTCTAATATCTTATATTATATATAATATATATATATATATTTATATAATTATATTATTATATTTATAATATATATATAGCAAGTTAACAATGACGTGCTTATTTTGGAATAAACTATATTTGACAGCGAAAAAAGTGAAAATGTCTATATGATCGTCAATTTTAAAGTATGATTATGATCTCCAACTCAGTCCCTCCATCCATCTCACATTTTGACTTTGCTTACCCGATATTAGATTTGACGTAGTCATGTTTTAGGTTTTTGCGAGATACATGGCTAGTTGCGAGTGGCCTCGACAAAGGACAAAGTTCTATGGGGATCCATCCCCTAAAATAGTGCCTTCATCATAATAATAAATTTATGTAAATAAAATTGGATGTAAATCAGATTTTGTGTTTTTATATACTAAACATCTGTATTAGATCATGTGTAACTTCAGTTTGGGAGTCATTAAAGCTCCAAGTGTAGTTACAGTCAATGACTGCTAAGAAAATTCTAATATTTGATAACAGTAATTGGATATCTTATAAATGTATGTTAAATTATTTGATAGACAATAGATATGGGATGGTAGGTTGTGGTATGCTACAAATTAGATCAAAGATTGAATACATTGTAGATACAATTTTATGGTGTCTAGAAAAACTACAATTAGGTTTAAAGGCTCACTCTCAACGTCGAGTCCATTAGAGTGAGATTTTATTGAGGTCACTGAGATAGATTTTAGGAGTTTGGGTTCTTGTAGATTTTAGTGCAAAGTTCAATGCACAAATTGTAGAAATCTACATATTTTCTAGAAATCTTGATGTTAAAACCAATAGAGTGATTTTTGTACAACTATTGAGTTATCGACGTCAAACCCTACAGAATTACCTTAGAAACCCTGAAATTATTTCAAATATTTACAAAGATGTTGCAAGTCTCCTCAGAGTTTGAAATTTGAAGGTCTTCAATGTGTGTTTTCTTCTCATGGGTACTTCTCCTCTAAGTAATGTTTTTCAATGTGTTACATTGTTTTTGGAAAGAAAATCAACATGTCAAACCTTAGATACCTTAAAGGAATTTTTGTGTTTTAGCAATTTGCTAAACCCTTTCCTCATCTAAACTTGAATTTAGAATTGGATTTCAAATATCAGAAAGTTATAAGGGATTTTAGTTTTTGATTTTTCTTCAAATCTTTTTCTCTTTTGAACATGGTAATTAATCTCATTCTTTTTTAACATGGAAATTTAATTAATTATAAGAGTTTGGATGAATGATATTTGTAAATAGTTTAGTAATTTTGATAGATAGGAATTGTAAAATTTTGATATTTGTTTTCTTGAACTCATTATTTCTCATAGAATTGTAAAATTTACATTATAATTTGTAGTTCATAAATTCACAATTTGAAAGAGGTTAAAAATTACTTTATAATTCGTAGTTCACAAAATTCGATGTTTGAAAGAGCTTCAAATTTACTTTATAATTCGTAGTTCACAAAATTTGTGGTTTGAAAGAGCTTAATATTTTTCCTTGATCTATTTTTTGTTTGGTTGTCGCTATAAATTATTGGTTATTAGTGACCCGAAAGCAAGCACCTAATCCAAAATTGAATGATTCAATTTTTTGTTGTTATTATAAGTCATAGGTTCAAACTATCCCCACAAAGGATCACCTAATCCAAATTTTATGATTCAATTCATGGCTTGAGACATGTCCACACACTCACAAAAGGAATTTCTCTTTTCAAAGTGCTTACTTACAATCAAATAATAATGAGTCAATATGTCATGAGGAATTTGATCTAGTATAGGGAAAGAACTAATCTTATCTCCCATCCTCTCAATAGACATTTCAGTCTTCAAGGTGCCTACCCTCTAACAAAACAATATCTCATGACGAATTTGATATTGGATAGGAAAAGAGATAATATTACATCTCATCCCTTTAAGTTATTACCCTTAAAAGTATATGTATTTTTTGTTTAATCATTTTTTTATTATTTAAAAAAAAACTACTAAATGATAAAATTAGTTAATATCTTGGATAATTGTAATATTTTTAATAGAATTTAGTATATAATATTTTAATATACACCGTTACAGATATATTTTAAATCTTAAATTTGCATACCACTAAATAAACCAATAACCCTAACCCTAAAGATAGTAAGCTTCATCACACTT
Source organism: Pinus taeda (assembly GCA_000404065.3). Classification (NCBI taxonomy): domain Eukaryota; kingdom Viridiplantae; phylum Streptophyta; class Pinopsida; order Pinales; family Pinaceae; genus Pinus; species Pinus taeda. The sequence continues at coordinate 197,697 of APFE031621995.1, forward strand.
TGGAAAAAAAAAATTCCATAAAAACAAAAAAGCTTTGAATCCTAAAAGGACAATCCATATTAAATTTCTATAACAATTTTTGTTTGTACACAGTTCTATAGATTTGATTTAAAACTCAAAAGGAAATTGCATTTCAAATTCTCAATCAACACAGCTTATAGATTTGAGTTAGTCACCCAAATATACAACAATGGAAAAAAAAACAATTTGTTCCCAAAACTTTTTAAACTAAGCTCAATAAATTAACAAGCATGTGAAAGTTAGTATTTCCTTGTGAAAATCATCAACCAGAAGGAAAAATATGCTTCAAGGAAAAACTCAAGAAATTATATAAAAATATATTCCAAGCACTGATTTGAAAACCTCCCTCTTCAAGAGAAAAAAATGGATATGTAGCATGACGAGGTAAGGGTAGCTGAAAAGAAATATTTTAGAGAAAAAACGCTTGTTGTAACATATTACGACAACAAAGAGATGCTCATATACTTTGGCAATGTTATTTCCAACTTCGACTACCATGGTCATGAACAGTCAAAGACGCCATTCTTCTGCAATAGAGCAATGCAAGAAGATGAAGAAGATGATAATAATAACATAGTATATGCATAATTCAAAATCCCAGGACTAAACAAGAGTGAGAACCTAACAAGAAAAAGAAAAATAAAGTAGACCATAGAGAAAACGCCTAACTACCCCGATCTTGGTGACCTGCAAGGAATCTATCATGTGTTTATATAGAAATTATTTTGTCAATTAATAATAATGGAAGGAGCCTCATCCTTATCTTCAGCTCTTCTCACTCTCTCACAATGTTGGCTTCTTCCTAAATCTTTGTGCTCATGGTCCCCAATGAACATGCAAACGAGGGCCCCGATTTTTATAGGCCCCTGGTTTCTACTCGAACGCTTCACAGGCTAACATAATATTATCATAGGTTCGTGGGATAACGAGTTTGTTGAAGGGTTTTCAAATATTATGAAACCATCAACACATTACAGGGAAAGGGATTTAGTATGAGTGGAAAAATGAATGTGACACTTCATTTGTCAAACTAAAGAGATTGCTAACCATAACAATGATCCTTTTAGTGCCTGACATGGAGGACTTCACAATTTGTACAGATGCTTCTAAACAAGGATAAGTAGATGTGTTAATGCAATAAGGTGGAATAATAACTTATTCATCAAGGAAGTGGAAGAAACATGAAAATCTATACACAACCCATGACTTAGAATTAGCAGTTGTGATATTATCTTTGAAACTGTGGAGATGTTACCTCCTTGGGAGAAGTTTTGAGTTAAAAAATTATAATGATATCCTAAAGCATCTATTCACTCAGAGTGATTTGAGTGCTAGGATTTTTGTCAATTTAATGTTCATAAATTGCAAGCATAAATTATTGACTGGAGTTGGTAAACTTGTGAGGTGCAGGTGCACTATATATGCTAGAAGCCTATTCTTTTGTTTAGTAAGATGATGGCTATGTTTATTTTGATATTTTTGTTGTTTATCTAGACTTTCATTAGAGTTTGATTTCTACAACTTAATACTTTAAAGTTAAGATACTGTGAGAATGAATGAAATCTAGGAGATTGTTAGATCAATCTATCAAATCATATCTAATTAATTATCATCTAGAAAAATTTTTATGTTATTCATCCTAAGTTTATGAATCTATATAAAAACTTTGCTGCTATGAAACATAGCATTAAAATACAAAAACTTGCCTATAAAATATATACAATCTGAGTTTAAATATCATGAAGGAAGTTTCTAATTACAAATTGCATAATGATATAAATTCTAACTCTAAAAAGCATGAAGAGGTTGAATGTAATGAAGCAAAAAGTATTGAAGGACTAGAGTATGTGAAAGACTATAATTATAAACAAAATGTGAAACAATAACGAGATAACTGAGTCTATATGAAATAACGAAAGTAATGATGTAATTAAACTAGAATGTAGTGATAACACAAATAATTTAAATGAAAGCAATTACAAAGCAGTGAAATAAAAATAAATTAAAACCTTGACTATCTGCAAGGGCCCTCTACATCCATTAGGTATGATTCACAATCACATATGCATCGGATCAGCAAAGTAACTTCAAATTAATGTAAAAGCGAAAGTATGGTTCACAATTTCTTCAACAATTAACATAATATTTCCTCCCTTGTTATCATTTACAGAGAATACATATTTATATAAAATTCATGCTCAATCTGTTGAGACTTTCATGCCTATGGATCTGATGTCTAATCCTAATTCAAATATGAAGCTTAAACAAGAAATTCATTATTCGTCGATTTTCCATTTGGAAAGAAAAATGAGAAAATGTGTTGTGTCTGGACTCCTTGCTGCTACTGTTGACCTATATCTTTTGATGGACTAGCTTGAGCGATTAGGAGGATATCCATGTGAGGATCAATCCTCAACTACCCATATGCTTAGTTGTTTCATTAGCGCACCAGAACCCCGCGAACCATGGAGGTAGTTGTAGATTTACAAATTTCTACATAATCATGTTAATTATGTAGCTAATTCACCCTTTTAATACAATAATAATGAAAATTAATGCATATGAGAAATAAGACATGTAAAAGTTATTACCTTATCAAAATCTATGATTGATTTCCTTTATTGAGTTGATAATCATGATGAAAAAGAGGAGAATGGTGGGAAAAGGGTGTCAAAACAAAACAATTATGGAACTCTACATTCCCCCACACTGAAGATTTTGTGTGTCCTCATACAAAATGCAAAATTGATATCTTGAACTACTGCATTTTCTTGGATACTTCTGCTAGTACATCCAACTTCATCTTTTTCACTTTCTTTCCAATAATTTCCACCCTTGGTTTCCTCATGATGATCTTGTATTTCAAATTTACAATCTGATTCTATAAAGCCTTGTTTTTCTTCTTCAGTTTCTTGTTCTATTAAACCATAGACTTAGATGTAACAGGATATTATCAATCTTAGCTATTTTAATTTCATTATGTGCTTTCAAGGCTTGATTTTCATTTTTGATATACCTGTTTAATATCTCTAGTTCAAATATTTCTTGTTTTAATATATTGACTATTGGAGGTTCTTATGGTTCATTAAACTAATTTTCGTCTTCTTTTTGAATTGGAATTGATGTTCTTGTTGTGTTCCTTTTCTCCAAGGACTCTATATAATTATAAATCTCTTACTGCACTGGATCGATCTCTAGTGTCCTTTGTCTTGGACTTTGCGGAGGCAATGTGATCGTTGGTGATGAAACCCTCGGTGGTGAAACCTTTGGAGATGAAACTCTTGAATTTTCTTCTTTGACTTCAAATCTTTCTTATATTTCTATACTGAAATGCTTTTCTCTCTTTGAGGGTCATCCTTTTGTTGAGTTGAGTTTGGTATTCCTTCTCAAGGCTATGACACAAGTCTTTTTAATTTTCTTCTTTTCTATTTTAGGCTTCTCTGCTTGTCATGGAATCTTTGTTTCTTTTCTGGCTTTCTTTATTCTAACATTTATTTTGTTCGTTTTCTCTAAAACTTCTGCAAGTGGGATGTCATCTTCTGATAGGTTTTGTGGTTGTTGTAGCTCTTTTTCCTATGTCTTATCAAATTTTCTTTTCCTTCCCCTTTTAGGTTTGTTGTTATTTGGTTGCCCATGAGTTTCTTCTTGAAAGTGATTTCTAACTAAAAATCTCTCCCAATTATCACCTATGTTTTGGAGATGAAATTCAACAAGTATTTTGACCAAACCATGGCGATACATTGTATTATCTATAAACCGAACTCTCCTGTGTACATTTCCTGACATCTTCCTAAGACTATTCAACAAGAAATATGTAAGGTTTATTTTATTTTCTTCAAGGAAATTCATTAGCGGTCGAATATGATAGAAGAACATACACCCAAACCTTCCTTTGCAGATAACAAATTTTTGAATTATTAAAAGTAGGTTTCTCCACTTACTTTTTAGTGTTGTGCTTGGGATTCCCTTCTTGAAAATGGTGGTATCCATGCTTGGTTTCTTTAGAAAAACCTTCCAATCCTCTATTTCTATTCCTCTGTTCTTGAACCATTTTTCTCCAATCCGCGACAGTCCAGTGGCTTCGACTATAAATGACTATGTCACTGTGAATTTGATGTCCCCTAACTCCACTTCAACTCCATCAATGGCCCTGGTGAAAGATTTAGTCACTTCTTTATGGAAGCCATTGAATTTTTCTACAAATTTGAGCCACTGTGATTTTTGTAGTAATTCTTTCATTTGAGGATATCCCACCAAGAATTTATTGCTTGTTGGCTCTATTCTGACTATCACACCCATGCATGAGAAGACTTGTTTCACAACTATTTTGTTTGACATGGTAGAATTGCTTGGTATGGTTGGATAGCTTGGTAGGGTTTTTAGCGCAGAGAGGCTGAGAGTATGAGTGATGGAACAATGAAAGTGTAAGTCATGAGGATATAATGGAATGAAGCATAATTTGACCATTAAAATTATTTATGCTTGGGTCTTGGGCAACTGATTCAATGGATCAAGATATGAGCAATGATGATTGTAAGTGAATGGCGACTTATGCAAGACATGACATGACACAACCAACTCTTTGCAATAATTATTTCGATTTTTGGTAGTACTATGTTTCATAATTCATATGTGTAATGTTTTAATCCTTGTTATTAAATTAAAGAAATTCATACCTTTGAGTTATTTTCTTGCTAACCTTTGGTTGCTTTTTATGTTGTCTTTAGGTACCTTTGTAGTGGAGGGAGTCAATCATTCCTTCAATTACATGATTAGAGGTGTCTCATAGGCTACAGAAAGTCATAAGAGCTATAGAAAGTTAATGATTTTGTAGCTATTTATTTTTTTGAAATAGAGAGGGATAAAAGAAAATGGGATTCTACAAAATGGAATACAAAGAAAATTTAAGATGCCAAGAATTCTTGGTTTTCATGTTTATATATATTTATTATTATTATTATTATTATTATTAATTATTGTTATTGTTATTTTTTTATATGAAAAAGAAAAATTCTAAGATGGAGAAGAAGAAGAGTTCTTCTTAACAATTTCAAATGAGAGTTGTCTTGGAAAATATTTACAAATTCCTCTTTTGTCATTGGCTTATGACAAATCCTGAGTTGATGCCCATTCACTAGGAGAGGAACTTTTTCTTCATCAATAGTCCTAATTCTGACTACTCCATTATCAAAAACATTTTCAATCTCATAAGGCCCAAGCCAGTGAGTTTGAAATTTTCCTCGTAAATTTTGAACTTTGAATCAAAGAGTAATGCCCAGTCTCCTAGCTGAAATTTTCTTTCTTTGATGTACTTATCATGTCATATGGATCTCTATTGTTGAATTAAACTAGTCTTTCGGATAGCATCTTGTTAAGTTATAGTATGTTCTATGCTTAGAGCAATTTACTTTTCATTCTTATTATTATTCATAGATTAGCAATCACATGTGCATAAGTAAAGTGCAGATAAAACATTAAATGATCAATAAAAAACAAGCCAAGACAAGAGACACAAGATGTGACGGCTAGCTAGGGACAAACCCCACAATGTGTGGGGAAACCCTTTGATCAAATATTCTTTTATATTCAATAATTTAGCAGAGAGAAATAGTAGAATAAATTTGTTTTATATCAATAGTAGAAAACCCTAGATCAACAGCATCAACATTGGCGACTTCATCATCAAAACTACGGCAGTTGATATCTCATAAACCGACCATTGGATTGCTTGATTCCACCAACAAAAAATGTGGCTTTCATAGGATGTCCAGATGGATCTACATCACAGTTCAGAAGAGGAGGTTTGATGGTCAATGCTAGTCAAAGTTTGGATCTGCAGCTTCCTTCCACATGTGTGAGAGAGAGTCTCTTTTTTGTGCCGTAGAGAAGAGCCTCTTTTCGATGTAGGGGAGAGAGAGAGAGAGATGTGATGAGATGAGTGAGTGAAAATGAGGAAAATTCCTCCTGTATTTATACCCAGCTGTTGATGTTTGAATAGATGCGATTGTTGGGCTTCTAAGCCTACTTGAGTTCTAGGTCAGCTTGATAATAATTCCATAATCAAAATAAATTCATATCTCCATAAATACTTATCGGAATTGGATGATCTTTAGATCAATCCTATACCTCTCGATGAGAGGAATATAATAAAAATATTATCATCCATGAATGAGATGACTGACATGGAGTTTGGCCCTAGTTTCCAGTTTTAACACTCCCTCTCAACTAGAAAGAACTCCATCTGCAATCTGTTTGTCAATCACTACTATTCATCCATCAAATGCACTGCCCTGTATAGCTTAACCCTTGCCCTGCTCTGCTCCATCCTGCCTGCACTACTTTGTCTTATTCTACCCTATACTAATCTGCATTGCTCTGCTCTATTTTGTTCTACTCTACTTTGCTCAGTTCTACTCTGCTTTTGTCTGAATTATGAAGAATAAGAAATGATTGAGGATGCATCATACTGACTCAAAGTCAGTCTCAGAGTATGTACCGCTAGTCCTAGACTAGTCTCAACCAACCCGAAGTTAGCATCATAGTGAGTACAACTCCTACCACTGGTCCCAGGCCAACATCATCCTCCACTGACTCAAAGTCGATCTTAGAGTGCGTACTACTGGTCCCACACCAGTCTCAACTGACCTGAAGTCAGTGTCATAGTATGTACCACTCCCACCACTAGTCCTAGACTAGTATCACAGTCTTAGAGAGTCTACCATTGGTCCCAGACCAATTTCAACCAACCCAAAGTCGGCGTCATAGTATGTACCACTCTCACTGGTCCTAGACCAATCCTACACTGACCCGAGGTCAGTCTCAGAGTATGTACCACTGGTCCTAGACCAGTCTCAATCGACCTGAAGTTAGCATCATAGTGGGTACAACTCCTTCCACTAGTCCTAGACTAGTATCATTGATCCCAGATCAATGAAGGTCATCCTAGCGTAGGGAGTATGGTAGATACAGCGATGCATCCATCGATACTACTATGGTCCCTAACTTCATTTCCCTGCTCATTGATTAGATGAGAGGTACTTCCCATGAGTCCTTGAATGCATGGGTAGGACGCCTTGATAGGAGAACTTAATCAATCATATCCTCACAGGAGAACTAATCATCCTGCTACAAAATCGCCATGAAGAACACATCATCCAGGCCTCACAGGAGAACTAATCATCCTACTACATAATTGTCATGGAGAACACATCATCTAGACCTCACAGAGAAACAATCATCCTGCTACATAGTTGTCATGGAGAACACATCATACAAAGCTCACAGGAGAACCAATCATCCTACTACGTAGTCACCACGGGATGTGCATGTACACCACTAGGGGATAGTGAATCACCCTGTGGTCATATGTCACTCCAAGAAGTACACCGCACCCCCCCCCCCCCCAAGGGAGCTCCCAAAGCTCAATGCATCATACAGGACCCTCATTGAAGGGTCTTTAAACAATGCCAAGTTGTTCTCAGAAAGTTAGGAATTTGACTTTCCCTAAGGGCTTTGTCAGAATGTCAGCGTCCTGTTCATCTGTACCAATATGTTGGAGCCTTATAGCTCCCCGTTGCACCATATCTCAAATATAGTGATACCTGATATCGATATGCTTGGAGTGATCATGAAATACATGATTCTTTGACAAACAAATCCAACTCTGGTTGTCACATAGGATCATGGTGGTATCCAATGTAAATCAAAACAGCTCACTGAAGAGCTTTCGCAACCAGACTACCTCACAGGAGGCCATGCTAGCAGTAATATATTCTTCTTTGGCAGTGCTCAAAGCCACCGAATTCTACTTCCTACTCATCTAGGATATTGAAGCAGATCCCAAGGAGAAACAAAACCCAGAAGTTCTCTTATGGTCCTCCACATTTCTTTCCCAATCAACATCAGTATATCCAAGTAGTCTCACATCTCCAGCAATGTATCTTAACCCATAAGTGATTGTGCCACGAAGATATCTCAATGGATTCTTGGCACCAATCCAATGTATGTGGTGAGGTTCAACCATATGTTGACTCAATGTTTTGACTGCAAAGCATGTGTCTGGACGGGAGTTCACCAAGAACATTAATGCTCCGATGAGTTGCTGATACTCAGTAGCATTCGTAAAATAGGTCCAACAGCACTACCACTTAACTTCTTGAAGTCAATCTCCATCAGGGTAGTTATAGGCTTGCATTCTACCTTACCAAATCTTTCCAATATCTTCACCACATATTTTCCTTGAGACAGGAAAATTTCCCTTGGTTTCTTCCATACTTCAAGTCCTAGGAAATAATGCATCAGTCCTAGATCCTTCATTTCAAATTTAGAAGCCAACTCCCTCTCACATTTGTGAATAAGAGGGTCTGCGCCTTTTAGGAAGAGGTCATCCACATACAGCACCAGTATGAGAGGTTTGTCATATTCAACCTTAAAATAAAGGTTAGGATCGACTTCACTCCTAGTGAATCCCAGCTTCATCAAGTAGCTATCGATCCTCTCATACCATGCTCAAGGTGCTTGCTTCAACCCATAGAGAGCTTTCTTCAACCTGCATACATGAGATTTTCAATCATAAATCTCAAATCCTTCAGGTTGCTAAACGTAAACCTCTTCTTTGATCGAACCATGCAAGAATGTGGTCTTGACATCCATCTGATGTAGGTTCCATCCTTGTGAAGCCGCAAGGGCTATGATCGAGTGGATGGTCATATATCTAGCAACAGGTGCAAATATCTCATCATATTCTATACCTTCCTTCTCGGGAAGTCATGAGCAACGAAACGAGCCTTATACTTTTCCATACTTCCATCTGTTGCATGATTTATCTTGTAAAGTCATTTTGAAGTGACAAATGTCTTGTCCTGGGTTTTGGGAACTACTTCCGAGACATCATTCTTCATAATAGACTCATATTCTTTGGTCATAGCATCCTTCCATACTTGATGCTTGACAACATCTTAGAATTTTGAAGGCTCATTTTATATGATCATGCTCATGATAGTCAGGTATCCTTGATACCTGTTAGGTTTCTTACTTTCAAGGAAGGTTCCTTAGGGTGCAACATGTCCTTCAACATCATCAAGTAGCCCCCTAAGCCATCAAGGCCTCTTCCTAAAAGAGGAAGGCTCAGGTGGATAAATAGGATCCATGGGTTTCTCCACATCAGGAACTGTTACATCATCTACCCATAGAAACTTTAGAAGTCTTTGATCATGGAGCATGGCACGGATAGCTTCCACAATCGTATGGTTCTTCCTTTCTACCACACCATTTTTCTTAGGAGTATGTGGTGTAGTAGTCTCCCTCTTAATGCAAACCTTAGATATGCCTGAGTGAACCAACTGTAATATACCGGAGGTCTTGCTTTGGCTTGAGGGGAATGGTCCCCTTTTGAGCTTTCCTTCGGCACATCTTGGACATACATCTTCTTTCTCTACTCAGAATTTGGGGATCCTTGTCACCATTTGTCTTACATTAGTTAGAGCTTTGTAATGAAGGTGGGAAAACCTCTGATGCTAAAGTTTGGACTGAAGAGATGTGTCATAAGACGTGACACCTAGTGGACTTCCACTGACCTGATATAATGAATCAACATGAAACCCAAGAGTAAAGGCATCTTTAACATTATATTTCCATATACTTACCTTGCCATTGCAGAAGGTTACCTTGTAGCCTTTGTCTTCCATTATCGAGATGGACACCAGGTTCTTTTTGAGGTCAGGTACATATAATACATCCTGTAAGTGAATCGTATTACCTTGATTCAATTTGAGAGAGACATTGCCCACACCTTTCACGAGATATTTCATATTATCTCCAAGGACAATTTCCAAGTTATTTTCCTTCTCTATCAGATTATGGAGAAATTCTTTGTAACCAATGAAGTGCCTTGAGGCACCACTATCAATGAGCCAAATTCCCATTGAGTCTAAAGGAGCAGAGGTAGATAGAGAAGCTGGTAGATAATATTCATCCTGCTTATTTTCAACAATGTTGGATTCATACTTGGAATTTCTAGCCTTCTTGAATGGTTGTCCTCTTCGTTGGTTTCCAACACTCCTTTTACCTTTGCTATTGAATTTTCCATTCCTTTGATTGCCATCAGAGAGATTTTGATCATTGTCTCGGTGTGAGTCCTTTCGATCAAGGCACTCCCTTGCATAGTGACCTGCTTTATCGCAGATGTAACATTGTCCTTTTCTTCCACCCTTAGGTCCAGCCTTTGTTTTTATTTAGTCCCAAAATTATTTCTTTTCTTAGCATGAGAAGAAAAGGTAACAAGAGGGCCTTTAGGCATGGGAATTTCTTTCTCTTCTACCCTTGTTTCTTCTTGGACACATCTAGCCATTAATTCCTTGAAACTGGGAATTACATTATTTTTCAGAAGAGTAGTCCTGAACACATACCATTCAGATGGTAATCCAAAGATTCATGAGTGCCATTTCCCTATCAGTAATAGTCTTCCCAATAGATAGGAAATCGTTCCTAATCTCAGTGATTCTTAAGAAGTATGCTTGCATACTCTCATCTTTACCCTTCTTAATTTCCTTTAGCTTATTTCTCATAAACAAAACTTGATTTGCATCATTAACTTTAAATAAACTCACCAGTCTATTGTAGATTTCCTTGGAGGTGCTTAGGTCGGAGATGTAGGCCACCAAGTGTTTGTCAATAGATTCCTAGATGATCTTCTTTGTTTTGACGTCTCCAGTTTTCCATTTGTTCTTGGCAGCAACGGATGCATTTGATGGAGGCTCAACAATATTTCCTCTCACATGGTCCAACACTCCTTGATCTTTTAAGGTTAGATCGATAGACATCTTCCAATCATGATAGTCAGATTTCTCATGGAGCTTGTCATTGGAAAAAAAGAGTGATGACGACCCCATAGTTGTTTTAGGATAGCCTTGCCAATCTTCTCTTCAGTGATTGCTCTTGCTCTTGCTGGGGCTTTGTCTTCACCTCAGTTCTGATACCATGTTAAGTTATGGTAAGTTCTATGCTTAGAGCAATTTATTTTTCATTCTTATTATTATTCATAGATTAGCAATCACATGTGCATAAGTAAAGTGAAAATAGAACATTAAACGATCAACAGAAAACAAGCCAAGACAAGAGACACAAGATGTGGTGGCTAGCCAGGGACAAACCCCACAATGTGTGGGGAAACCCTTTGATCAGATCTTCTTTTATATTCAATAATTCAACAGAGATAAATAGTAGAATAAATCTGATTTATATCAGTAGTAGCAAACCCTAGATCAGTAGCATCAGCATTAGTGACTTCATCATCAAAACTAGGGCAGTTGATATCTCACAAACCGATCGTCGAATCGGCTTGATTCCACCACCAAAAAATGTGGCCTTCAGAGGAGTTCTAGATGGACCTATAGCGTAGTTCAGAAGAGGAGGTGTGATGGTCAATGCTAGTCAAATTTTGGATCTGCAGTTGTAGCTTCAAGTTCAACAACTTCCTTCCACTTGTGAGAGAGAGTCTCTTTTTTGTGCAGTAGAGAAGAGACTCTTTTCTGCGCAGGAGAGAGAGAGAGAGAGAGAGAGAGAGAGAGAGAGAGAGATGTGATGAGATGAGTGAGTGAAGATGAGGAAAAGTCCTCCTTTATTTATACACAAGTGTTGATGTTTGAATAGATGAGACTGTTGGGGTTCTGAGCCTACATGAGTTGTAGGTTGGCTTGATAATAATTCTATAATCAAAATAAATTCATATCTCCATAAATACTTATCGGAATCAGATGATATTTAGATCAATCCTACACCTCTCAATGAGAGCAATCTAATAAAAATATTATCAACCATGAATAAGATGACCCACATGGATTTTGGCCCTAGTTGCCAATTTTAACACATCTTTCTTTTTTCATCAAGCTCATTGAGTTGTCCCATTTTTTGTTTTTGTACTTCTGATAAGTCAAGTCCCAACTTGACTACTATCTTGTAGGTTTGGATCTGGAACTGAATTGGAAATAGGACCTGCTTCCCATAAAAAAGTTCATAGGGACTATGTCTTATAGTGTTTCTCCATGTGGTACAATAGGCCCATAAATATTCTAGAAGTTTTTTTGGCCCAATCCCTTATGTGCAAGTGAACTGTCTTGGTAAGGATTGCTTCAATCACTTTGTTAGTAGATTCTACTTGTCCATTTGCTTGTGGATTGTATGGAGTAGACTTTTTATGCTTAATTTTATATTATTCCACTATCTTTTGTACTACTCTAGATGTAAATTGATTTCCTTGATCTATTACAATTTCTCTTGGGACACCAAAACGAGTAAAAATATCCTTAAAAAGAAACGAAACTACAACATTTTCAGTAGAAAAATAAAGTGCTTTAGCTTCTACCCATTTAGTAACATAATCAGTGCATACAAGAATATACTTTTTGTTTGTTTTGAATATGGATTAATTGGTCCAACAAAATCCAAAGCCCATTTTTCAAAAGGTTCGATGAGTACCTGAGGCTGTAGTGGAATTATGTGTGAAGGAATAGGTTTCCCCATTCTTCAACAACTATCACACCTCTTAACATATTCCTTGGAATCCTTAAAAAGGGAAGGCCAATAATATCCTAAGAGAAGGACTTTATAAGTAGTTCTTTTGTCAGAAAAATGACCCCCACATGGTTCATCATGGAATGCTTTAAGTATTTCAGGTATTTGATCTTCTCTTACACATCATTGGATGTTGAGATCTAGCCCTGTCTTGTATAATTCTTCATTTATCCATGAATAAGATGCACTTGATTGGACTATTCTTCTCTTTCCTCTAGGAAACAAATAAGAGGGTAAATTTCCTAAAACTAAATAATTGGCAATATCTGGAAACCAAGGTGATTTAGTGAACACTGCAAAAACATACTCATTAGGAAACTTATATTCTACAAGTATATCATTGTTATCATTTTGAATTCTAGATAAAAAGTTAGCAATTGTGTTTTTCTTTCCAGGTCGATCCAGAATGGTGATATTGAATTCTTGTAACAATAATAGCCATCTTGTTACTCTACCATTAGTAACTAGTTTTTTTCATTAAATATCTAATGGAAAAATGATCTGTCTGAACGAAAGTTTCATAGCCAATAATGTAGTGTCTAAATTTATTAATGGCATGAGTGATAGCTAAAAACGCTTTCTCAATTATAGTATAATTTCGCTTTGCATGAGTTAATTTTTTATTGGTATAATAAATGGCATAAGGATTAAGGTCTTTTTGTCCTAACATAGCTCCTAGATCTGTATCTGAAGCATCAATTGATATATGAAAAGGAAATTTTCAATTGGGTCCTTTTAAGATAGGTGTTTCAGATATCTTTTTTTTTTAAGTTTCAAAAGCCATCTGACAATCCTAGTTCCAACTAAATTCATAATCCTTGGTGAGTAACTTGAAGAGTGGATATGCAATCTTTGTGAAGTTTTTATACATATTCTATGATATCCAATAAAACGAAGAAAAATTCTAACATCTCGTTGACAACTAGGGATTGATAATTTAGAAAAACTTATACCTTAGATGAGTCTACCTTAATTCCATCTCCTAAAATATGGTGACCTAAAACAATTCCTTCATTAAACATCATAAAACACTTTTCTTGACTTAATGAAAGATTTTATTTTTTACATCTTATGAGAACTTTTTCTATATTTTCAAGTGCTTCTTCAAAAGAATTTCCATAAACTGTGAAATCATCCATATATACTTCCACATAATCATGAATAAGATCAGAGAAAATTCCTAGTACTTCCCTTTGGAATGTTGCTGGAGCATTGCATAGTCCAAAAGGAAGTACCTGGTAAGCATAAGTCCCCCATAGACATGTGAATGTGGTTTTGTCTTGATCTTCAGGTGCTACTTGAATCTGATTATACCCACTAAAACCATCAAAAATGAGAAATATTTCTTCCCTGCTAAACTATTTAAAACTTGACTTATGAAAGGAAGTGGAAAGTGATCTTTCAAAGTTGCTTTATTTAATTTCCTGTAATCAATGCATACTCTCCATTTTCCATTTTTCTTAGGAACGATTACTAGGGGTGAAACCCATTGACTATTTGATATTGGATAGATGAAATTTACATTTAACAGTTTCTGCAATTCTTCTTTAACAATTTCTTTTAAGTTTGGATTCATTCTTCTTTGTGGTTGTTGAACTAGTCTAGCATTCTCTTCAATATAGATATGATGCATGCAAGTTTTAGGATCAATTCCTTTCATATAAGTATATTGCCATGCATATGAAGAAGAGTGTTTTTTGTAATATTTCTACCTTTATTTTTCTGTAATTCTTCCAGGTTTTCATTGATCATCAAGGTATTTTCCTAGAAAAAATTATATTAAAGAATTTCCAATTTTTTCCATTGAATGTAAAGACATTTGTCTCGATGATAGATATTCGATATTACATTGTTCTTGAAAATTTTGACTATCATCACAATATAAAGAGGGTTCATGATTTGATATTGAATTTAAAATTTGATCCTCCTCATTTATTTGTGCAATAGTGAAAAATGGTTGTATATTTCTATCTTCATCCATCCATTCTTGATTTTCTACTTCTATCATTGTGTTTGCAGGTGGGTACAATGTAAATTTCTTTCTTGAGCTTCCATCTATGATAAACATGTCTCTTGATCTACAACTGATAAAGGAAACAACTATAGCTAACCATGGTCTTCCTAAAGATAATGGATGTCCTCCTAAATTATTCTTGTAGGTTAAAACCATGAAATCAATGGGATATTCCCAAGAATCTAAGGATACATATATATCTTCTAACACACCATAGGGTTTAATTACTCTATCTATCTTCTAATTGTAAAAATGTTGGTGTGCATTGAAGATTGCGAAGCTTTAATTTATCCATAGTTTGTTTGCTCATTATGTTTATGGCTTCTCCTAGATCAATTAGAGTGCTTGGTATTTTAATTCCATTGATCTGTTTTTTTACAATAGGGCTTCCTAGATCTAAATATTTCTGGATTGTTGTCTTCCCCATCATAATATTTGCAATTTTCCTGACTAATTGAATTATTTTTATTTCTTTTCTAATTCTTCCTGATCCTTTAGTACTCAATTCCTTAATTGTTTTTGAAAAAATCTGTATTTCTTTTATTGCTTGTAATAAAGGAATTTTTATATAGACATTTTTCAATTCATCTATCATATCATAATCACGCAATATGATTTTCTTTTCTACTCCTTTGTCAATTTTCAACCTTTCAGGAAAGGGTGGTCTTGAGATAGATATTGAAGGTTGTTCTATAATAGGATTATTTTTAGAATGTGTGGGACTTTTTTCTTTTTCAATATTTTCTTTCTGAGGAAGGGAAATTTCTTCTTTAGAGTTATTATTACTTTTTTGAGAATTCTTTTATGTTTCCTGAATAACAACATATGGTTTCTTATTTTCTAATACTCTACCAGACCTTAATTGAACATTATTTAGATCTAATGGAGTTATCATATAAGTTTGAGGATTCTGTCCTTCTAAGTTGTAAACAAGTTGTGAAGTTTCATTGTTTGGATTTGGAAATGGCTAAACAGGAAATTGATTTGGTCTTGGTGTAAATGGCAAAGAAAGTTGTGGATTCACATTTTGAGCTTGAGCTTGAGGTAACTGGTTTGTTTGAGGGAATTATTGTGGTGGAAAATTCAGATAAGGTGGTGGATATTGTTGATATTGAGAATATCTTCCATCAGGATTTTGCCATCCTTGATTCCAATATTTTGGTGGTTGAGCCCAAGGCTACCATGGCATAGGTGGATTCCAAGTATTTTGTGAAGATTGTGCAAATTTTTGAGGATTAAAACCTTGAGTTTGATTTGTTTGAGGATTCTGCCATGGTCTTTTGGCAATAAAGTAAAGGGGGTCTACCTAATTTGGCATTCCTTATTCACTAAATATAGCCTTAAGACCTATTATAGAGGGACATTCTTTTGTATTGTGATTTTTTGCACATATAGCACAGGTTTCTATGCTTTTTAAATCCAAAGGACATTCTCTTAGAGCATGTTTCTTTCTACACCTAGGACAAAATATGGATAATGCAGAATTTTCGGCTTTCTACTTGTTTTGTATTTTAAGGGTGTCAATTTGTTCACTAAGACTCCCTAAAATACATGTTTTAAAGTTATCAAGAAAACTACTTAATTCTTCCCTACTTACTGTCCCAATTGTAAATTTATTTATTCTTGATAAAAGAGGATCCCTTGAACTTTTTCTTTTTCTTGCTTTACCTCTTGAAATATGTACACAGATCACAGATATCTGTAAAGAGTAACTGAAAAATATCTTCTTTTCCCATTATATTGAGAAGATCTATCCATTCGTCTTTAATGGATTTGATTAAGAGAGCTTTCAAAGTTTCCTCATCCAAATTGTTCATTTTTTACCTTTTGATATTATAAACAAATATCTCAACAAAGTCTTCAACATTCTCATCTTCTTTTTGTACCATTATGAAGACTACATATTTGATACTATGAGACATACAATATTATTTATATTTCTCTAAGAATGCATCTTTCATTTGTGCCCATGTCCTTATAGAATTGTTTTTCTAGACTCGTAAACCATTTTAATGTTGCATCCTTTAAGGTGGCAGGGAACAATTTAATTTTTGAGAATTATGCGGATAATCAGATGATCTACATAATAACTCAAATTCAAAGAGAAATGTCTCTGGGTCTTCACTTCTTATTCTATGAAAGTTTGGGCGAATAGAGGGTGAGATATTCTTGATTGTTAATGTTGTATCCTCATCAAGGATAGGGAATCTAAAAGGTTCTAGATCTCCTCTATTTCCTCTACCTCTACCACCCCCTCTTCCATCTCCTCTATTTCCTCCTCATCCTCATCCAATCCTAATTTTTTCACCATTAACATTGTGTACTTCTCCTTCTCCTTCTTCGGCCATGATGGATTATTTAGAAGAGATATCTGGTTCTTCAACAAGGTTATCTAGTTGCTCTTCTAGTTCTTCTGGTTCCTCTATCAATGGTTTGAACTAAATTTCTTCTTCTTCTTCTTCAAAAGGAACTTCTAACTCTTGAGCTAGAAGTTGTTCTCTAGTTGAAGATAGAAAAATTATTCCAGTTGTTGGAGATGTAGGATTATCTTCTATTATAGCCTTTGTTGATGATGTTGGTGAACTTTTAGATTGGAGTTCCAATCTTAAGACTTCAAGAATTCTATATTGGCCTGTTATGGATAGAATTCAAGTTTTTTTTGGGTGGTGTGGCACTACGAGGTTGTGTTGGAGTGAGTGATGATGTAGGAATTAAAATTCTTCCTCGACTTATAAACCTACCTCTAGAGTCTCTTTCCCTATGCATGTCATGTTTTAATTTGATTTTTTTAAGGCTTCTATTTGCACTTCCTCGGCAATGGAACCAAAATGTTTGATCAATTTAATTTTCTTAAATTGCAAGCATGAATTATCAGCTGGAGTTGGTAAAATTGTGAAGTTAAGGTGCACTATATATGCTAGAAGCCTATTCTTTTGTTTAGTAAGATGATGGTTATGTTTATTTTGAGATTTTTGTTGTTTATCTAGATTTTCATTAGAGTTAGATTTCTACAACTTAATACTTGAAAGTTAATCTATTGTCAGAATGAATGAAAGTTAGGATATTGTTAGATAAATCTATAAAATCATCTAATTAATTATCATATAGAAAATGTCGCATATTATTAATCCTAAACTTATGAATCTATATAAACACTTTGCTACTATGAAACATAGTATTAAAATCCAAAAACTTGCCTATGAAATATATACAATTTTGAGTTTAAAGATCATGAAGGAAGTTTCTAATTACAAATTGCAAAATGATATAAATTCTAACTCTAAAAATCATGAAGAGACTAAATGTAATGAAGTGAAAAGCATTGAAGGACTAGACTATGTGAAAGATTGTAACTACAAATGAAATGTGAAATGATAACGAGATAACTGATTCTATATGAAATAATGAAAGTAGTGAAGTAATTAGACTAGAATGAAGTGATAACAGAAAGAAATTACAAAGAAACAAAATAAAAATCAATTAAAACCTTGACTATTTGCAAGGGCCCTCTACACCCAATAGGTATGATCCAAAATCACATATGCATTGGATCAGCAAAGTAACTTCAAATTAATGAAAAAGCGAAAGTTTGGTTCACAATTTCCTCAGCAATTAACTTAATACTTCCTGCCTTGTTATCATTTACAGATAATACATATGTATATAAAATTCATGCTCAATATGTTGAGACTTTCATGCCTATAGATCTGATGTTTAATCCTAATTCAAATATTAAACTCAAATAGGAAAATTGTTATTCGTTGATTTTCTATTTGGAAAGCAAATTGAGAAAACATGTTGTGTCTGGACTCCTTGCTGCTATGTGTTGACCTTTATCTTTGATCATGTTGTTGTGCGATCCTTTTGATGAACTGGATCGAGCGAAGAGGAGATCCATGAGGGGATAAATCCTCAACCCCCCATATGCTTAGTTGTTTCATTAGTGCACCAAAACCCCACGAACCATGGAGGTAGCTGTAGATTTACAAAATGGCTTCAAAATCATATTAATTATGTAGCTAATGCACTCTTTAATCTAACAATAAGGAACATTAACACATATAAGAAATAAGACATGTAAGAGTTATTACCTTATCAAAATCTATGATTTATTTCCTTTATTGAGTTGATAGTGATGATGAAAAAGAGGAAAATGTTGGAAAAATGGTGTCAAAACAAAACAATTATGGAACTCTACACTAGGTAGAGGCAATGGAGTGAATTCATGAGTGAGTATGATTTTGGGATTTTCTACATCAAGGTAAAGGAGAGTATGGTGATCAATGCACTAAGAAAGATGCCACAAACCTTCTCCCTAGTACCCTTGACGGTTAATTTGAGAGAGCATGTGCTAGGAAAACTCTTTGAAGATAGTTGGCAAATGAGGATTACATCAACGCTCCATACACGGAAGTAGTTAGAGCCAAAGTTTGAGGGTTATTTCCTTGAACCATATGGGCTATTGAGATTTCAAGGGAGAATGTATGTGCCTAAGGAATGGGGTATACAAAGAACCATCCACAAAGAGCCATAGAGCACTCTACCGTGCAAATCCTGGTGTGAAGAAGATGTATGAGAACATGAAGAGACTCTTGTTTTGGGAAAGCATGAAGCATGATGTAGTATATTTTGTCACCAAGTGTCTTGAATGTAAATGAGTGAAGGTTGATCATCACTACCCAAAAGGATTCTTACAACCGCATGACATCCCTATGTCTAAATGGGAAGTCATTTCTATGAATTTCATTGTGGATTTTTCACTCACTTCACAAACGAAGAATGTCATATTAGTTGAATTGATAACTTGACTGAAATTTCCCATTTATAAGCGTAGTTATCTAGCTACATGGGTTACCAAAAAGATCATTTCTAATAGAGACTCTCACTTTACATCTAGCTTTTGGACAAGTTTGTAGCCAACATTGGGGACTTGGTTGAACCTAAGCACTGTGTATTGTTTAGAAATTGATGGGAATATTGGAAGAGTAAATCAAGTTATGGAATATATGCTTAGAATGTACATTCTAGATAATTAGACTCAGTGGGAAAGGTGCCTACCACTGGTAGAGTTTTCCTATAATATAAGTTACCACAATTTAATCAGAATTCCTCCTTATCTAGCTCTATATAGGAGGCCATGCATGACACCATTGATTTGGGAAAGGTTGGAGGATAAAGTAATAGTAGGGAAGAAATTGGCCCAGGAAATGGAGGAACGGGTAATGAAGATTCGATAGAGTTTAAAGGAGGCACATGATAGATAGAAGAGTTATGTTGATGCACATAGGACTAATTGAAGTTATGAAGTGGGAGACCAATATTTTATTCCTATCCAACTCAACAAAAGCACCATTCAGTTTGGGAAAGGGATAAAGTTGTCACCTAGATTTATAGGACCTTTTAGAATCAAAGAGAAAATTGAACTAGTTATCTATAGTCTTGTATTACCATCCCAATTGCACAAAAGTCTTTATTCTTTTCATGTATATGTTCTACAACATTATATTTTTTTTAAGTATCTCATGAAATCGATTGAAGGGAGTGGTAGGTCTCAAAGATATGAATCATAATGATTGAACCATTACACATATTGGATCATAGGGTTTGATGGCTCATGTGTCACTTAGTGGACTAGATTAAGGTCCAATGAGAAAGTATGGCCCATGATTTGCTACCTAGAAGGATGTAAAGACTATAATCCATGAATTCCCCTCACTTTGACCATTTGTGATGCCCACTTTGACTTAGATAGTTACTTATGTTGAGGTCCTATTTATATTTTCATGTTGCTTTATTTATGAAGGCTATGTGATATTTATGCACTATAGTTGGAGAATTAATAAACTTACTTATATAAAACACTTTATGGATTATGTTTTTAAATTAAATTATCTAATGTATGATCTATTTGATGTATGATTTACTTCTAACATGCTAATATTATTTGAAAAATTTATGGGTATGTGGATAATAGACTAATAACAGGATGAATATATATTATATATATATATATATATATATATATATATATATATATATACGCATATGATTGAATGAGAGCTAACTTGCAGATTAGAAGGGACTATGTGATAGCTTGTTAAAAATAACAACAAGAAATCCTAATTTAATCTTTCCTTGAATTAAATTAGGAATTAAATCAAAATTATATTCTCATAGCAACTTGTAATAGTTAACTAAGTTAATTTGACTTAGTTGGCTTAGTAAATTCAAGTTGGAAGTCTATCTAGAGTCATGTAGAATGATCCCTAAATTTTAGGGGCCTAGGTTGATTTCTTTTGAGTTGTAATTAATTAACTCAGTCTCACTGAGTTATAGTCAGTTAAAATAATAACAAAATTGAATGTGGGAGCGCTCCAGCGATCTAGGGTTTCTGTGAAAACCTGCTACGACAGATCGCTTTGAACATCTGCATACCTGCAAAAACTATCAGCTACAAGTCCTTTAGATTCCAAACACGCAGCAGTGGTCTTCATGATTCCCCCTCAGGGGGAGGGCACAGGGCCTCCCCCAAATGAAGATGCAGAGCAGCAGAAGAACAACAAAAATGACAAACCAAAGAAGCATCAAGAGGACAGCACGGATCTAAATCCTCAGGCGAAAAAGGAGGACAATGATCATCCCAAAGTAACCTCAACCACTTGTAAACCAGTTTCAATAGAACGACCAAAGGTAGAACTTCTAGGTCATCAAATCAATGCTAAAATACAATATATGAGAGACCATGCTTTGATAGGAAAATTTATAGGACTCTGGCCAACTGAAAAAGCACTGTGTGGCTGGATAACAACTAAATGGCATCCTAAAGGACACATCACTCTGCAATTGGGACCTAAAGGGTTCTTTACGATCATTTTTAACTGTCTCGAGGATCGAAATAGGGTTCTAGATGGAGGGCCGTATTTCTTCAATGCTGTTGGAATGTATCTCAGAGGCTGGGTAGAGCGCTTCAATCCTGATAAAGAGGACCTCAGCTAGGCTCCAGTTTGGATAAGACTGTATTCCCTACCCGTGGAATACTGGGAAGAATCCTCCTTACAAGCAATAGGAAATGTTTTGGGTGAGTTTATCAAAGTTCCAGAGGAAACAAAACTACAAAGATACATCTCCTTTGCATGAATCTGTGTTTACATGCACCTTAACAAGTCTCTACTGGATAAGGTAAGTATTTTCCATGATGTCGTTGAATGGGTTCAGTTGATTGATTATGAGCATGTGTCATTTAGATGTAGAAGATGTCATGCCCTGGGCCACTTATATAGGGACTGTCCTTTGACTCAAAAACCCTCAACCCTTTCTGTTCCAGACAAACCTGAGTCTGATATCTTCACCAAAGTGACCAATCGTAGAAAAAACCATAAGAAATCCGATCCTAATCCTATAATGCCTCAAGCCAGCTCCTCCTAGCCTTCCACATCCAACAGCTTTGAAGCTTTAACCCGTCAAAAGGATTCTAGCTCTGAAAATCCCATGTCCATAGAGAAGGAAGCACCGAAGAATAAGCTTTCTTCTCATTCAAGCGCCAAATCTCCTCAAGAAGATACTCTCCCCACAAATCCTTTATATCCAACTAAGCTTGATCTCCCGACTTGGATTAGTCAAGGAATGGAGGTGGATAACCTACATTATGATTCTAGAATACCTACAGAACCCATTGAAGAGTTGGATGAGTCTCAGCAAATGGAAGAGGAACTGGAAAATATAGATATTGGGGAACTGGACATTTTAGAGCTAGAGATGACATGCAAAACAAAAAAATTCGACAAAATTCCAGCTAGACAACTAGAAAATTTGGAGGTGATCCTCTCAAGGGAACAAAGGCAAAAATCTCTTGGCATTCAAATGGGAGGTGTCTGGGATGGGAAACCCATTACCAAAGACAACAAAAAGCGTGGAAGGAAAACAAACCTCCAGCACACAATCCGAATAGGCAAAATGTTAATAGAGTCAGGCAGGTACTCTAAGTTGACAAAGTACTACAACACCCCTCCACAATCTTTCCCAATGAAGTTAATATCATGGAATATCAGAGGTCTCAATGGCCTAGGGAAATGAAGATTTCTTAAAAATTTGATAATGCAAGAGAAACCACAAATCATATTCTTGCAAGAAACTAAATGCAATTCGTCAGCTCTAGATATAATTGCAGCAAAATCATGGCTAGGAAGTCTCTCTGTCACGATAGATGCAAATGGAGCATCTAGAGGCTTAGCAAGTATATGGGACGCTCGTGCCATTAGGCTCAATAACCTTCATGCTGCTAAGAATTTCATTCAGGCAATTTTTCATATCTCAGGGACCAATATACATGGGCATCTAACCAATGCATATTTTCCCCAGGACGCCATGCAGAAAATAGAAATCTTGAACACTCTCTCAGCAATTAACTCTGATAGGATGCACCCTATTTGGATCACCGGAGGCAATTTCAATATGATCACCAATCTGGAGGAGAAACAGGGAGGCAAAATCAGTAGCATTAAGGAAGGGAACAACCTAAAATAATTCATTCAGAACAATTGGTTGATAGACCTTCCCTTCAATAATGGAATCTTTACCAGAACAACAAAAGAGCAGGGTTGCATCATATAGCCTCTCATCTGGACATATTCCTACTATCAGACAATGCTATTCATATAGGACGCGACTTTGTTGCTTCCATCTTACCGATCTCTAGATCCGACCACTAGCCAATCTCCCTTCATTGGTCTCGTCCTGGTAATACAACACACAAACCATTTCGCTTTGAGGATTTCTATATGTCTCATACGGATTTCATCAACTTGATAAAAATAGAATGGAACAATTTCTCTCCTCCTAATGGTACAAAAATGCTTCAATTATAGCAAAAGCTTAATCATCTCAACGGCAAAATGAAACAGTGGAATTATAACTCTTTTAGAAATATATTCAAGGCTCAGAATGACCTTGATAAGAATATGAAATAGCTGCAGCACAAATTATTCTCGAAGGTCGATCAGAAGACCTGGCAAAACAGGAAAAACTTCTGGAATCACAAATCTCAGAGAGAGAAAAACAGGAAGAAACCTTATGGAGGCAGAAATCAAGAATTAGATGGCTTAAAGATGGAGAGAAAAATACAATTTTTTTTCACAAAACCACAATCCAACGCAGAATGAACAATAACATCTCCCATCTTTAGAATGTGCATGGCATAAAGGTGGAATCACATGAAGAAATTGAAAGCGAGCTTCTAAACTATTTCAAGCAAATGCATAAGGAGCCCCACACAAACAAGACGCAGGCCATAGGGAAAATCACAAGGAACATCCCTAAACTTATCACCGAGGAGCATAACCAACTCCTTCTTAGGCCTGTAGACTTATAGGAGGTGGAAGCGGCAGCTTGTCAATTGAAAGCTGGGAAAGTGCCTGGGCCGGACGAATTCACCTCTAATTTTTTCCACTCGTTCTGGGATTTGATCAAAATGGAAGTTTGGCAGGTTGCTGAGGAATCGAGAACCATGAGATGGATGCTTCTAGGAATGAATGCTACATTCATAGCCCTTATTCCCAAGGAAGCTCAACCCAGCACCCTGGACAAGTTCAAACCTATTGCCTTGTGCAACATAATTTACAAGATTGTCTCCAAAATTATAGCGTCCATACTCAAACTACTCCTCCCACTAATTATCTCTCCGGAGCAATCTAGGTATGTTGAAGGTAGGCAGATCATGGATGGAATCATCTAGACTCATGAAATTATACATTCTTTGAAGCATTTCAAAAAGTCAGGTATGCTACTTAAGATAGATCTTTCTAAGGCATTTGACAGTTTGAGTTGGTAGTACATCAGAGAAGTTCTTATTGCTTTTGGTTTTGCTCCTCCTTGGCTTAGGTGGGTCATAAGCCTTATCACTTCATCCTTTTTTTTGTATTCTGATTAACGGCATTCCCTCTTCCCCCTTTCATCCTTCTCAGGGAATTAGACAGGGAGACCCTCTTTCTCCCTTCCTTTTTGTTATTATGGCAGAAGGTTTGGGCCGAAGTATTAAAAAAGCTCGGCACTCACAACTCCTAAGAGGTTTGTCTTTTCATAACTCCTCTACTTTTACCCATCAACAATTTGTTGATGACAATATGCTTTATGGTCATCCCTCTGTCCAGGAAGCTTGTCAGTTCAAATTGATATTATCGGATTTCTCGAATGCCTCAGGGGCCAATATCAATAAAGTCAAATCCCAAATCTTCTTTTTTCACACTCCTGTTGTAACCGAAGCTGCCATCGCCACATTCTCGGTTTCTCCACTGTAGCTCTCCCTTCCAATTACTTAGGATCCCCCTTGATTGCCTTGGCCTTAAAGAACTCTTCTTGGAAAATCCTTTTAGAAAAGTTGGAAGCCTGCCTCTCCTCATGGACTCATAGAACCCTCAATATGGCAAGTAGATTAGTTCTTATAAAAGCTATTCTTCAATCCATGCCGCTTTATCTTTTCTCAATCCTTGCAGCTCCCAAATGGGTTCTTAGAGAAATCAAGCACATTCAGCGATCTTTCTTATGGGGAAATTCTGGTCATGGCCGCAAATGGGCCCTTGTCAAATGGGGCACCGTTTGCATTCCAAAATGCGCAGGGGGAACTAGCCTTAGGGATCCCTATCACAGCAACATGGTCATGGGGGCTCGAATATGGTGGAGATGGATATCTGTACCATTCACCCCGTGGGCTACTCTTTAGAGAGAAAAATATACTAACAATCGTCCAAAAGAAGAGCTAATCAGAATGTCAGAAGTCAGCATAGGATCCCTAATATGGAACTCAGCCAAGCAACATTGAAGCCTGATCCAGCAACATAGTTTTTGGGAAGTCAACGATGGCAACATAGCAAGGTTCTGGGAAGACTCTTGGCAGCAGCAACCCAAGATAAAGGACCTGATCTCTCATTTGTAAATCTCAGAGCAGGATATTCAGGCCTATGACACAATCAACATGTTCTGGATTCCATCTCCTTTACAAGGTCACAGGCAATGGATTCAGGCGGATCAAATCTTACGACATGGATCAGAACAAGCTCAACAATCTCTTGCTACAGAATTAATGAAAAGGAAAATATAGTACTCAGATGACAAGGACATACTTAGATGGGGTTATGAAGAAAAAGGCACCTTCTCCATGAGAGAAGCTTACAACCTAATAATTAAGGAACACATGGTCAAAAACCCAATCTGGAGCAAAATCTAGGATGCTAACAATTGGCCAAAACCTTCCACCTTTCTCTAGCTCTTATGTCAAAAAAATATCCTAACATGGGACAATCTCAGGAAAAGGAACTATCGCGGGCCCTCCATGTGCCTGATCTACAGACAAGAAGAGGAATCCATAAAGCATCTTATGCACTCATGTCCTACTGTGCATAAAATCTGGGAAAAAGTCAGTTTTCGATGTTAGAAGGAAGGCAAAATATAGGGGGACGTCATAGCCACTATCAGCAAATGGGATCGGAATCTGTATCAAAGCAATATCTTGAATTTGCTCTGGAAACTCATTCCGGGCTTCCTCATGTGTACCATTTGGAAGGAGAGAAATCATAGGATCTTTAAGGATCTATCCACGCCCATGGAGAATATGTGGAAAATCATATGTCAAAATATCAAGGAAACATTACTTCTCCATAACTGGGTTTAGGAAGGCTTTCCCACTACTCCCCAAGAACAAAATATCTGGGACAATTGGAACCTTCAATGGACTCAAGAGCCCAGCTACAAAGAACCATCGCATTCATCTAGTTGTTCTCCTGAAAAGTGGATCCCTCCTCCCAAGCATATGTATCAGTTGAACTTTGATGGCGCCTCGAAAGGCAACCCAGGTAATGCGGGCTTCGGAAGGATTTTCAAAGACTACAGGGGCCTTCCTCTTCTTACCTTTTTAGGTTCAAGAGGTTGGGACACAAATAATTTGGCGGAATTGGAAGGTCTCTGGCAGGGACTTATTCTAGCTCAAAATCACGATTCTTTCCACTTATCATAGAAGGAAACTCTCAACTCATCATAAATATGATCACCAAAATTATGCAAGGCACCCCCTCAGGTAAAGTAAGCAGTAGCTAGAGAATGGCGAAATAGCTTGAGCTAATTGAAATTTGGCTCTCTTCTCATAGAGCGATTACCTTCAAGCACATCCAAAGGAATGGAAAGAAAGTCACTGATTTACTAGCAAACATTGGGGTTGAAAGCAAAATGGAGCTTCACTCAAGCCCAATATCCAACTTAGTCTCTGAATCTCAACTCATGGATTTCAATAATTTGGTGAAGAATGACATAAATCAGGGAGAAGAAGAGCACCCGGATGCGGGTGATTACAGAAGGCATTAATGGACATTATAATGAGCGCCGACGCTCGGCCGTGCCAGCTGCTGGCCAGCACTAATCCCCACAAGCTTACTTGGCTCATGATGGTTCATTTCAAGTGCGAACAGATCCGAATGCAGATTGATATTAATTTTCACATCTACTGAGACATTGCAGGAGATGGTTTTATCATGGAGTTTTCAGCTTTCAATTCTATTACCTGTGCCCCGTCCCACATTTGCTGCTTTCCTCCTGCTGGATTCCCCCACAAGAATTCATTCTCTAAGGCTCTACACCGATTCCTAGCTATTCTTAAGTCTGGTTTTGGGGTGCCTTGCTCCCACTCTGTATCTTGTTCTTTAAGCCTTCCTCAGATTCATGTTGTGCAGTTCTGCTCCCGACATTCTCCTAAAGGTTTCTGCGCTTTTGTGCTTTCCCTTGGCCACCTAACCATGGTTCAGCATAGAATGAGAAGCCGTCATGCAGAAACAGGGGTGGTCATGTGCGGCCTCGAATAGCTCCTTCTATGGATCAACCTTCGCCTCATGTTTCTTCGCCTTCATCCCAAGAGCCTTCTCCCTCGTCCAGCCCTACTAGAAATCCCTTCCCGCATAATTCCTTTCAATCTACCCACTTCAAATTTCAGAGTAGTTTAAACAAGCCCATCATTACTACTAATATTACTATAATTTTCTCTGAGGAAGAAGCTATGGTTTGGCCTCCGGCAAATAACATAGCAGAGCATCCTCAGGGCACTCTCAAAGATGCGGCTAGCCTTGGTTCTAGATAGCCTTCTGCAAATGATGGTAAGGTGGAAGGGCGTGGTGTTTTGCATAGTATGGGGGTTCATCCTAGTGCTACACAGACACCTGGTGGAAACCGTCCTGCTGTCAATGTTTCAATGGCTTTCGCTGCTAGCTCCAGTGGCACCTGTCCTGAGTCGTTTCCTCTAGATGGCAGCGGTGTAGGAGATATGGATCGTGATGGTGTTTTTTGGCATGACAATTCATGCCCTGTCATCGAGGAGCCACCGAACCAGGACATCCCTATGTGATGCCACTTGGTCGCCTTCCTGTCTGCTCAGAGTTTTCCTTTGGTTCCTGGCTCAGGTTCGGTCTCTTCTGTTTTTTTATGTTCAGGCTCTGTATCGGTGATCCAACAAACTAGTTCCATGTCTTTGTGACTCGGAAGTTTAAGATTCTGGTTTTGCTCAGGTGGTTAGGCAATCTGGTTCTATGTCTTTTTAGCTCTATAGTTAATGGTCTCTCGGCTGACATGTACAATTTTGCTATCTATAGGCTTGGTCTTTTTGATGTCTCAAAGGGTTTATCTTATTTCTGCTCTATGGTTTACAAGTCTATGTCAGGCTTCTATGGTTGGTTTATGCATCATTGTAATGGTCTTTTTCCAAGTTCGGGATGGCTCAGTCTCTCCAGAAAGCATTCTTATGCTCTTGTCTGAGGCCTCTGCCTCTTTGTAACTTTATTTTCATTTTCTCTTAATAGAATTAGTCTTTACTTAGAAAAAAAAATAGTCAGTTAAAATAGTTCTAATTGTTGGATGAATTAGTAGGAGGTCTAGTAGTGGGAACGGGCACTAATTCATCCTCATTACCACACTAGTTAACTGAAGATTCACTCATAAATAACTCATACATGTCAGTTCAGAGGAAGATCCAGTTGAGATTAGAGTTCAGGGACAATGTATTATTAGTTGTATAATTTTCCGAGTTGTATAGATGGTGCATGCAATCAATGAGCGCCTATAGATGGATTGGCTAGTCATGGGTGGAGAATTTCCCAATTAAATATGGGCTAATTCTCTCAAGAATCGTGTAAGGAACTAAGGGCTTAGAGGGCAGCATAATTGGCTAAGTGTTGGCTTGAGTTGGTCTGTGAAGAAGAGAGATAGGTTGTACTTGTGAAAAGAGTGTTCGGGTTGAACAAGCATTGTATTTTCTTCTCAAATCTTTTGGTTAATGCAATATACATAGTCGAGGTTTCTAGCACTTTATTTCCCTAGAAAAATATTATTTTATGTGTGATTGAAATTATTCCTTTTCTACTTATTTTTTTCATTGATCAATTTTGGTTTCCACTAAAAAGTATAGTAGATTCTTGTCTTGTGTTTTAGCATATCCCATAAGTTATTGAATCTATAGTAAAAATATACATGATATTGGAGTTGAAGAAAATATAGAAGAGGATAATTCAAGATTGTTGTGCAGGTGAAATCAAATTTGCAAGTTCATACTTCAGAGTCAACAATATGCCATTCTACGGTTTGAGACTTGAGTATGCCCTGGAGGGAACCTCATATTACATAGCTTGGAAGGATAGGATGTAGGCAGTGATGGAAGAAAATGGCCTCAAGGAATTCATAAATCATTTTATTATGAAGCCTCCAGCATCTAATGCTAAAGATCTAGCTGAATGGAGAAAGCGTGTGGAAAAAGCGAGAAGGATTATCCTAGAAGGAGTTCAAGATCACATTGTCTTGAATCTCCATGGTAAGGACACTCATTTGAAATGTGAAAGGCACAAATGGACCTATTTCAAAATAGCAGTGACAATAGGAAGTTAGCGCTGAAGTACAAAATCAAAAAGATCAAGATGGAGAAGAGCAGCTCAATTCCAAAGTACTTGACCAAGTTCACCCAATGTCAAGATGAGCTTGGATGTGTCAGGATTACTGTTGTTGAAGATGATATGGTGATCCTAACACTTCTAGAACTTCCCAAGAGTTGGCACAATTACCAGGACTTTGTTAATGGGAGGGAGAAGCTACCGTAGTGGGAGTGGTTATGGTCTGACTTGGTATAGGAAGAGATTTGGAAAACATTAGAGATAGATCCTCATCAAATCATGATGATGAGGAAAATTGTGCCTTAGTTGGTAAGGAAAATAAAGAGAAGGGGAAGTCATCCCAGTCCAAATCAAATTATTGTCAGGGCGGCAAGAAGAAGGACATGTTGAAATTTAAATGCTTTCACTCTCACAAGCTGCGACATTTTTCCAAAAAGTGTCAACCCAAGAAGTTCGGTAAGAAGCTCTTAGGAGGAGTGGTAGGTGAGGCTCTTGCTTCACAATTCGAATTGGACTTTTCCCTCATCACTTGTATGGTGTCATTGATGATGGGTAGTGTGTGGTACCTATAGAGTGGAGCTTCTTTCCACATGATCGGTAACAAAGAGCTCTTCAGTAACTTGGAGGAGAAGGATCTCTAGATGCACATCGAAATGGGTGATGATGGGACGTATAACACTAATGTATTGGTACAGTTACCTTTTAGAGGGATTCAAGTTCTCCCCTCACTCTGCAAGATGTTATGTATGTTCCCAGTCTGAAGAATAACTTGGTATCAGTTTCCATGTTGGAGGATAGAGACTATGGTTTGACGTTTAGTAAGGGAAAGGCGTTCCTACGTCACATAGCCACAGGTCAAGTGAAGAGGAGAGAGGTTTGAGTGAAGAACCTCTACAAGTTGGAGGTAGAATATTATGTTGCCTTGAGCATGAAAGAAGATAAGGTGCATATCTGAGACATAGGTGAGTTGTGTCATAGGAGATTAGGTCACTTGCACCATGGCACTTTGAAGATCATGCAACAAATCTCTACCAACTTTCCCAAGGGTACACTAGATCAGGTAGACACATGAAAATAGTGTATATTGGGAAAGTTCACCAAAACTTCCTTTCATGACAAATACAGTTGAATATAGGTGATCCTCAATCGAGTTCACTTAGATGTGTGTGGACCATTCTTGACAACATCCACAACCAAGCACAAGTGTTATGTTATATTTGTTAATGAATTTTTTCGTAAGTGTTGGTTCTTCTTCATGCAGAAGAAAGATCCAACTTTTGCAAAGTTTTGTGAATTTAAAGCACTAGTTGAGAAAGATACTGGCAAGAAAGTTAAAGCTCTCAAAAGTGATAATGGTGGAGAGTATGCGTCGAATGAGTTCAAAAACTTATGTTCATCAGAAGGCATTCGACGGGAGTTGATAACACCTCATAACCCACAAAATAATGGGGTGGATGAAAGGAAGAACAAGAGTATTGTGGGAGAGGCATGAACGATGTTGCATGATAAGGGACTATCATTACACTTGTGGGTTAAAGCATGCAACACAGTTGTTTATTTGCATAAAAGAAGCCCTCATTGAATTCTTGGGATGAGTACACTGGAAGAGGATTTTTCAAGGAAGAAACCAGATGTGGCACACTTCAGGATTCAAGTTCATCAGTCTACTGCCATGTAACAAAATATGCATGGAAAAATATTGAGCCAACAACTGATTTGGGCATATTTGTGGGGTACACTAATACATCTAACAACTATCGGGTGTACCTACCAACCAACAGGATGACATTCGTTCGCAGAGATGTAAATTTTGATGAAGAGAAGGCCATGATATGTTTCCTTGAGAGGGAGTTTCAACTACATGTAGCTGAGGAGGTTTTAGCTCCTAAGGAGGAACCTCAAGATGATGTGGAGAAACCACATGAAGAGGAGAAGGAAGTGGAGACACCCATTCTTGCAGAGTCTTCCAAGATGGGAGAAATCACACCAGAGAGGTTGACAGGTTATTGCATTATGCTAGAGAGAATGTGGGAGCACCCACATCACAGCGCAGGCAGAGGAGGTCACCGAAGAGGTACACCGCCTACATGGCTCTGATGAGTGGATGTGTAGAGATTGAGCCATCCTCTTTTGAGGGAGCATTGCAGCAACCAGTTTAGGTTGATGTCATGGTTGAGGAGTATGACTCCATTGTCAAGAACAATGTTTGGGATGTGGTCCCAAGACCGGTAGACAAGTAAATGGTGAGTTCCAGATGGCTTTACATGGTAAACATATCTACCGATCAAACGAGAACTATTACCTCGAAACGGGTTCTCTAGCCTAAAAACCCCAAAAAACATGAAAAAACAACTGAAAAACGAAAATTGTGTATGCCAGAACGATGCTTTTTTAGGGTAAATATTCAACATTTTTTTAAATGGAAGTAATTTTTTTTTTTTTTTTGCAAAATGGATGAGAAAAACACCCTAAAAAAATAAATGTTGATGCAGGAACAAAATAAATTGGGATATAAATTTGACACTTTTTAGCAATGGAATAAAAGATAAAACATTGGGACTTTGAAAAACTCTAAAATTCCAACAATTCTGAGACATGATGTTAAAGATAAAATATCATGTCTCAAATCTTGATAATTCCAACAATTTTCATCAATTTTGTTAAAGATAAAATATCTTAACTCAAAAAAACCCTGAAATTGTAATTGTTTTCAACCATAGCATTAAAGATACAATATCATGACTTAGAAAAACATTTAAATCTTGACAAATTTTCAACCATGCAATTAAAACCAAAGATTATGACTATAAAAAAAACTTAAGTTTTCAAAATATTTCAAGCATGTCATGATGTAAAAATTTTATGACTAAAAAAACTTTTAAAATGAACACATTGAACACGGCAATGAAAGAGTTTTTAAACCAAGAGCAATTTATTTTGTAAATGCTAAATATATAACAATTTTAAATCTTAGTCTAAGACAACTTGATACATTGCAACAAAAAATTAAAAATCAACCATCAAATTGACACGCATTGTAGGTTAACTCGACCCATTGTAATGAAAAATTAAAAACCAACCTTGAAATTAACACATTGTGAGGGCAGATTTGATTCGTTATAACGAAAATTTTAAAATCAACTATCAAATTGCACATAATAAGATTGGGTTGCTAGACAAGCATCGATATGGACCGTCAAAAAGAACAAATAATAAATAAATATATAAAAATAAATAAAAATGAAAAATACAAAGAAAACAAAAATTCAAATATTAAAAAAAATATATAAATAAATAAAAAAAAAAAACACAAAAGTAATACATAAATAAATAAAAAAAAATTAAAGATACAAAAAATAAAAAAGATAACACAAATTTAATTATAAAAAAAATACAAAATATAAAAAAAACAAATTAATATTAAAAGAAAAAAAAAATTAACAAAAAATACAAAACAAACAAAAATTCAAATATTGAACCAAAACAAATGAAAAAACAAAAAATAAAAAAGAAACAAAAATTCAAATAATAGAAACAATAATTTTTTTTTTAAATAAAATAACTAATAAAACATATATATAAACAAAAGAAAAATAAAAAATCTATAAAAATATAAAAACAAATCGAAATTAACTCTTAAAATTATATAATTTATATATATATATATATATGGGAAATGTGTTTAAATGATTGCATAATATAGAAAAAAAAAAAAAGAAAAAAAAAAAAAAAAAAAAAAAAAAAAAAATAAAAAAAAAAAAAAAATTACCAATCAAAACAATAATTTTTTTTTAAGTTAACAAAACAAAATTAAATAAAAACTATATAATTTTAAAATTTAAAAATATATATATAATTAAATTAAAACAAACAAACAAACAAAAATCAAAACAAAATAATTAAGAAAAAATAAATTAAAACATGAAAATAAAAAACAATTAAAATTTAAAATAAAAGAAAAACTAGACAAAAAAAGACAATTAAAAATTAAATTGGAAAACAAAAATGAAAAAAACTCGCCCACGAGTGGGAAGGCCAATTCCAGAAATCGGTTGTACCACACTTGGGTGGGATGGGCCATGGGGATGGGCAAAGAGGCAGTTGCAGGTAACGCCTCCCCACCCACCCACATGGCCCACCCCGCCTAACGGTGGCAGGCTGATTCTTGGAATCGGTCTACCACCCATGGGTGGGGTGGGTCGCAGTGGTGGGCGCGGAGGTGGCTGCATATAGCGCTTCCTCGCCCACCCCTGCGGCTTGCCCCACCCAAGGCGGGAATTGGTCTGCCACTGTTAGGCGGGCTGAGCCACGGGGGTGGGAGAGGAGGCAGTTGCAGGAAATGCTTACCACCTCACCCACGTGGCACACCCAAACCAACGCTGGTAGGCCAAGTCTCGGAATCAGTTTGCCACCCGTGGGCAAGGGTGGGTTGCGTGGATGGGCGTAGAGGCAGCTGCATGCAGTGCCTACTCTTCCAACCCTGCACCCACCTCGCTCAGGGCAGGAATCGGCTTACCGCACTTGGGTTGGGTGGGTCGTGAGGTTGGGCGGGGAGGTAGTTGCACGTAATGCCTCCCCACCTACTCGTCCGGAACAAAACACCCACGACAGGAATCGTCCTACCACCCTTAGGCACGGTGGGTCGTGAGGGTGGGCGTGGAGGCACTTCATGTAGATGTCTCACCGCCCACGCCCACAACCCACCCCTCACAGGGGGTGGCAGGCCAAGCTTTTTTTTTCAAATTTTTTTTTTAATTTTTAATTTTTTTTTTATAATTGTTTTAACTTTAATTTTTAATAGTTTTTTTTAAATTTAATTTTTTTTCCTATATATATATATATATATATTATATATTTATTTTTTTAATGTGTGTTATTTTGTCACGTTAAAAAATTATTTTTATAAACGTTTTGGTTTTTGGGTTATTTTTCAAAAATAAATCTTTAAATTATATGTTTTTTTTTATTTATTTTATTTTTATTAATTTTTTATATTTGATATTTTTATTTTTACAAGTTAATTTTTTTTTTTTTTTACATTTTTCTGGTATATATATATTATATATATATAATATATATGAGTGTTTTTTTGTCATGTTTTTTAATTTTATTTTATGCTTTATTACTAACATTTAAAAAAAATATCCACAATTAATACATTAGAAAATTTAAACTGTAAAAAATAAACCCTCTAAACAAAAAATGTTGGTGTTGCATTAGCATTTTTCAAAATCAAGATTAAAATCGCTAGCATTTTCAAAAAATTGTTCATACTTAATACATAGAAAAAATTAAAGTGTCAAAAATAAGCCCTCTAAAAAAATGTAGTGATGTTTTTTCGACACTATTCAAAATCGGCATGAAAATCACTAACATTTAAAAAAAATGGTCATACTTGATATATAAGAAAATTTAAAGTGCCAAAAATATGTTCCAAAGAAAAATTATTTACCCCTAAATCACCACTTTTCAAAATCGAGAGATTTTTTGCTCCCTCAAAAAAATGGTTACTGGTTATTTTCTCGTTTGATCAGTAACTATGTTGGTAAAGCAAGTAATAGATGGTAGTGTGGAGAAACACAAGGGAAAGTTTGTGGCCAAAGGTTTTTCTCAAGTGGAGGGGTTTGATTATGATGAGACTTTTGCTCCTATTGCAAGGTACTCATCAATTAAGTCCATTCTAGCATTGTTAGCATAGATGGATGGAAGATACAACAAATGCATGTAAATACAACATTCCTCAACGACATGATTTAGGAAGAGGTGTATATTGAGCAACCTGAAGGATTCGAGACCTTCAACAGAGTGTCGCATGTGTGCCAACTTAAGTGAGTGTTGTATGGACTGAAACAAGCACCCTGTTCTTGGTACACCAGGATCGATAGTTATTTCACTAGGTTGGGCTTCACCAAAAGTGAAGAAGATGAAAACCTTTACCATATTGTGGTTGAAGGTAAATTGTTGATTATTGTTTTATATGTCGACAATTTAATTCTAACAGGTGATGATAATTTGATCAAGTCTTGCAAAGAGGATCTTGCAAGAGAGTTTGAAATGAAGGAATTGGGGCTCATGCACTAATTTATGGGTATGGAAGTATGGCAAGGTGATGAGGAAATTTTTGTCTCTCAATGAAAGTATGCCAAAGAGATACTCAAAAGGTTCCACATGGAGAGTAGTAAACCCATGGAGGCTCCTCTAGTAGGTAACTAGAAGAAGGAGGATGCTACTTCCGATGAAGTAGTGGAGGCTATTATTTACAAGAAGCTTGTGGGTTCACTCATGTATTAGGTGAATACACGACCAGACATGTGTTATGCAATTAACAAACTTATTCAGGCAATGGTTAATCTTACTAAGTTTTATTGGAAGGCATCCAAACATGTGTTGAGATACCTAATAGGCACTACCTGTTTTAGAATATCACATAAGTTGTTGAATCTACAATAAAAATCTACATAGCCAAGGTCCATGCTAGTGATTGTGGGGTGTCGAGACATCCAACAAGAAATGGCATGATGTACATTATTTTATTATATTCTGCATCTACTTGATATAAACTATTATGAAATGGGATAAGGTGTATATTGTAGGTGACATGACTACCCAACTATAATATTTGATGACACACATCCAATTAGCATTGTAGTGTGGTCCATGTGAGGATGTTGACCCTAGTCCTTTGTTGAGAGTGGAGGGAATTTCCCACTAAGTAACCTCCAAGAATGGAATCATGGGAGGCTAGTGATGGACATGCTCCCCTAGATGTGCGATGACGATCTCTAGTTGTTTGCTAGGGAAGTTAGGTTGATATAGTTGATGCTTCTTCCATATTGGTTCTATTAGTGGTTAGATCAGTATAGCTAATGCCATAGTATATTGCAGCAGAGGATGGATAAGATGGGAGTGGGAATAGATCATGGAGTTATAGGTTATTTAGGGACTCTAGATGGGAAGTGGTATCCTCGATTGACTTAATTTGGCTACTACATCTTTCTCCCTATTTTGTCATGCCTTAGTTCCATACTACTTCTTAACAACTTGTATCCTATTAACTCTAACTTTGAGACAAAGTTATCTAGAGGAGTGTTGTATGCAATTCCCCTACCTAATCTGATTATCTTACGTTGTATTAATAACCTACTAGTTGAATGATTGCTTTCTACGCTTGATTCTAATAAGTATTATTAGTATACATATGAGGTATGCATATGCTAGTTTCATATCCACACCTCACAAAAATATGCTAGTACTCGTAGCTTATTATGTTAGACAATAAATAATAGTTAAGCTTGATTAGCAAAGTCTACTCAACAGTTATGTGTGATTAGTGGCTAATTTCAGTTATGAAATCAACTCACAAAAAGATAGAAAATATAGATAAACACCTTCAAAATAAGCCTCTTCGAAGGGGAAACCTCCTTTACATTACACAAATGAACAATTATTGGATGATACAAATGAAAAGACCTCCTTTTTATATATAGGAGTCTAAGGGGTCATAATATAATAAGAGACGACACAACAATAATAATGTAAGGGCATAACAATATCAATAGTGGGCTTCTATGGGGCACCATAATAACAATATGGGGACTACATGGTCACAAAAATATAATAATGGGGTTTCACTAATAACAATAAGGGGTTACACTAGTAGTGTAGGGACCTAACATACCCCTCTCCTTCAAAAAGTGTTTTCCTCAACGCTTGACTAGTTTTGGGTGCTTCCGTATAAAATTTTCATCCTCCCATGTGTAATATTTAGCTAGTAATTTATTCCACTTGATGAGATACTATGAAATTGATCGATTCCGTAGCTATCAATTTCTTGTTTCTGTCACTACTTCAGGTTCTAATATGATTTTTCCTTCCTCATCAAATTCTGGCAATATTATTTGCACTGGGATCTTCTACAACCTTTGAATGAGTGGCAACACTTCTTCGTCATTGTTCCATTCATCTCTTGCTTCATTTATCCAATCTGGTTGGATAATAGAAATAGAACAAAACAATGCTTCCACATCCTCGACCTTTCTTGAAAGTGCATTTGCAATAACATTTTGCTTCCCTTTTTTGTAGATGATTTCAAAGTCATAGCTTAACATATTTGTGCCCCATTTTTTTTGTTCTTCTAAAGATAATATTTATTCTAAAAAGCATTTAAGACTATCACGATCCATTTTTACCTTGAAGTGTCTTCCCATTAGGTAAGGTCACCATTTCTTAAGTGCATGTCATATTTCCAACATTTCCTTCTCATAAATAGCTTGCTTGAGGGAAATTTGTTTGTATGGATGTAGCCGTGAAAATACCCAATCACCTACATCAAAAATTCATTCACTATGATGTTTATTTTCTTGTTGTTTCAATTGATTCTACACCTAAGTGGCATTATCCTTTAAAAGTTGGAGAACTTCTTGTTGATGCTCGATGTGATATTTCACTGCTTGAACCTTTTTCTTCTTGATATGTCCTTCTATATTGATAGTTTGAGGAATGGTAATTTCTTCCAATGCATTACAAGATATGGTTAGATTCATTTCTTGATGTCTGATGTGACGTTTCACTTCTTGAACATTTTTCTTCTTAATATGTATGTTGAAAATAGCAACAAGAAATGCTAAAAATAGCACTGCTATAAATAACATTTTGGGATACATTCCAATTTTAGTTAGTCCCTAAACTAAAATTGAGAATTAAAATTCGAATTTGATCTTAGCAACTATTTGTAAAATAATTAATTAGTTCATCTTGAGTTAATTAGTTGTAGGAAATCAAACATGAAGTCTATGTGAAGACATGCAATAGGTTCTCCATTGATTGAGGAATTTATCCCTTGATTAAAGGAGATCAGGATGAGTTGTACTTTGAGTTGTAATTAGTTAGCTCAGTTAACTGAGTTAAGTCTAGTTAGATTAGTTCAAATATTTTGTTGAACTAATTGTGAGTTCAGTTAGTTAATGCATGCATGCATGTAACTACTGCACTTCAGATAACTAAGTATTCTCTCATAAATAACTCATGCATGTCAATTCAGTCAGAGATCTAGTTGAGATCAGATGATGGGATAGTGTACTATCAGTTGCAGGAATATTCCATGGAGGATATCTCTTGCTTGTAGAAGGAATTCATTCCTTGGAGATTGCGCAGTTACTTTTGAGTTTGATGAGTGTGTGATGAGGCCAATTCACATAGGTGGTAGCATTGGACCCCAAGAGAAACTACACAAGGAAATAGGAGGCGTGGAGGGATTAGGGAAGGCATATGTTGTGTCTATTCAGTCTGTGAGCTATATTGTTGGATTGTACTGAGAGCAGGATAGCTTGTGAGCTAATGCTTTGTGTAATCTAAACATATTTCCACTTGTATGATAATACAAAGATCAGGGTTTTTAGTTGAGGCTTTCCCTAGATTATTCTTCTGTGTTCATGTGTGATTGCTTTCTCATTATCAGTTATATGTGTTCTATTTGATCTTGCTAAAAATCGATTAAGCTTCTACAAGTTTGTTGTAGAATTAGATCATGTATTTTGCTTTAGTATATTGCATAATCTGTTGATCTACAATGGGAAATTCTACATGGTATCGGAGCAAAGGTGATCAAAGTGAAGAACAATATACAAAGAAGGGAGAAGTTTCAAGTTTCAAGTTCCTAATTATAGAATTCGAATTCTTATCACATCTCAAATTTCCCCAATGGCGTTCAACGATTTAAGACTCGAGTATGCCTTTAATGGCAGCTCAAATTATATAGCCTAGAAGGATCGCATGGAAGAAGTATTAGAGGACAATGGTCTAAAGGACTTCATTGATCAAGAAGTCCCCAAGCTAGCAGCGGCTAATGCTACAGAATTTGCAGAATGGAAGAAATGTGCGGCTAGAGTGAGGAGAATACTCCTAGAGGAAGTTCGAGACCACATTGTCTCGAGCCTCCATGGGAAGGAGACACCATTTTCAATGTGGAAAACATTGAAATATCTATATACAAATAGCAGCAATCAGAGGAAGCTAGTGCTGAAAGAAAAGCTTTGGAAAATCAAGTGTGAAAATGGCGACACGATCTCTACATATTTGAAAAAGCTCATCACCTGTAGGGATGAACTTGGAAGTGTAGGGATCATGGCAACCGATGATGACATGGTGAGTCGTGCTCTCCTCG
This sequence comes from Pinus taeda, assembly GCA_000404065.3. Classification (NCBI taxonomy): domain Eukaryota; kingdom Viridiplantae; phylum Streptophyta; class Pinopsida; order Pinales; family Pinaceae; genus Pinus; species Pinus taeda. The sequence continues at coordinate 237,373 of APFE031621995.1, forward strand.
GTCTTCCTAAGAGCTAGCATAGTTACCAAGAATCGGTAAATGGAAGAGAGAAACTGCCAGATTGGGAATGACTTTGGTCAGATCTAATGCAAGAGGAGATAAGAAGAAGCACCAGAGATGGATCTTCATCAAAGTAAGATGATGAAGAAAATCTAACCTTAGCGAGTAAGGTGAGGAAAGGGAAAGGGAAGGCATCCCATCCCAAATCCAGTTCCTCCGATGGTGGGAAGAAGTTTGACAAAACGAAAGTGTGATGATTTCATTGTCGTGAGGTGGGCCATTATGCTACGACTTGTCCACAGAAGAAATCCAAGAATGGATCCTCGAAGGGATCAGATGGTGAGGCACTAGCCTCACAGTTCGAGTTGGATTCCTCTCTCATTACATGCATGGTTTCATTCATGGCGGGATGTGTTTGGTACCTGGACAGTGGAGCCTCTTTCACATGTCTAGTGACAAGAATATTTTTAGTACCTTGGAGGAGAAGGATCTCCATATGCGGATCGTGATGGGAAATTATGGAAAGTACCATGTTTCAGGTGAAGGTACGGTTGTGTTTCAGAGGGCGCATGGAGCTCCTCTCACCCTGACTGATGTAAAGCATGTAGCAGATTTGAAGAAGAATCTTGTGTCTATTGCTATGCTAGAAGACAAAGGTTATGATGTAGTCTTTAGTAAAGGAACGATATTCCTGAGGCATATCTGTACTGGACAGACCAAGAGGATTGGGATTCAAGTAAAGAATCTCTAAAAGCTAAAGGTAGACAATTGTGCTGCATTGAGTTCCAAAGCAGAGATGGTGCAAAGCCAAGATGTTGCCAAGCTATGGCATAGAAGATTAGGCCACTTGCACCATGGGACCTTGAAGATCATGAAACAAATTTCTACCAGACTTCTCAAGGGAAAACTAGAGTAGACAGATAAGTGCAAAGGTTGTACCTTGGGTGAGTATGAAAAATATTCCTTTCAAGATTGAGATAGTAGAGTAGGAGAAATCCTGGAGCGACTTCACACAGATGTTTGTGGACCATTCTCTACAACCTCCACCACTAAAAAAAGGTACTATGTCATTTTTATTGATGATTTTTCTCGTAGATGTTGGATCTACTTTATGCAAAAGAAGGATCAAACCTTCTTGAGGTTTTGTGAGTTTAAAGCCTTCGTAGAGAAAGAATATGGAAAGAAAATAAAAGCCTTGCATAGCAACAATGGTGGAGAGTATGTCTCCCAACAGTTTAAGGACATTTGTTCTGCAGAAGGAATTAAATGGGAGTTAACGAAACCCCATAACCCACAGCAGAATGGGGTGGTTGAAAGGAAGAACAAATCGATTGTGGGAATAGCTCGAGCAATGTTGCATGACCAAAGCCTACCACTTCATTTGTGGGTTGAGGCATGCAATATAGCAGTATACTTGCAGAACAGAAGATCGCACCGTATATTGGGAATGAAGACACCTATGGAGGCCTTTTCCAGGAAGTGACCAGATGTGAGTCACTTCAGGATATTTAGATCATCGGTTTATTGCCATGTGACCAAATATTCCCGGAGGAAGGAAGATCCAACAGCTGAGCTGGGGATACTTGTGGGGTACACTGATACACCCCACAACTATCAGGTGTTTCTGCCTACCAGTTAGAGGACAATGGTACACAGAGATCTGAAATTCGACGAGCAGAAAGACATACGAGTATCACATGAGAGGGAGCTCAAGTTGCATGAAGAGAAGGAAATTTCAGTTCCTAAGGAGGAGGAGCCTCAAATTGATGCGGAGCAGTCTCATGCAGAGGATCCAAGAGTGGAGACATCCACTCATGTTGAGTCTTCCAGAGATGGCCGGAAATGCTCAAGGGAAGTTGACAAGTTGATGATGGATGCACAAGAGAATGTGGGACAACCACCTTCTTAGCGTAGACAGAGGAGGTCCCCCAAATGGAACACTGGTTACATGGCCCTGGTTGGGGAGTGTGTAGAGTCTGAACCTTCTTCATTCGAGGCAATGGAACAACTAGTTTGGGTTGATGCAATAGTAGAGGAGTATGACTCTATCATTTGGAATAGTGTGTGGGATGTTGTCCCAAGACCTCAGGACAAGTTAGTGGTGAGTTCCAGATGGCTTTACAAGGTAAAGTAGGTAGCTGATGGTAGTGTTGACAAACATAATGTAAGGTTTGTGGCCCGTGGTTTCTCACATGTCGAGGGGATCGACTACGATGAGACCTTTGCTCCTGTAGCAAGGTACTTATCTCTCATATCGATGTTGGCACTATTAGCTCAGATGGGTTGGAAGATCCATCAGATGGATGTGAAGAATGTGTTCCTCAATGGGAAGATTGAGGAAGAGATGTACATTGAGTAGTTGGAAGGTTTTGAGACCTTCGATCGTGAGTCGCATGTGTACCAACTCAAGAGGGCTTTGTATGGGCTGAAGCAAGCACCTCGTGCTTGGTACACTAGGATTGACAGCTATTTCACCGGATTGGGCTTCACCAAGAGTGAAGCAAATGCGAACCTTTACCACATCATGGTAGAAGGTAAGCCATTGATCATTCTTCTTTATGTCGATGATCTGATTTTGACAGGTGATGATCAGTTGATCAAGTCTTGTAAGGAGGAACTTGCAAGAGAGTTCGAGATGAAAGACATGGGTCTTATGCACTACTTTCTGGACATGGAGGTGTGGCAAAAAGATTGGTAAGTATTTGTGCCTCAAGCCAAGTATGCCAATGAGATACTCAGGCACTTCCACATGGAGAAATGTAATCACATGCAACCTCCTCTAGTTGGGAACTGGAGGAAGGAGGATGCTACTTCAGGTGAGCTAGTAGCTACTACTATTTATCAACAACTTGTGGGTTCACTAATGTATCTAATGAACATACGACCAGACTTATGCTTTCCAGTGAACCAACTGAGTCAAGCTATGGTTCAGCCTACCAAGCTATTTTGGAAGGCAGCAAAGCATGTGTTGAGATACCTCAGAGGCACATCTTAGTATGGATTGTGGTATAGATGGATAGAGGGAGTGAAGCTTCAGGACTTCACAAATGTAGATTGGGAAGGGAGTCCATCAAACTAGAAGAGCACTTCTTGAGGAATCTTCAACCTTGGTTCAGTGGCAGCTTCCTGGTATAGAAGGAAGCAGAGGTCAGTTGCACTTAGCTCAGCAAAGGCTGAATACATGGCTACCAATTGAGCAGCATGTGAGGCCATTTAGATGGGGAAGATTCTAGTGGGATTGTTTGGTCAGAGGATGGATCCAACTGTGATCTACTGCAATAATCAGAGTTGTATCAAACTCTCTGAGAATCTAGTATTTCATAATATATCCAAGCACATCAATATTCGGTACCATCATCTTCAACACTATGTGGTGAAGAGGATCATGTTGTTGCTGTATGTTTCGACTGAGGAACAGGATGCAGATATTTTAACTAAGGAATTATCAAAATGCAAGTTCGAGTTCCACAAAGATAGGATTAGGGTGAATGATAATCCCTTTCCTATTGAGAGGGAGTGTTGAAAATAGCAACAAGAAATGTTAACAATAGAAGTGCTAAAAACAACACTACTATAAATAGCATTTTGGGATACATTCCAATTTTAGTTAGTCCCTAAACTAAAATTGAGAATTAAAATTAAAATTTGATCTTAGTAGCTATTTGTAAAATAATTAATTAGTCCATTTTAATTAGTTGTAGTAAATCAAACATGAATTCTATGTGAAGTCATGCAACAAGTTATCCATTGATTGAGGAGTTTATCCCTTGATTAAAGGAGATTAGGATGAGTTGTACTTTGAGTTGTAATTATTTAGCTCAGTTAATTGAGTTAAGTCTAGTTAGATTAATTCAAATAGTTTGTTGAACTAATTGTGAGTTCAGTTAGTTAATGCATGCATGCATGTAACTGTTGCACTTCAGATAACTAAATATTCTCTCATAAATAACTCATGCATGTTAGTTCAGTCAGAGACCCAGTTGAGATCAGATGATGGGATAGTGTACTATTAGTTGCAGGAATATTCCATGGAGGATATATCTTGCATGTAGAAGGAATTCATTCCTTGGAGATTGCACAGTTACTTTTGAGTTTGATGAGTGTGTGATGAGGCCAATTCACACAGGTGGCAGCATTGGACCCCAAGAGAAACTGCATAAGGAAATAGGAGGCTTGGAGGGATGAGGAAAGGCATATGTTGTGTCTATTCAGTCTATGAATTGTATTGTTCGATTTTACTGAGATTAGGACAGCTTGTGAGCTAATTCTTTGTATAATCTAAACATATTTCCACTTGTATGATAATACAAAGATCAGGATTTTTTGTTGAGGCTTTCCCTAGAGTATTCTTCTATGTTCATGTGTGATTGCTTTCTCATTCTCAGTTATATGTGTTCTATTTGATCTTGCTCAAAATCGATTAAGCTTCCACAAGTTTGTTGTAAAAGTAGAACTTGTATTTTGCTTTAGTATATTGCATAATATGTTGATCTATAGTGGGAAATTATACAATGTCCTTCTATCTTGAGAGTTTGAGGAGTGGTAATTCTTGCCAATGCTTTACAAGATATGGTCAGATTTATTTCTTCTTTCTCTGGGGTTGGTTCCTGGTGTATATCCTCTTCTTTTGACATTTCTTCATCCTTTTCTTCCTCCTCTTCACAATCTATATAAAATAATTTCTTCTCAGCACACTTATGACCTTTAGTGTATTTTCTATCACAACTGTAACAATGCCCTTTTTCTCTTTCTTCTTCCAATTGTTGTGATGTAAACCTTGTAGGTTGTGGAAGGCTAGGAGCAACAACACTTCCATATTTATAGTTGTGAGTGGTAGGATTCCTTATTTCCATAATTTTGCTTTCAATTTTTCTTACCAACCTGAATGCTTTCTACAATGAATTAGGTTCCCAAAGACGAGCCTCATGTTGAATGTTATCCTTTAAAGTCCCTATGAAGACATCAATACTTTGCTTCTCTAGAATATAATTTACCCTTATATTCAATTTTTGAAAGTGCTCAATGTGTTGTACCATTGAACCCTTTTGTTTGAGATTTATCAATTGGCTAAAGAAGGTGTTTCTCTTTATATCCTCATAATGTGCTATCATTTCCTCTGTGAAAATTGACTAGGTGACAAGTGGTTTACGAGAACAAAGCCCTCTATACCATACAAACTGATTTGGTTCTAAATATAAATATGCAATATTTACTTTTTGTAACAGTTGCACCTCATGTAGATCAAAATATTGCTCCATCTGTAGTATCTAATTTACTAGATCCTTACCGCCAAACTTCCTCATATCATTTTTTCTTGATTTTAGGAGCTCGTTCTCTAAACGATTGTAACTCTGTAATTTCAGATCTCAAAGTTCTGAAATTTCTTTCTGCACTAGCCCTATGTGTCCTCTTTCCAATGCCACCAGTCTTATCGAAATTAGATTCTCCAAGAAAGAGTTATGTCCAATCTCCCAAGATGACCTAATTATATACTTTTTCCATAGATCGAACTTGTACGAAGTTCCACGTGTCACTATTTCGACCTTTGTACCTAAAACTGATACAAAGACAACTACAGCCCATCCTCGTTTTGTAGCTTCTTATGAAATTTCACTCAGATGCTCCGAGATAAATTTATAACGATTTTCCCCAGGTCACCTATTTGTGATGTAAGTCAGGGGCCTGTAGAAACCCTAAATCTCTTGGATCATATCTCCAAAACTATAGCAAAGAAAAATCTAAAATTTAGACCCTAACTTTAGACCAATTTTAGCTCAAATTGGGTTTTATTTTAGAGTCTGAAACTTTTTATAAAAAAAAATTATAGAAAAAATTCCATGATGACTTGTTTGAGATGGAATTATTGAGCTTGGAAAAACCCTAACTTCCTCGGATCATATCTCTGCAAATATAGCGAGAAAATATCTACAATTTGGAGGCAAGGTTTAGAATGATCTCAGATCAAATGGATTTTTTTTAGCTTCTAAAACTTCGAAGAGAAAAAGTTATAGTGAAAATTCCATGATGACCTGTTTGGAGCAGCGAAACCCTAGAATCCAAGGCTCTAATACCAAATGTTATGAAACCAACTAACAAAAAGATAGAAAAGATAGATGAATGCCTTCAAAATAAGCCTCTTCAAGGGGGAAACCTCCTTTACATTACACAAATGATCAATCCTTGGATGATACAAATGAAAAGACCTCCTTTCTATATATAGTAGTCTAAGGGGTCATAATACAATCAGAGTCAACATAACAATAATAATGTAACTGCACAATAATAACAATAGTGGGCTTCTATGGGGCACAATAATAACAAGATGGGGACTACATGGGAACAACAATATATTAAGGGGCGTGCACTAATAACAATAAGGGGTTACACTAGTAGTATAGGGAACTAATAATTTATGATTATCCTTAAGGCAGATTAATAATTAATTAATTGTCAATAATGTATTAGTATTAATTCAACATTTAATCTATTAGGATTCGCACGAATCCATTTTTGGTTTGATTAACTCATAAAAATAAATATTATTATCATGTTAACTCTATCATTTTATTATATTAGAATTACTATTTTAATTATTTATATTCCCCATAACCTAACAAGGTTTACTGACCTCAAAGAAATTCAAAGATGGAAGGATAGGGGAATGGCTCAAGGAGTAAGCATAGGGGAGGGACATTTGACATTCAATTCAAAGGAATCAGGGACATTTATGGCATTTATGATTAGGGGAAGGGAGACATAAGTTCGGGAAGAGGAGAATTGTGAGGGAGTTCATTTTTCTTTTGTTCTTTTTGGCATTTGAAGTGGGTGATCAGATATTGATCCAGGACCTTAAGGACTAATCAGGCGCCGACACGTGGCAAGCTGAAAGGTTGCCACATGGTCTTATAATGGTTATGTAAAATATGTTGGGGTCTAACAAAATTGAACCTATGACCTTCGGCAAGACATGACAACAATATACCACCTATACCAAATGTTTATTTCTTAACAAACCATGGATTCAATGCATATTTTTTTTGTATCGAATAGAGGTTTGTTTTATAAAGCGCTTCAATCCACGCCGTTGATTTGAAATTTCCATATCCAACAGATATTGCATCATATGCTCACAACTATCCCAGACGATCTCAACCGTTGATGTATTCCACTCAATCTAATGGTTGTCGTGCAATCTCATGCAGATTCATGCACGAAGGTTAATACTCCGAAAGCACGTGAGAAAAATGGTTTTCCTGTGCTACGTGTCAGCCACACGAGTTAATCGCATGAATTTGGAAAATACCAGTTACAACATTTTAGGTTCATGAGATATCACTCTCCACTTATCAATACCACGGTTGAAGGATTAACGACAGCCGCCAGATACATGTGCGATAAGGTCTTATCCTTCATGTATGTGCCCAATGGTTATGGTAACATTTACCTCCGATGGTCAGCCTAGCGGAGTAGATAAACTTAGGCAGATATGCTAAGTTTAGCTAAAGTTAAGCGCAGTTCACCAATATTGGTGGAGTATCCCTAAAGGATATTGGATAAAAACACTCTAAGAGCAATTTTTTAAAAAAATAGAGGAGAAGTAGAGAAGCAACAAGAGTGGAAAAATAGGCTCGCTAGGCTAATTAGAGACTTCTGAAGCTGAATTAATAGTCCAGCGAAGCTGAGGAAGTCATCTTCATGGAGAATTTCATCCAGGAAGATTGATTGTGGAGCTCAGAGCCATCAGGGCTTGGAGGCAGTTGTAGGAGCTACCAGTACTCATTCTCAACAAACCAACAGTTGTTCCTAACTGTAATGAACCTTTTGAATCCATTGTAGGGATTTACAAAAGCATTTGGAGACTTATAAAGGTCGAGATGATACAGGGAAGTTTCAGGCAACAAATGATCAAATGATCAGTCTATTGTTGGTGTTTGATATGTGCTGGAGACAGTAGAAGAATTTTTAGAGATAGTTGAAGAATTCTGAAGGAGTTAGTGCCACCTAGAAGCTCAAGGTAGCTCAGAGCATTGATTGAAGGAATCAAGTCTAAAGAAGCTTAGATATGTTTGCAGAGTGATGACAACCATGACAGGGATATAGATGGTATTCTAAGCCCACTAGTTCAGTTCAGTAACCTTTGGAGTTAAATGTAGAGCTTGTAAAAGAAACTTTGCCATAATCCCAAAGAGCCAAGTCAAAATGACAAAAGCTCAAGGAGATGTAGCCCATGATATTTGGGTGAACTCCTAAATTAAATTTGTTGTTATGTTTTGATGTTTATTTGCTGCTTTATATGACTATTATATATGTGGTTAATATCGGCATAAACACGTAAACACTTAAACAGTTGAAAGCAAACAACATACACCTATCTCAAGTATTTAATTATGAAAAGGTCATACATAAGCTAGATCAATTATTTATTAATTTTTGGAGTGGGAGGTTCTTGTAAGCATAACAAGTTGTTAAACCCCCATTTCAGATCAGTGAGAAAGGAAGATGAGGGGAGAATTGGGAGGAGGAGGAAACTGGGTGAGGAGAGCGAGAAGTTAAAAATGAGATTGATTTGTAGTTTGAAGGGTGTTGGGTCTATTCCAGACACATTATGACTGTGGTTGGAATTGGGCTTGGAGGGATAGGGAACTTTTTAGGTTTCTTGGGCTAAAAAGTGTTGGGCGCAGGATCCCCCAAGGGAAGTTTTGGGGCTAAGAACCTAGATTTTGGTCCAACTTTGTAATTACAATGTAAAGACTCCGCATTTTGTGGGCACGGAGCGCGTATTTGTTAGAGAGTCATAGGGTTGTCCACCCTTATTTTGATAATGTAATGTCAGTTGTAGAAGATCTACCCATGGTCCATGGACCATGGAATTGTATAAATAGAGTGAAGCTCTAAATAGTCAAAGGCATCTAATATAATCTAATCTAATCTAAGATAATGGGGATATATGTGAGATAGTTCTAAAGTGTAGGTATAAGTTTTGAGTCATAGCATAGGTAGAGGCTCTGCAGCTGAGTGCGCAGAGGCCAAGTAGTCCACAGTTGAGTGCGCAGACCCCTGCAGCTGAGTGCACAAGGCAAATCAAGTCTGTAATCATCCGTAAGTATTAATAAAGAGAAGTTTCTATCATTTTTGCGCCTTTATTTCCTATTTATGCATATGTTATATTGGGTATGAATTTCACTTCTAATGCTTATATGATGTGCGAATGTGTATGATTGTATTGGTTAAGTGGATGCAAGTAAGAAAATTTGTTTACGCGAAGATAATTAATATATGTCAATAAGATAAGTAAGTTAATTAGCCTCGTTTGGGAAATAGCACAGTTTGCTACCCTAGCAGAGCAAAAGCATCTCAACCCTTGATTAGGGCTGTGTAGAAGCCGATTGTAACATTTCGCGAAGGTACTGAAGGAAAGAATAGGGTGCGAAGCAACCTGTACAAAGGCAAGTCTAGTTGGAATAAACGAACATCACATCCATCCCAAGGGTGTGGAAACATGGTTCCAACATCCCCCCATATTGCTTCAAGTGAGACTTCAGTCCACGCTCTGTGGGCTGATATCGAAAGGGCCAGTAGTGTAAGGATTTGTTTGGCTAACTAACTTTGAACCTGTGTCAGGCCCCCATAAGCCAACAAATGGTTCCCTTGCTAAGACCAAAATCTGCATAGAGATGTGTGATGTCATATCACTAGAATCCAACTAAGAAAGAAATTGAAGGCTGGTTGGATAGAAGAATTCACGAGTTCACAACGTAGGAGAACAGAAACCAACGATTGTTAAAAGAAGAGTGGCTAGACAACTACCTATGTACAGAGATCCAAGAAATATTTTTCACGTCCTTCCCGACTGAGCTATACGAGTGGATTGCAAAGCTAGCAGATGGCCAAGGAAGGTGGAAGCTTGATGGTCCTATTGTGTGGACCCGAGAGCTAGTGTGGATATTGGAAGCATTAGGGGATAAGATCACATGCATCATTGATCATTGGCTTGATCGTATTATAGGTGGATTTGTTACTGAGTTTGTGGTCGACACCTCAATCAGCTATAGCGAGGCAGAGCGATGCTTTCTTAAAGGACCACGAGGTAAGTACGTAAGGTATTTGAATACTTGGATTAAAATGTTATTGTGTGAAAAGCAGGTTATGCAATTACCTTGATGTTCGGGGATACGGGAAGCGGAAAGGATTACATGAACGAAGGAAATAAGGGTCTAGAGAATAGCCCATTGATTTCACCTCCGTGAGGGAACGAGAAAGAGCTCATGAAGGTCTCTTTGCGAAGTGTTATTCACCTTATAAGACAAATAATTCTATGAATACCACCTCCACCCACACCACCACCGACTTCACCACCATCACCTCCATCTTCACCCGTACCACCTCCACCACCACCGCGATTAAGTATGGCGAGCACAGTGAAGTTGCCTTTGTTCAAAGGTTTGGGAAATGAAGATCTGGACCAATTCTGGTTCATTGTAAGGGTTGTATGGGAAGCACATGGTGTTACAAATGACCATATAAAGAAAGCGACATTGGTTAGTTCCCTGCAAGATCGCGCACTGACCTGGTATATTAAGTACTCCATCGATAACTCGAATGTCAAAGTAGCGATATCGAGGCAACACTAAATAGGGAATTTAGCAGGCCTAAATCTAAAGCACAATCAATTATTGGATTCAAAGAAATCACGATGCTACCAGGTGAGATGCCCTGGGAATTAAATTAGAGGCTAAAATGTATGATTCACGAAGCAAACATGAAAATGACAGATGGACAGCATCGTGAGTGGTTTGCAGCTTTGCCACTACCACATTTAAGGAGTGCGTTATTACAGCAGAAGGTAACAACTCAGGTAGAGGCCTTAGAGATCACTATGAGGCTACATGAGACCCCGATGCAAGATCCTGACCTAGGAGTTTAGCAGATCCACGCGCAGCTGAAGAATCTATGCCTTGAGATGCAGAGTTTGAAACAGGATAGGACAGTTCGACCAGAAGTGTGCAAAGAAGTGTGGTGCATAAAATGCAAGAGTCAGGGTCATGAAAAATACCACTGCCCGGTTTTTCTTAATTACCTTGCAGGTGGAGGACCGATGCCTTTAAGACCAGAATTTCAAGTAGGACCTAGTGTGACACCTGCTTTGTGGTGCGCTATCTGTCAAATAGCAAGAAAACATGCCACATATAACTGCCACTTATTACAGAAGTATACACAAACTTCGCAACAGTTGTTTTGCAACTTTTGTAGGTCAGTGGGACATGACGAGCATACTTGCAGAAGTTATGAATTGATGATGGATAGAACTCCCACCTACAGGGTATAGGCCGAAACACGGCTCCTTGACCAAAATGCAGGAATGGCACATATAGGATTTTAGGGGCATGGATGAGGCCGAGGTGGAGGAGGACCTAGTAGAGATCATAGATAGTTGATTTTCTACAATTGCGGAAGGCCAAGATACTATGCCCATGATCGCACGAATCCAATGTGCCCATCGTGCAAGTACTGAATATTGTTTGATCATGAGATAGAAGATTGTCCTACACTAATAGCTAGGATCTGTGACAAAGGAGTGCTACCCCCTCCCTCGAATCAAAACCTGTAGATGATGAGGTTTGAGCCATGTGAGGAAGATCCAAACGTAATTATTGTGCTTTGAAGTGGAATCACGATGAGAGATGATAAGGGGAAATAGTCGGAAGATAGTAATTGGGTTCACAAAGCCCCAATGAAAGAAGTTGAGTTTGATTTGGAGCACGCTTAGGAAACCTTCATGGAAGCTAAGAAGAGCTTCACTGATGCCTCCACTTTAGTAAGCAATGATAAACCAAAGCTGGAAATGGATCCCTCCATGCTCACAACTTTCTTGGAAACCTGTATGAAGTTACTACACAACAATAAGGTTGTGAAAGGGATATAGGAACTTATCAATAGATGTGCTAGGACTACGCTCAGTGAACTGCACGTAGTCCAAAAGATTGGAAAACATAAGACAAGAATGGGACGAGAAATGAGACTAACTGCACAAATCGAAGAATATGAAATGGATCAAGTCATCCTGGATTTAGGAGCATATGTGAATGTTCTACAAAAACAAACATGGGAGCGAATGGGGAGACCTACACTGCAATGGTCTCTGATTTAGCTGAGAATGGAAAATCAGCAATAATACCCATGGGGCGATCATAGGAAATAACTATGGATATTGAGGGAGTGAGCGCGCTGGCAGATTTTGAAGTAATAAATATTGTTGAGGATAGCAATCCCTACTCCGTGCTCCTAGGAATTGACTGGGCCACTGATATGAATAGGGTAATTAATCTGAAGAAGTGAAAAATGATCTTTGAAAAAAAGTCATTGCGCGTAATTATACCCTTGAACCTGTTGAAGCCCCGAAAATCGGGTCGACAACAAGGGGGATACCCACCCGGTCCGGACCTTGGTTGGCAGCTCCTTATCAGTTTGGTATAGCAGGTCCGACTGGGGATAACGGGACCAGTTTCCTGACCTTGGGTGTGTGTGTGTGTGTGTGTAGAGTTGGACTATGCTGATCTAAGAGAAATTTAAAGCTAATCTAATTCAGACTCTTTAAACTAACTCTATGTTATTGTAATCTAATGAGAAACAACAAATCTAATCTACACTAACCCGGGGTGTATATCTTCCATTATGCGATCTAAAAAGATTTCGAATAATAACTGGTAATAAAGATCATTCAGCTATTATAAGAATAGAAATCATTAAAGATAAACCACTTTGCATAAGAAGTTAGGCAAAACAGTTGTGAACATCATATCGCATAATAAGTTATTCATATGTTAGACACAAACAATATGACTCCACCGTACAAAAGTGCCAAATGATAACCCATACATTCATACAATGACATATAAACAACTGAAACTATAAATCACTTAAAGAGCATAAACAGGAATAGTCAAGAGATAAAAGTACCATTTATGACTGGTTCCACTCATAAGCTTCAAGCAACAATGATTTATCTCTCTTTGCTCTAACATCTACTAAGAGTACAGAAGTGCAACATCAGTAGCAGATATCAAATGCAAACATTAATAAACCTTGATCCATCCATTCATCAAAACCACCTCCGAGGGCGCAAAAAGTGCTTGTTCTGAGGACGAGTTTTTGACAAATCTTCGGACCCTTCTCTAAATGCCTAAGAAGGGTTTAAATACTGCTAACTAATTAACTTGATTACATAAATTTAGGATCCGGTTTTCAAATGATCGTCCTTCTGATAAAGCAGACTATTTCTAAAATTAAATTTGACTCTGAACTATTTTTGTATTTGCTCCTTAGTGCTGTAAGCGTGCAACATTCGTCCGGGAAGAGTCGGTTGGTTGCCTTCCCCTTTCGTGTGTGCTATAAAAATAGAAGTAACAAGGGCTGGCACCACTTTTTGGTAAACTATAAGATATTTTAGAGAATCTCCCGCTAACTGAGTGTATACTTGGTAATAACCCAAATTTCCCTCAAACTGGTTCTGCTTTTGCTATTTCGGTTTCTGTCTTTGCGAACGACTTGATGAGTCAGAAGACTTTACTTTTCGAGCAATTCTTTGGATTAAAAACTGCCTTCGTTCTTCATTTAGGGCTTTTCTGGCGTGTAAGTTTCAGGTATCTTTGTAATCATGCTGCTTTTCTGTGCCTTTGATTCTGAGCTTCAGATGACCTATCGGTCGTTAGCATCTGCTGAGTGATACTCTTGAATCTGTAGTCCTATCCCATGCGGCACCCATTTCTGAAGAGATCTCTTCTGTGTTCTCTGAGCATTGGTGCTTTCCCCTTTTCCTTAGATGTTTCCTGCGAAATTGCTCCATGTTATCTCCTGTTTTATAGTTTGCGTAAAGGAAAAGAGTAATGGAAATAAAGATTGACATGAAATCTTTAGATCTTATGTGTGCATAATTATGAAATTCAAAGTGAACTGACTTCTTCGAAAGACAAAAAGCAGTCATTCGTACAATCATTAATTTTCTTTTTTAAGGCGCGCGTTTAATTCTGATTAATGGGCAGCTTTCCTTGAATACCGCGCTGAGGAAATTCGCGCTCATCGCAAATCGCAGATTGCATATTTGTGTTATTGTGTGCCACTTTACGCGATGTTGCGATATGCGATGTCGCACATCGGCCGTCGGAGATTTCTTAAGTTTCTTATTTAAGGGCGCTTATGGTGAATGCGATGCGATGAATTTCGCATCGTTCCTTCGTAGTTTGTTATGCCCATAAAAGAAATGTTTCCTTGCTTTGCTACGATAAAATTCTAAGGAAAAACAAAAATGTTCATAGAGATGTTTGTTTGAATTTTTT